>JBBBDQ010002224.1:82500-127500 GCA_037127315.1 Ascarosepion bandense
GTAAGTTATAAATTAAAAAAATCGACCGATTTTTTATGAAAAAAGTAAAAAAAAACTATTTCCAATATTAAAATTGAGATTTATTAGATGTTCGGAATATATTGCGTTAGAACAGCAGTTTCCATCATTTTTCAATAATGGCATTTGAACAGGTGCTTTTGTTTCTCACGTAACTAAAATTAATGACATATTTAAATATTATGAAATGTGCCATTTTTTAATATGACATTCCTGTGTGCATTTTTCATTTTAAATGGAGGTAAATCTTCATCATTTGATGCTTTTCTCGAAAGAAAAGAAAAACAAATCTCGACAAACACTTAAATAGGTATGAGTCATTTATGGAGATGGTGTCTTAGCTGACTGTACTGTTTGTGTGTAGTTTGCCCGATTCGCAAAGAGAAAATTTTGATCTCGAATATCCAGAACGCCCCGGCAGGCCTGTAATCCTTAATGATAGCAAAATCGAAAGCCTGATTAACGCGACACGGGTAATAGCAGAGTTACTTCACATATCGCATATATTGTTGTATGGAATTTGAAAACAGCTAGTTCGTAGTTCCTGCGATATTTTTAGGTCTCAGGATATATCATGCCTTCGAGATATTTAAAACCACAGGATTACCCTATTCTTATATAAACCTTGGTAGACAAATTCAGTGCTGACCGTTAACATGTAGGTGGTAGATCGGACGCCATATTGTTTGTCCGGCTAGAGGTCGTGCGAATTAAGATTCTTAACCAATTGGGCATCGATTAGGACCTCGAGTATTTTGCCGAAAATTGTAAAGATACTAACAGGGCAATAGTTTAAGTGGTCAGAGGATATTTTTAAGATCAGGAACTACAGAGGAGGACTTCCAATGAGCTGGAAACCACGTGTAGTGAGACATTTGTTATAAAGTTTGGATATAACAGGAACCAACTCAGGAGCACATTTCTTTCCCGCCAAATCCTATCATATCGTCAGTATCTAATTTAGAAGTAATGTCAGAAGCTCTAAAGGGTTATGTGGATATTACTCAGTAGAACCTCTGTCCTGGAGAAAAAATCTGGCAGAGGTACTCCGGATGTATTTGGGTATGAATTGGAAGAGAATTACAAGCAAAGCAATATACTTTGTTTCCAGTAAATATTATTCTTTAATTTAACTGAAGTGAGGAGAGACGGGATTTCTCGCTTTTCATCATATTCATGCAGAACCGACAGTAAACCCTAGAACCAACAATGAGAGAAGCTATACGGTGTCTCATATCAGCAAATAGTGACTTTGCTTCTTTGGGGACACGCTTGGACAGGCAGGTGAGAATAAAAAATATGATCCTGATTTCTGTTGGTAGGTCGTGGCTGGCACCACCAATATGTTTTATGTAATAATATAATAGTATTATTATTATTACGATTAGAATTAATAAAAAAAACTAACAATTCATTTTTCTCGCGAAAATTCAATCCCTAATTTTTAATTTTGAATATCATTCATCTAAAAATAGACAACTAAAAATCCATGTCAAGATTCACTGACTTCCTTAACGACTGTTTTTTGTAAATCTAGGCGAAGTCCGTCGCGTGACGCTCAGATTTGACACTGTTAACTTCCTTTCTCTATTTTTTCTTTTCTTTTTCTTTTTCTCTTTTTTCTTCTTTCTTTTTTACTTGACCTTTTCTAGATAATTTTGACCCATTTGCTGTTGTATGAATTTCGTCTGACGATCGCTCTGTAAGAGAGCCGCGAAATATTATATTAGCAATGGATTTATAAAAACATCTAACTTATATTCTTTATTATAATACTCATTTAAATTTTAACATTGGGTTTTCTTTGGACTTAATCTCCTGTGGAATTTACCTTACCAAGTACCAAGGATTCTACTTTTATACTAATATATATATAATAAAAACCTGCGATAGATAGATTTACAGGAATGGATCTTTGAATTTTATTTCAATAACCCTCTCATTTCTCCGCTGAACAACAATGTCAACCATTCTTTGTTCATTACAGCTTTTGATACGTTCTTTTCAAAGCGTTTTGAAAACGAGGCTGGTTTCATTTCGTTTGCGTTTAATTCCTTCGTTACCGTTTCCGAAAAAGGACTACAAAATGAAATTCATTAACCAACCGAAGAGGAAGCAAATATTTCTTTGATTTCCCTTTAATGATGAATATGACGTAATAGAAACTGTGTTTGGTGTAATCTTGTCTGGATCTGATAATTGTAAGCTTTGCCACCTTTTGATTGGAACATGAAATTTTCAAGTCATTCGTAAAGACAAATAAAAATCTTTTGCCTTTCTTCGCCTTCCGGATTTGATCTTTTTGAAAGTCAATGGCAGATTTTGCAGTTGCACACGCCCGCCAAATATTTCTATATTACTCGTGTCAAAAGCAAACAAAAGACAGGAAATAAACTAAAAAAAAAAAAAAAAAAGAAAAGAAAAACGAACAAATTTAAAGAAACAGAAAAAGAATCAAACGTTTAAAAGAATCAAGAGAACACATGAAAGAAAGAGAGAAGAGTAAGAAACGAATAACGAAACAAAAAGCGAAATAAAGAGTTAGAGAAAAAGAAAGAGAATTAGAAAGAGAAAAGAAAATTAAATCGAACGCATAATAATAAGTATATAAAGCAAGAAAAAATTAAACAGAAGGGGAAAAGAAAGAAAGAAAGAAAGAAAGAAAGAAAGAAAGAAAGGGAAACAGACAGGAAGAAAAAGAAAAAGAAAAAGATAAGAGAGAGAGTAAAAAGAAGGAAATAGAAACAGACAGGAAGAAAGAAAGAAAGAAAAAAGAAAGAAAGAAAGAAATAGAAAAAGAAAAGAAAGAAAGAAAGAAAGAAAGAAAAGGAAACAGAAAGAAAGAAAAAAATAGGATAGAGAAACAGACAGGAAGAAAGAAAGAAAGAAAGACAAGCAGAAAAAAAGAAAGAAAGAAAAGAAAGAAAGAAAGAAAAAAAGAAAGATAAAAAGAAAGAAAAAGAAAGAGAAAGAAAGATATCCAGACAATTAGAAAGAAAAAAAAAGGCGGACAAAAAAAAAGAAAAAAAAAGAGAAGCTGAAGTATAAATAACAATAAAAAGAAAGACAGAAAGGCACACAAAAATAGACAGAGAGGGAAAGATAAACAAAGAGAAAGAAAAAGGAAAGACAAAGAAAGAAATAAAACCAGAAAAAGAGAAAGACAAGCAAATAGAAACAGATGAAAAAAAATAGAGAGAAACAGAAAGAAAGTTATCGAGGCAAACAGAAGAAAAACAGGGGAATAGACAGAAAGAAAAAAAGAAAAAAGAAAGACGGAAATAATAAAGAAAGAAGAAAAACAGAAAGAGAGAAATAAATAAAGAAACAAAGAGAGAAAGAGAAAGAAAGAAATACGAACGGATAGACATCAAATAAGAAAAGGCGAAGAATATGAAGAAAGAAAGACAATATAGGGCAAGTGACATGTCCCGGAAAGTGATATATATATATATATATATATATATATATATATATATATATATATTATTCGAAATATCTAAGTGAATATCGGTTCGGAAAAAGAAATTGGGAAGCCGTGTTCGTATTCCAATTGAATTCATTGCATTCACTTACGCGAAAATAACCTTGGGAAAGGTATTAATGCTTGTCTTCCCTCCAATTATGGGTTAAATAATAGGACAGATTGGGTTTTATAGCCTTGACTGGCAACCAGTCTACAGCAGAAAGCAATGGAAACCTATTGCGGGATAATCTTCTACCCAGTCAATCATGTCTCTTTAGAGACATGATCGCCTAAGCGTGTTTCACGTATGGCACTTAACTGACTGACTGATATGTCCCAGAAATTATTCGAAATAGCTAAGTGTTTTGGTAAATGTAACCGGGTAGGACAATCTAGCAAAAAGCCGTAATGGACCGGTACTCGTCGCACTCGTATGCAGTATTCTTAGCGTAGGCTTATGCAATAGGCGTTCCAATAAGCGTAGTCCTAGCCAATCATATTACTGTGATGGGGAACCAAGGTGTATGCATATTCATTACATCAGAAAGAAAAACGGTTATCAAGGAATTAAAGATAGAATAAAATAAATAAATAAATAAATAAATAAATAAATTGACAAAAAAAACCTATGATGAAATGCACTAAAGAAGACAGTGAAGGTAAAAACAGATGTGCGTTGTAGTGCAATGGATATCGACTCGGAATGACAAATCGAGGAGCCGAGTTCGAATCCCTGTTGATTTCCTTGTATTCGCTTTTTGCACAAATACCTTTGGGAAAGGTATTAATCTGTCTCTTTCCTCCCGTTATGGGTTAAATAATAGGGCAGATTATGTTCTATAGCCTTGGCTGGCAACCACTCTACAGCAGAAAGCACTGGCAACCTACTGTGGAATAATCTTCTGACCAGTCAGTCATGTCTCTTTCGAGACATGATCGCCCAAAGCGTGTTTCAAGTATGGCACTTAACTGACTGACTGAATATAATAGTTGAAAACATGATTAAGGCTTCTACTGGTTATAAAGTAGGGGATCGGTTTTATATTGTTATCAAGTAATAAACTGATCTCCCACTAATTACTAATACATCACTTCCCCCTCTAGCTATGAGTCAAATAACAAGACAGATTGGGTTTTATAAACTTGGTTGGGAACCAGTCTACCGCAGAAGGCAATGGGAACCTACTGCGGTATAATCTTCAGCCCATCATGTCATGTCTCTTTCGAGACATGATCGCCTGAAGCGTGTAGCACTTAACTGACTAACTGAAGGTAAAGACAACAACTGAGATAAGGAAAGAAAGAAAAATAAAGATATGGAAGGAAAAGCACCAGCGAAAAAGCTGAAAAGAAAGGATATAAAGAATGAAGGTAAAATGAAAGGGAAGGAAAAAATTAGGAAAAAGAGAAACTGTGTTGGGGCGCTCTCCACCTTTCCACGAAATGGCCTATTCAAATCACTATATAAAACAGTTGTGATTATACCTCGAAGAAGGAAGTCGAGTAAAGAAGTCGAATAAGGAAGTCGACTGAGCGAGTCAGTCGGGTATTTCCGGTATTGCACCGGAAGCGTTCTACTAGTCAATCTATCACGTCTCTACGACGATACTGTATACTAATTACCTTGTTCTGTATTCTACTAATCCTCACCTCTTGTAAATACTTCTCTTTCCTGTCAATACACCTACTTTTATACTATTACGTTGTTTTGTATTATTTCACATAATTCTGTTACCCGACGTAACAAACGGAAAAGAAAGGAAAGAAAGAAAAAGTAAGCAATGAGAGAGTTAACAAAATCGAAAGAACAGGTAACCGAGCAAAGGCAATAAAAACAAAAAGGAAGACAAATGAAAGAGATAAAAGGAAGAAAACAAAAAAGAATGAAAATAAAATTTAAAAAATATAGAAAATGCTAAAAGGAATGAAAACAAAAGCAGAGAAGAAAAAAGGAAGAAAAATGGAAACATAAAGAAAATAATGAATGAAAAAGAATTAAACCATTAAAAATAAAATGAAGAAATGCATGAAAGAAATGAGGGAGTGAAAATTAAGAACAAAGAAAGAAAACAAATGAAAAAGTAAAAAAAAAAAAAACAAATTGAGAGAATGAAAAAAGAAACGAATGCAAATAGTCATTATTTGTCGATCCTTCTGATATGAGTTCATATTTACACTTACATTTTTACTTTTTCATTTGTTTTCTTTGTTTTTTTTTTCTTTTCTTTTCTTCATAGGGAGATAACTACATGTCTACCAGAAATGGCATTGCACATGGAATAATAAAAAAAATATACCCCAGTGATCGTAACAAAAGTTTCGGTTCGAAAATTCTTGCACGTGAAGAAAGCCGGAACGTAAAACGGCCGTGACGTCATAAACGTGCCAATAAAGATGAGGATAATAGTTTGAACAATATAAATAGTGCAAATATTCATGTTTTTTAAATAAGTAGAGGGGCACACTATACACAGCTATACTTTTGAAGAATTTAAAAATCCGGAATTTGCAGTGACCGGCTGCACTAAACAGGTAATGTTTTTATGCAGCGGTTCAAATCCATGTAAAAAACTCCCTAGTCTAACATTTAATGATTCTATTAATTATAAAAGCAGAAATACAGTTGTTCATTTTTTAAAAAAATCGAACCAGTATTTGATCAAAACATTCTGATCGGTTCAAAAAGGTAAAAAAATCACCAAAAATTTGGTGTTAACTGGTTCAAAAATTGCCTTTTAATTTAAAGGCCTCCAAAACGAAATGTCTCTCAAATAATCATTCTGAGAGGCCCCTTCCTCTAGAGACTAGCATGGCTGATGCTAGCCTCTAAAACAGGGCACCGTTGCGCCCTCTCGGGCTAACATTTTCTGTTGACATTAAGTGCTGTGATTGTATTTAAGCATCTGCTTCTAGGAAAGATGGTTTACTGAGTCATGCATGATAACTTTTCTCTCCAGAATATATCTTAAATATTTATAAATCTACCATTCGTCCATGTTTCGAATATTACAGACAAATATTGTCTGAAGCTCATGCTATATATTTAGAGATTCTTGATAAAATCAAAGTAGAATCGTCAATATTATTCATTCTGACCTGGCATCTTGGTTTACGTCAACTCCCGACCACCGCAATGTAGCGTTGTTTTGCTTTTTCTATAAATAGTTTCATGGTAATTGCTCTGATGACTTTCCATCTGTGGTACCTAGAATTTATGAATTTAAGCGCAGTAATAGATTGGCGTTGTGGTACAGTGGATATCGGCTCGGAACGGGGAGCCGAGTTCGAATTCCAGTTGAATCCATTGTATTCACTTACGCCCAAATACCCTTAAAGGGATTAATCCGTCTCTTCCTTCCAGTTATGGGCTAAAAAACAGGACAGATTGGGTTCTATAGCCTTGGTCGGCAACCAGTCTACCGCAGAAAGCAATGGCAACCTACTGCGGGATAATTTTCTGCCCAGTCAGTCATGTCTCTTCTGTAAGTGAATTCAACTGGAATTCGAACTCATGTAAGTTATTCATTATTATCTCGTTATACCATTCTAGAGGTTTTCGATTCCGTCTTTATTTCCATCTACATTATGTAAATCTGATTGGCTTGATCGCTCTCTAACCCAGCTTTACATTCAGTCCTTCACCTTTTCTCCTTTTTTTTCCCTCTTTTCTTTCAGTCGTTGCCTTTTCACTTCCGGTTTTTTCTCCATATGCTGCCGTTACAAGTCTTTTCTTGAGTTCGGAAAATTGTATTTCATTTTTTTACATAAACAATAAATTTTAATGCTTAAATAATAAAGTAAATATTTATATATATTTTCACTTAGCCTTGATTTTATTTTCTTAAGTGATTTGTGGTATCTGAAGTACAATTAGTGTATTTATTGCATAAAGATTTATAATGATTTTTTAAAATTATTATTGTTTAAATTTGTATGCAAATTTATTTTCGTAATTATCCATATTCTTTTAAGAATAAATGAATTTTGTGAAATTATTCTTGATGAGTACTTTATACGGTTCTGATATACTTGTGAAAATACGCTCAAATTGAGTCAAATGGTCCTGTCAGTTACTAGACCATCAGGGGAGCCTGGATATTTCATTATAGCATTTCTCGATTCAGTAAGGATAACCTGGTGGTGTCCATCTGCTGTTCAAGTAACGGTAAACAGGTCTTAAGATGCTAGGTATTTACCGCGTTATTTTAGATCACTTCCCTGGTCGGTACGATCGCGGGCTTGTCTTCTACTGAACATGAATCAGACATGATATGACGACACTAGACTCGTTCAGTTAATGCACTTAAAACCCTAGCTGTGTTCTGTCTGCTGGTGCAAACGATATGGCAGAATATTATTCGCCTCCTAACAATGCGCACATAATTCTCTTTACATTTTAGAGGATAGAAAGCACATTGAGAACTTAATTTAAAACCCGTGCACGTATTGTCTTGTATGTTTATTTACTCTGAAGTAAGATGTGCAGATGGTATCAGGAATAGCGGATATGGAATCGAATTCTTCTCGAGCTGACTGCATTCTTTTACACCTTGGAAAAAGTTGGAAAAGATCCAACTATGGGTTAAAAAGTAAGGCTATTATCAACAAAATAAATTTCATTGTAATATTTTCACAAAAAGTAATAGATTCTTTTTATGCGATCCAGATATTTTCGGTTTTGAATAAACCACAATGGGTCGATAAACCGTTAAAAATGCAGTTGATAAATACAAGCCTTATTACGTGTACTGAATATCAGGCAGTCAGTTAAGTGTCATACCTGTTACACAGTTTGGCAATCAGGTCCCTTTCAAGCATAACTGACTATGCAGAAGATATTCCCGCAGTAGGTTGCCATTTCTTTCCGCGTAGACTAGTGGCCAACCAACGCACTAGAACCAATTCTGTTTTGCTATTCAACCAATAACTGAAGGAGAAACAGATGGGCTCTTACCTCATTCAAGGGTATTTGCATGTAAGTGAATAGTGAATGCAACGAACTCAAATGGAATTCGAACTTGGCTCTTCGACTTCTAATTCCGAGCAGATATTCATTGCACCACGACGCTCATCTTGAATATATATTGAACTAGCAGTATAGCCCGTCGTTGCTCGGGTGTAATGAAAGCTTCAAAACTAATCCATGGTCCTGGAGTTCAAACTCTTTGGAAGGTGGCACGAAAGATTAAAAGCAATAGTTGTTTCCAGTTAAAGCGAAACCGTAAACTGAAAGAAAAATGAATGAATGTAAGTCAAATTTTGATTTCCTGCTATCGATATCAAATAAGATTTTTTTCGTCGTAATCTGAATTTTGAAGGCTAAATAAGTCCTCTGAGTAAATGGTGTCATGGCTGAGACTAAGAACTACAATTATACCTACGTAGAGCCAAACCCGAAGCAAAAACTAAGATAAAAGGGCTGAAAAAATACAGACATACAGGCAGATAAACAGACACACACAAACATCTTGCCTTTTATATATATATATATATATATATATATATATATATATATATATATATATATATATATTTTAATCGTATCACCCCGAGCAAGGCGGTAACACTACTGATGTGCAGGTGGCTAGGTAATAGTGAAAAGATTGGAAAAGAGAAAGCCAGAAACCACCTCCTAAACAGGGAACAAGGGATGAGCCTCTTAACCTGTTCAATAGACGTGGGTAGAGTGTGAACCGGGCGATAGATAGATCTATCTACTCTAATTGAAAAAAAAAAGAAGCAAAATGAGAAGATTTGAAAAGAGAAAGCTGGAAACCACATCCTAAACAGGGAACAAGGGATGAGCCTCTTATATATATATTATCGATTTTTTGTATTGTATATATATATATATATATATATATATATATATATATATAATTGATTTTCTGCACTATTGTAAGAACTGCAACCTTGAAACTTCTGAATATCGTTTCTTATGTCTTTGTCTATGCGTGTATCAAATTTTTTAAAAATCGGGCCACTCCTTCTATAACCCGATTTTTTCGATTATCGATATTCGATATTTATCGGGGGTACCTCGATACAAAACCTAGCTAAGAATACTTGCAGACACTTATAGTAAAACTGTGTAAACTTTCAAGAAAATCGGTTCAGCCATTTTGGAGTCTATAGGTAACGGACACACACACACACACACACAGACACACACACATACACACAGAGAAGAAATTCCATTCATAAATAAGTTTAGATACATATTCAAGCAATTTTATATTCTGTTTTTGTATTTGTTTAATGATTTAATAATCGTAAGTATTCACTGGCACATGCAATGAAACTCATATATAAACAGGAGCAGGGGACTACTTAAGAGTAAAAGTTTAGACAAGTGGAGAGTGAAAGCGGGTTAATTACAAGGAGTGTCAGAGAAAGAGCAACGAAAGCGGGGAAAAAGTGGTCTGAAGACAGTTGCGAAGGCAGAGAGAAAGAAAAAGAACAAGTTATACAGGGTGATGTAGAAAGGACTCCAGTCAAGTGGATAAGAGATGGGAATTGACATTGCATTTAAATTCCTGGAGGTTGTAGCCATCAGGACACCAAGCATACGGAAGGGGGTTCCACAGGCGGGAAGTGCGAGAAAAGAAGCTGATGGAGTAGAATTCTCGGCTGCATTTGGTCTACCTGTAAATGAGTGGGACCTAGTTGCTAGTCTGGTTAACACATTAATAAGCTCAGGCTTTTAATTGAGTACCCACCCACAAATAAATTCAAAGCCACACATAAAAACACACTAAAAATATCAAATCGCAATGTAAACAGATCTCACACTGATGCATCACATAGGTGCGATGAATAAATTGTCGTTTAAATTATGCAAAAAATGAAAATAACAATGACATCGAATTTTAACAGATATATTTCCCAAATTTACAAGGAAATATCTTGAAATACTAAAGAGTAAAATCGTCATTGGCTTCAACCACGCCCTCTATACTACTTTGGAATCTCTTGCATCTCTTCTGGACGATCTCCTTGTAAGAGTTTTCATAATCCTTTCATTCAGTTCATCTTTGGTGTTACAAGAGTTTGTCGTTCTCTCGCTCAACTGTGCACCACATAGGGTTTTGCAATCTAGGAAGTTAAGTGACAGCCATGAGAAGGTCCTCCTGCTTGTGTAGCATGGTACAGAGCCCTGTTGCCAGATATACGGTCTTCCAGCAGCCACCCTCTTGACCCAGGGCAGCATTATTTAGCCAAGGCACTTGATGCTGCCCTCCGTGTTGAATCTGAGACCCTGTAGGGAGATGAATAGAGGCATAAGGTCGCCATCACTAGTGATCGCTCCTAAACATCATGATGTTGATTGAATATTTGGTTTTCATCCCTCTCCATACATTTATTGGGGACAAAGCAAGCCTTGAGACACAATCACACTGAAAATTTTGTATTAGAGTTTTCGGCACGAATGCCAAGCAGTACAACATGCTGTTTCTAAATTTATGCGGAATGAATTCCATCATAGTGCTCTTTTTCTCACAGACGGTGCCAAACAGACCATACTATATTGTGGCGTCAACAAAAGCCAACACAAACAACGCGCATGCTCGAAATAAACTTTATAAAATATATATGACATTTATATATAAGTTGTCAGGACTGCAACGGTGTAAAATGTGACCGTAGCTGCTGAGATGCCAAACTGATAATCCTATTGTACTTTTTTTTATATTTTTTGTTTCTTATTTACACAACGATCAGCGATTTGATTAGTTTGTTAAGATTCAATTCTTTTGTCCAAATCGATCGATCTCATATTTATCGATTTAACCATTTATCTGTCCGCGTCTGTTCAGATAGCGCTAACTTTATTGTCTAAGTTACTCCTAAATACCACTAATAAGGTTTTTTTAAAATCGGAGGTCAAAACATTCATTCACTCTAATGATTACATATACAATGACACAAGAACAATAGATGCTTACGACCATATCAAGTCGAAACACTGATTCCAATATGAACACCGACAGTACTGGGCATGGTTTCAGTACGTGCAAATGTCTGGTCTATACTTAATGGCTAACCGCTTAGAAATAACAAGCTTGGATGTGCCGGTAGTGTTATGGATAATTGTTGGGGCGCTCTCCACCTTTCCGCGGAAATGGATAATGCTAGTCACTATATAAAATAGTAGTGATTATACCTCGAGGAAGGAAGTCGAGTGAGTGAGTGAGTCAGGTATTTCCGATATTGCACCGGAAGTGTTCTACTAGTCAATCTATCACGTCTCTATCCGACGATACTGTATACTAATTACCTTGTTCTGTATTCTACTAATCCTCACCTCTTGTAAATACTTCTCTTTCCTGTCAATACACCTACTTTTATACTATTACGTTGTTTTTTATTATTTCACATAATTCTGTTACCCGACGTAACAATAATGTTGCTGAATTCTTAATAGGAAAGCCGAGTTCCGATCCCAGTTCGTTTCCACTATTTACATTGTTCGGACGATTGTTGTCATTTTTATTGCCATTATTAAGACATTTCGGCCGTTGTACCCCCCTGCCTTCTTCACGTGCTACGAATTTCGAAACGAACCCTTTATTCCGATCACTGAGGTATATCATTCTCATCCCATGTGCGAGGCCACTTCTGGTAGCCAGGTAGTTAACTACCTTTAGCTTAACTCTGTAAGTTATTTGTGCATCACTGCTGTAGCCTAGTATCGAACTCACAAATCTTAAAGATGACGACCATAGTTCGGACAATGTAAATAGTGTAAATATTACATCACCTCAAAAATATAAACAAACCTTGTTGGTTTTCTTATAGTCATTTATATGCATATATATAGTCATTTATATGCATATGTTCTTGGTAATGTTATAAATCCGCCCTTTTTTCTCCTAGCAATCTATTAATTAGTAAGCCTTGCATCACTAAACAGTAATTATTTTTAAAAC
Source organism: Ascarosepion bandense (assembly GCA_037127315.1). Taxonomy (NCBI): domain Eukaryota; kingdom Metazoa; phylum Mollusca; class Cephalopoda; order Sepiida; family Sepiidae; genus Ascarosepion; species Ascarosepion bandense. Next base: position 94,915 of record JBBBDQ010002224.1, read on the forward strand.
AAATATTTTGCAATGGGCTGATAAAATTTGAAAAACAAATCAATCCATGAAAAAATAGAAATCATATATGAAATTTCATTGGAAATATTTTTTACTATGGAAATGAATTAGAATTATTAAAAAAATAGACGAGAACTTTTATTCACACTCATTTATATGATACAAAATATGAACGTATTTTATAGAAATGTATTGGAAATAATTTTCATATAGAATTAAATTAAAATTATTTTTCGAACAAATATACCGAAACACTCACTCTTATGATTACATATGCCAAGTGAAAACCCAATTAAAATAAAGAAATTAATTGAAAATGATTTTACTATAGAAATCTATAATGTTTCTTTTATCCGAGTTCTCGTTTGTGGAACTCTCTTCCCGGCTTCTTGCACCCCAATAAAATCTCAGAAATTTCAATTCATTGTCAATGGCTGTATTATATTTTATTGTTGATTTTTTTCTTAATAAATTGTTTCTAATGTTCTCTAACTCACAGTAATCACCCCGCTTTGCGTCTTAGTGGCTTTATCGCCTTACGTGGGAAAAATTATTAACAAACAAATGTAAAACGGGAAAAAATGTACCATATATTCACTCTTAGGATTAGATAGAATAACAACAAACAGTCAAAACAATTTATTCAAAAAAATTATTCATCTATTGAAATGCATTAGAATTATTTGTTAAACATATCGTATATTAAATATTTTCATTCATAAACATCAAAATCCTAAAAACATGCACGGAAATTTATTGGAAATATATTTGAATTATTTATTTAACAAACCCACAAAATGTTTAATGCTCACCGTTGAATGCATATCGCAAAAGAATATCTAGAAATTCTTTTTTGTTGTTGAACAAAATTATAATTATGTATTAAATAGAGACATCAATAGTTGCATTCATTCAAAGAGTAATGCATAGATAAATGCAACACACACACACACACACACACACACACATATATATATATATATATATATATACACACAGGTGAATGAAGAACGTAGAAAGTATTAACGTTCAAAACATTAATTTAAAACAGTGCTTAATATAGAAATAGGGCAATGAATATTTATTATAAGTTATAGTTTAGAACATGTACACATTATAAATTTTTGTAAAAGTCTATTTCTCTCTGAGCTGTTATCATCGGCTCTCTCCTCTTAGCTCTTTCTTTCTATTCTGTCTTTCTATATTTCACCTCCTACCAAATTTTGGGTCTATTTCTCTCTGAGCCGTTATCATCGGCTCTCTCCTCTTAGCTCTTTCTTTCTATTCTGTCTTTCTATATTTCACCTCCTACCAAATTTTGGGTCTATTTCTCTCAGAGCCGTTATCATCGGCTCTTTCCTCTTAGCTCTTTCTTTCTATCCTGTATTTCTATATTTCACCTCCTACCAAATTTTGGGTCTATTTCTCTCTGAGCCGTTATCATCGGCTCTTTCCTCTTAGCTCTTTCTTTCTATCCTGTCTTTCTATATTTCACCTCCTACCAAATTTTGGGTCTATTTCTCTCTGAGCCGTTATCATCGGCTCTCTCCTCTTAGCTCTTTCTTTCTATCCTGTCTTTCTATATTTCACCTCCTACCAAATTTTGGGTCTATTTCTCTCTGAGCCGTTATCATCGGCTCTCTCCTCTTAGCTCTTTCTTTCTATCCTGTCTTTCTATATTTCACCTCCTACCAAATTTTGGGTCTATTTCTCTCTGAGCCGTTATCATCGGCTCTCTCCTCTTAGCTCTTTCTTTCTATCCTGTCTTTCTATATTTCACCTCCTACCAAATTTTGGGTCTATTTCTCTCTGAGCCGTTATCATCGGCTCTCTCCTCTTAGCTCTTTCTTTCTATCCTGTCTTTCTATATTTCACCTCCTACCAAATTTTGGGTCTATTTATCTCTGAGCCTTTATCATCGGCTCTTTCCTCTTAGCTCTTTCTTTCTATCCTGTCTTTCTATATTTCACCTCCTACCAAATTTTGGGTCTATTTCTCTCTGAGCCGTTATCATCGGCTCTCTCCTCTTAGCTCTTTCTTTCTATCCTGTCTTTCTATATTTCACCTCCTACCAAATTTTGGGTCTATTTCTCTCTGAGCCGTTATCATTGGCTCTCTCCTCTTAGCTCTTTCTTTCTATCCTGTCTTTCTATATTTCACCTCCTACCAAATTTTGGGTCTATTTCTCTCTGAGCCTTTATCATCGGCTCTTTCCTCTTAGCTCTTTCTTTCTATCCTGTATTTCTATATTTCACCTCCTACCAAATTTTGGGTCTATTTCTCTCTGAGCAGTTATCATAGGCTCTTTCCTCTTAGCTCTTTCTTTCTATCCTGTCTTTCTATATTTCACCTCCTACCAAATTTTGGGTCTATTTCTCTCTGAGCCGTTATCATCGGCTCTCTTCTCTTAGCTCTTTCTTTCTATCCTGTCTTTCTATATTTCACCTCCTACCAAATTTTGGGTCTATTTCTCTCTGAGCCGTTATCATCGGCTCTCTCCTCTTAGCTCTTTCTTTCTATCCTGTCTTTCTATATTTCACCTCCTACCAAATTTTGGGTCTATTTCTCTCTGAGCCTTTATCATCGGCTCTTTCCTCTTAGCTCTTTCTTTCTATCTTGTATTTCAATATTTCACCTCCTACCAAATTTTGGGTCTATTTCTCTCTGAGCCGTCATCATCGGCTCTTTCCTCTTAGCTCTTTCTTTCTATCCTGTCTTTCTATATTTCACCTCCTACCAAATTTTGGGTCTATTTCTCTCTGAGCCGTTATTATCGGCTCTCTCCGCTTAGCTCTTTCTTTCTATCCTGTCTTTCTATATTTCACCTCCTACCAAATTTTGGGTCTATTTCTCTCTGAGCCGTTATCATCGGCTCTCTCCTCTTAGCTCTTTCTTTCTATCCTGTCTTTCTATATTTCACCGCCTACCAAATTTTGGGTCTATTTCTCTCTGAGCCGTTATCATCGGCTCTCTCCTCTTAGCTCTTTCTTTCTATCCTGTCTTTCTATATTTCACCTCCTACCAAATTTTGGGTCTATTTCTCTCTGAGCCGTTATCATCGGCTCTCTCCTCTTAGCTCTTTCTTTCTATCCTGTCTTTCTATATTTCACCTCCTACCAAATTTTGGGTCTATTTCTCTCTGAGCCTTTATCATCGGTTCTTTCCTCTTAGCTCTTTCTTTCTATCCTGTATTTCAATATTTCACCTCCTACCAAATTTTGGGTCTATTTCTCTCTGAGCCTTTATCATCGGCTCTTTCCTCTTAGCTCTTTCTTTCTATCCTGTATTTCTATATTTCACCTCCTACCAAATTTTGGGTCTATTTCTCTCTGAGCCGTTATCATCGGCTCTTTCCTCTTAGCTCTTTCTTTCTATCCTGTCTTTCTATATTTCACCTCCTACCAAATTTTGGGTCTATTTCTCTCTGAGCGGTTATCATCGGCTCTCTCCTCTTAGCTCTTTCTTTCTATCCTGTCTTTCTATATTTCACCTCCTACCAAATTTTGGGTCTATTTCTCTCTGAGCCGTTATCATCGGCTCTCTCCTCTTAGCTCTTTCTTTCTATCCTGTCTTTCTATATTTCACCTCCTACCAAATTTTGGTCAATTTCTCTCTGAGCCGATATCATCGGCTCTCTCCTCTTAGCTCTTTCTTTCTATCCTTTCTGTCTATATTTCACCTCCTACCAAATTTTGGATATATTTCTCTCTGAGCCGTTATCATCGGCTCTCTCCTCTTAGCTCTTTCTTTCTAACCTGTCTTTCTATATTTCACCTCCTACCAAATTTTGGGTCTATTTCTCTCTGAGCCGTTATCATCGGCTCTCTCCTCTTAGCTCTTTCTTTCTATCCTGTCTTTCTATATTTCACCTCCTACCAAATTTTGGGTCCATTTCTCTCTGAGCCTTTATCATCGGCTCTTTCCTCTTAGCTCTTTCTTTCTATCTTGTATTTCAATATTTCACCTCCTACCAAATTTTGGGTCTATTTCTCTCTGAGCCGTTATTATCGGCTCTCTCCGCTTAGCTCTTTCTTTCTATCCTGTCTTTCTATATTTCACCTCCTATCTAATTTTGGGTCTATTTCTCTCTGAGCCGTTATCATCGGCTCTCTCCTCTTAGCTTTTTCTTTCTATCCTGTCTTTCTATATTTCACCTCCTACCAAATTTTGGTCTATTTCTCTCTGAGCCGTTATCATCGGCTCTCTCCTCTTAGCTCTTTCTTTCTATCCTGTCTTTCTATATTTCACCTCCTACCAAATTTTGGGTCTATTTCTCTCTGAGCCGTTATCACAGGCTCTCTCCTCCTTAGCTCTTTCTTTCTATCCTGTCTTTCTATATTTCACCTCCTACCAAATTTTGGGTCTATTTCTCTCTGAGCCGTTATCATCGGCTCTCTCCTCTTAGCTCTTTCTTTCTATCCTGTCTTTCTATATTTCACCTCCTACCAAATTTTGGGTCTATTTCTCTCTGAGCCGTTATCATCGGCTCTCTCCTCTTAGCTCTTTCTTTCTATCCTGTCTTTCTATATTTCACCTCCTACCAAATTTTGGTCAATTTCTCTCTGAGCCGATATCATCGGCTCTCTCCTCTTAGCTCTTTCTTTCTATCCTGTCTTTCTATATTTCACCTCCTACCAAATTTTGGGTCTATTTCTCTCTGAGCCGTTATCATCGGCTCTCTCCTCTTAGCTCTTTCTTTCTAACCTGTCTTTCTATATTTCACCTCCTACCAAATTTTGGGTCTATTTCTCTCTGAGCCGTTATCATCGGCTCTCTCCTCTTAGCTCTTTCTTTCTATCCTGTCTTTCTATATTTCACCTCCTACCAAATTTTGGGTCCATTTCTCTCTGAGCCTTTATCATCGGCTCTTTCCTCTTAGCTCTTTCTTTCTATCTTGTATTTCAATATTTCACCTCCTACCAAATTTTGGGTCTATTTCTCTCTGAGCCGTTATTATCGGCTCTCTCCGCTTAGCTCTTTCTTTCTATCCTGTCTTTCTATATTTCACCTCCTATCAAATTTTGGGTCTATTTCTCTCTGAGCCGTTATCATCGGCTCTCTCCTCTTAGCTTTTTCTTTCTATCCTGTCTTTCTATATTTCACCTCCTACCAAATTTTGGTCTATTTCTCTCTGAGCCGTTATCATCGGCTCTCTCCTCTTAGCTCTTTCTTTCTATCCTGTCTTTCTATATTTCACCTCCTACCAAATTTTGGGTCTATTTCTCTCTGAGCCGTTATCACAGGCTCTCTCCTCTTAGCTCTTTCTTTCTATCCTGTCTTTCTATATTTCACCTCCTACCAAATTTTGGGTCTATTTCTCTCTGAGCCGTTATCATCGGCTCTCTCCTCTTAGCTCTTTCTTTCTATCCTGTCTTTCTATATTTCACCTCCTACCAAATTTTGGGTCTATTTCTCTCTGAGCCGTTATCATCGGCCCTTTCCTCTTAGCTCTTTCTTTCTATCCTGTCTTTCTATATTTCACCTCCTACCAAATTTTGGGTCTATTTCTCTCTGAGCCGTTATCATCGGCTCTTTCCTCTTAGCTCTTTCTTTCTATCCTGTCTTTCTATATTTCACCTCCTACCAAATTTTGGGTCTATTTCTCTCTGAGCCTTTATCATAGGCTCTTTCCTCTTAGCTCTTTCTTTCTATCCTGTCTTTCTATATTTCACCTCCTACCAAATTTTGGGTCTATTTCTCTCTGAGCCGTTATCAACGGCTCTCTCCTCTTAGCTCTTTCTTTCTATCCTGTCTTTCTATATTTCACCTCCTACCAAATTTTGGGTCTATTTCTCTCTGAGCCGTTATCATCGGCTCTCTCCTCTAAGCTCTTTCTTTCTATCCTGTCTTTCTATATTTCACCTCCTACCAAATTTTGGGTCTATTTCTCTCTGAGCCGTCATCATCGGCTCTTTCCTCTTAGCTCTTTCTTTCTATCCTGTCTTTCTATATTTCACCTCCTACCAAATTTTGGGTCTATTTCTCTCTGAGCCGTTATTATCGGCTCTCTCCGCTTAGCTCTTTCTTTCTATCCTGTCTTTCTATATTTCACCTCCTACCAAATTTTGGGTCTATTTCTCTCTGAGCCGTTATCATCGGCTCTCTCCTCTTAGGTCTTTCTTTCTATCCTGTCTTTCTATATTTCACCTCCTACCAAATTTTGGGTCTATTTCTCTCTGAGCCGTTATCATCGGCTCTTTCCTCTTAGCTCTTTCTTTCTATCCTGTCTTTCTATATTTCACCGCCTACCAAATTTTGGGTCTATTTCTCTCTGAGCCGTTATCATCGGCTCTCTCCTCTTAGCTCTTTCTTTCTATCCTGTCTTTCTATATTTCACCTCCTACCAAATTTTGGGTCTATTTCTCTCTGAGCCGTTATCATCGGCTCTCTCCTCTTAGCTCTTTCTTTCTATCCTGTCTTTCTATATTTCACCTCCTACCAAATTTTGGGTCTATTTCTCTCTGAGCCTTTATCATCGGTTCTTTCCTCTTAGCTCTTTCTTTCTATCCTGTATTTCAATATTTCACCTCCTACCAAATTTTGGGTCTATTTCTCTCTGAGCCTTTATCATCGGCTCTTTCCTCTTAGCTCTTTCTTTCTATCCTGTATTTCTATATTTCACCTCCTACCAAATTTTGGGTCTATTTCTCTCTGAGCCGTTATCATCGGCTCTTTCCTCTTAGCTCTTTCTTTCTATCCTGTCTTTCTATATTTCACCTCCTACCAAATTTTGGGTCTATTTCTCTCTGAGCCGTTATCATCGGCTCTCTCCTCTTAGCTCTTTCTTTCTATCCTGTCTTTCTATATTTCACCTCCTACCAAATTTTGGGTCTATTTCTCTCTGAGCCGTTATCATCGGCTCTCTCCTCTTAGCTCTTTCTTTCTATCCTGTCTTTCTATATTTCACCTCCTACCAAATTTTGGTCAATTTCTCTCTGAGCCGATATCGTCGGCTCTCTCCTCTTAGCTCTTTCTTTCTATCCTTTCTGTCTATATTTCACCTCCTACCAAATTTTGGATATATTTCTCTCTGAGCCGTTATCATCGGCTCTCTCCTCTTAGCTCTTTCTTTCTAACCTGTCTTTCTATATTTCACCTCCTACCAAATTTTGGGTCTATTTCTCTCTGAGCCGTTATCATCGGCTCTCTCCTCTTAGCTCTTTCTTTCTATCCTGTCTTTCTATATTTCACCTCCTACCAAATTTTGGGTCCATTTCTCTCTGAGCCTTTATCATCGGCTCTTTCCTCTTAGCTCTTTCTTTCTATCTTGTATTTCAATATTTCACCTCCTACCAAATTTTGGGTCTATTTCTCTCTGAGCCGTTATTATCGGCTCTCTCCGCTTAGCTCTTTCTTTCTATCCTGTCTTTCTATATTTCACCTCCTATCTAATTTTGGGTCTATTTCTCTCTGAGCCGTTATCATCGGCTCTCTCCTCTTAGCTTTTTCTTTCTATCCTGTCTTTCTATATTTCACCTCCTACCAAATTTTGGTCTATTTCTCTCTGAGCCGTTATCATCGGCTCTCTCCTCTTAGCTCTTTCTTTCTATCCTGTCTTTCTATATTTCACCTCCTACCAAATTTTGGGTCTATTTCTCTCTGAGCCGTTATCACAGGCTCTCTCCTCTTAGCTCTTTCTTTCTATCCTGTCTTTCTATATTTCACCTCCTACCAAATTTTGGGTCTATTTCTCTCTGAGCCGTTATCATCGGCTCTCTCCTCTTAGCTCTTTCTTTCTATCCTGTCTTTCTATATTTCACCTCCTACCAAATTTTGGGTCTATTTCTCTCTGAGCCGTTATCATCGGCTCTCTCCTCTTAGCTCTTTCTTTCTATCCTGTCTTTCTATATTTCACCTCCTACCAAATTTTGGTCAATTTCTCTCTGAGCCGATATCATCGGCTCTCTCCTCTTAGCTCTTTCTTTCTATCCTGTCTTTCTATATTTCACCTCCTACCAAATTTTGGGTCTATTTCTCTCTGAGCCGTTATCATCGGCTCTCTCCTCTTAGCTCTTTCTTTCTAACCTGTCTTTCTATATTTCACCTCCTACCAAATTTTGGGTCTATTTCTCTCTGAGCCGTTATCATCGGCTCTCTCCTCTTAGCTCTTTCTTTCTATCCTGTCTTTCTATATTTCACCTCCTACCAAATTTTGGGTCCATTTCTCTCTGAGCCTTTATCATCGGCTCTTTCCTCTTAGCTCTTTCTTTCTATCTTGTATTTCAATATTTCACCTCCTACCAAATTTTGGGTCTATTTCTCTCTGAGCCGTTATTATCGGCTCTCTCCGCTTAGCTCTTTCTTTCTATCCTGTCTTTCTATATTTCACCTCCTATCAAATTTTGGGTCTATTTCTCTCTGAGCCGTTATCATCGGCTCTCTCCTCTCCTTTTCTTTCTATCCTGTCTTTCTATATTTCACCTCCTACCAAATTTTGGTCTATTTTTCTCTGAGCCGTTATCATCGGCTCTCTCCCCTCTAGCTCTTTCTTTCTATCCTGTCTTTCTATATTTCACCTCCTACCAAATTTTTGGGTCTATTTCTCTCTGAGCCGTTATCACAGGCTCTCTCCTCTTAGCTCTTTCTTTCTATCCTGTCTTTCTATATTTCACCTCCTACCAAATTTTGGGTCTATTTCTCTCTGAGCCGTTATCATCGGCTCTCTCCTCTTAGCTCTTTCTTTCTATCCTGTCTTTTTCTATATTTCACCTCCTACCAAATTTTGGGTCTATTTCTCTCTGAGCCGTTATCATCGGCCCTTTCCTCTTAGCTCTTTCTTTCTATCCTGTCTTTCTATATTTCACCTCCTACCAAATTTTGGGTCTATTTCTCTCTGAGCCGTTATCATCGGCTCTTTCCTCTTAGCTCTTTCTTTCTATCCTGTCTTTCTATATTTCACCTCCTACCAAATTTGGGTCTATTTCTCTCTGAGCCTTTATCATAGGCTCTTTCCTCTTAAGCTCTTTCTTTCTATCCTGTCTTTCTATATTTCACCTCCTACAAATTTGGGTCTATTTCTCTCTGAGCCGTTATCAGCGGCTCTCTCCTCTAGCTCTTTCTTTCTATCCTGTCTTTCTATATTTCACCTCCTACCAAATTTTGGGTCTATTTCTCTCTGAGCCCATATCATCGGCTCTCTCCTCTAAGCTCTTTCTTTCTATCCTGTCTTTCTATATTTCACCTCCTACCAAATTTTGGGTCTATTTCTCTCTGAGCCGTTATCATCGGCTCTCTCCTCTAGCTCTTTCTTTCTATCCTGTCTTTCTATATTTCACCTCCTACCAAATTTTGGGTCTATTTCTCTCTGAACCGTTATCATCGGCTCTCTCCTCTTAGGTCTTTCTTTCTATCCTGTCTTTCTATATTTTACCTCCTACCAAATTTTGGGTCTATTTCTCTCTGAGCCGATATCATCGGCTCTCTCCTCTCAGCTTCTTTCTTTCTATCCTGTTTTCTCATATATTTCACCTCCTACCAAATTTTGGGTCTATTTCTCTCTGAGCCTTTATCATCGGCTCTTTCCTCTTAGCTCTTTCTTTCTATCCTGTTTTTCTATATTTCACCTCCTACAAATTTTGGGGTCTATTTCTCTCTGAGCCGTTATCATCGGCTCTCTCCTCTTAGCTCTTTCTTTCTATCCTGTCTTTCTATATTTCACCTCCTACCAAATTTTGGGTCTATTTCTCTCTGAGCCGTTATCATCGGCTCTCTCCTCTTAGCCTCTTTCTTTCTATCCTGTCTTTCTATATTTCACCTCCTACCAAATTTTGGGTCTATTTCTCTCTGAGCCGTTATCATCGGCTCTCTCCTCTTAGCTCTTTCTTTCTATCCTGTCTTTCTATATTTCACCTCCTACCAAATTTTGGGTCTATTTCTCTCTGAGCCGTTATCATCGGCTCTTTCCTCTTAGCTCTGTCTTTCTATCCTGTCTTTCTATATTTCACCTCCTACCAAATTTTGGGTCTATTTCTCTCTGAGCCGTTATCATCGGCTCTCTCCTCTTAGCTCTTTCTTTCTATCCTGTCTTTCTATATTTCACCTCCTACAAATTTTTGGGTCTATTTGTCTCTGAACCGTTATCATCGGCTCTCTCCTCTTAGCTCTTTCTTTCTATCCTGTCTTTCTATATTTCACCTCCTACCAAATTTTGGGTCTATTTCTCACTGAGCCTTTATTATCGGCTCTTTCCTCTTAGCTCTTTCTTCCTATCCTGTATTTCAATATTTCACCTCCTACCAAATTTTGGGTCTATTTCTCTGAGCCGTTATCACGGCTCTTTCCTCTTAGCTCTTTCTTTCTATCCTGTCTTTCTATATTTCACCTCCTACCAAATTTTGGGTCTATTTCTCTCTGAGCCGTTATCATCGGCTCTCTCCTCTTAGCTGTTTCTTTCTATCCTGTCTTTCTATATTTCACCTCCTAACAAATTTTGGGTCTATTTCTCTCTGAGCCGTTATCATCGGCTCTCTCCTCTTAGCTCTTTCTTTCTATCCTGTCTTTCTATATTTCACCTCCTACCAAATTTTGGGTCTATTTCTCTCTGAGCCGTTATCATCGGCTCTCTCGTCTTAGCTCTTTCTTTCTATCCTGTCTTTCTATATTTCACCTCCTACCAAATTTTGGGTCTATTTCTCTCTGAGCCGTTATCATCGGCTCTCTCCTCTTAGCTCTTTCTTTCTATCCTGTCTTTCTATATTTCACCTCCTACCAAATTTTGGGTCTATTTCTCTCTGAGCCGTTATCATCGGCTCTCTCCTCTTAGCTCTTTCTTTCTATCCTGTCTTTCTATATTTCACCTCCTACCAAATTTTGGGTCTATTTCTCTCTGAACCTTTATCATCGGCTCTTTCCTCTTAGCTCTTTCTTTCTATCCTGTATTTCTATATTTCACCTCCTACCAAATTTTGGGTCTATTTCTCTCTGAGCAGTTACCATAGGCTCTTTCCTCTTAGCTCTTTCTTTCTATCCTGTCTTTCTATATTTCACCTCCTACCAAATTTTGGGTCTATTTCTCTCTGAGCCGTTATCATCGGCTCTCTTCTCTTAGCTCTTTCTTTCTATCCTGTCTTTCTATATTTCACCTCCTACCAAATTTTGGGTCTATTTCTCTCTGAGCCTTTATCATCGGCTCTTTCCTCTTAGCTCTTTCTTTCTATCTTGTATTTCAATATTTCACCTCCTACCAAATTTTGGGTCTATTTCTCTCTGAGCCGTCATCATCGGCTCTTTCCTCTTAGCTCTTTCTTTCTATCCTGTCTTTCTATATTTCACCTCCTACCAAATTTTGGGTCTATTTCTCTCTGAGCCGTTATTATCGGCTCTCTCCTCCTTAGCTCTTTCTTTCTATCCTGTCTTTCTATATTTCACCTCCTACCAAATTTTGGGTCTATTTCTCTCTGAGCCGTTATCATCGGCTCTCTCCTCTTAGCTCTTTCTTTCTATCCTGTCTTTCTATATTTCACCTCCTACCAAATTTTGGGTCTATTTCTCTCTGAGCCGTTATCATCGGCTCTCTCCTCTTAGCTCTTTCTTTCTATCCTGTCTTTCTATATTTCACCGCCTACCAAATTTTGGGTCTATTTCTCTCTGAGCCGTTATCATCGGCTCTCTCCTCTTAGCTCTTTCTTTCTATCCTGTCTTTCTATATTTCACCTCCTACCAAATTTTGGGTCTATTTCTCTCTGAGCCGTTATCATCGGCTCTCTCCTCTTAGCTCTTTCTTTCTATCCTGTCTTTCTATATTTCACCTCCTACCAAATTTTGGGTCTATTTCTCTCTGAGCCTTTATCATCGGCTCTTTCCTCTTAGCTCTTTCTTTCTATCCTGTATTTCAATATTTCACCTCCTACCAAATTTTGGGTCTATTTCTCTCTGAGCCTTTATCATCGGCTCTTTCCTCTTAGCTCTTTCTTTCTATCCTGTCTTTCTATATTTCACCTCCTACCAAATTTTGGGTCTATTTCTCTCTGAGCCGTTATCATCGGCTCTTTCCTCTTAGCTCTTTCTTTCTATCCTGTCTTTCTATATTTCACCTCCTAACAAATTTTGGGTCTATTTCTCTCTGAGCCGTTATCATCGGCTCTCTCCTCTTAGCTCTTTCTTTCTATCCTGTCTTTCTATATTTCACCTCCTACCAAATTTTGGGTCTATTTCTCTCTGAGCCGTTATCATCGGCTCTTTCCTCTTAGCTCTTTCTTTCTATCCTGTCTTTCTATATTTCACCTCCTACCAAATTTTGGGTCTATTTCTCTCTGAGCCGTTATCATAGGCTCTTTCCTCTTAGCTCTTTCTTTCTATCCTGTCTTTCTATATTTCACCTCCTACCAAATTTTGGGTCTATTTCTCTCTGAGCCGTTATCATCGGCTCTCTCCTCTTAGCTCTTTCTTTCTATCCTGTCTTTCTATATTTCACCTCCTACCAAATTTTGGGTCTATTTCTCTCTGAGCCGTTATCATCGGCTCTCTCCTCTTAGCTCTTTCTTTCTATCCTGTCTTTCTATATTTCACCTCCTACCAAATTTTGGTCAATTTCTCTCTGAGCCGATATCATCGGCTCTCTCCTCTTAGCTCTTTCTTTCTATCCTTTCTGTCTATATTTCACCTCCTACCAAATTTTGGGTCTATTTCTCTCTGAGCCGTTATCATCGGCTCTTTCCTCTTAGCTCTTTCTTTCTATCCTGTCTTTCTATATTTCACCTCCTACCAAATTTTGGGTCTATTTCTCTCTGAGCCGTTACCATCGGCCCTTTCCTCTTAGCTCTTTCTTTCTATCCTGTCTTTCTATATTTCACCTCCTACCAAATTTTGGGTCTATTTCTCTCTGAGCCGTTATCATCGGCTCTTTCCTCTTAGCTCTTTCTTTCTATCCTGTCTTTCTATATTTCACCTCCTACCAAATTTTGGGTCTATTTCTCTCTGAGCCTTTATCATAGGCTCTTTCCTCTTAGCTCTTTCTTTCTATCCAGTCTTTCTATATTTCACCTCCTACCAAATTTTGGGTCTATTTCTCTCTGAGCCGTTATCATCGGCTCTCTCCTCTTAGCTCTTTCTTTCTATCCTGTCTTTCTATATTTCACCTCCTACCAAATTTTGGGTCTATTTCTCTCTGAGCCGTTATCATCGGCTCTCTCCTCTTAGCTCTTTCTTTCTATCCTGTCTTTCTATATTTCACCTCCTACCAAATTTTGGGTCTATTTCTCTCTGAGCCGTTATCATCGGCTCTCTCCTCTTAGGTCTTTCTTTCTATCCTGTCTTTCTATATTTCACCTCCTACCAAATTTTGGGTCTATTTCTCTCTGAGCCGTTATCATCGGCTCTCTCCTCTTAGCTCTTTCTTTCTATCCTGTTTTTCTATATTTCACCTCCTACCAAATTTTGGGTCTATTTCTCTCTGAGCCTTTATCATCGGCTCTTTCCTCTTAGCTCTTTCTTTCTATCCTGTTTTTCTATATTTCACCTCCTACCAAATTTTGGGTCTATTTCTCTCTGAGCCGTTATCATCGGCTCTCTCCTCTTAGCTCTTTCTTTCTCTCCTGTCTTTCTATATTTCACCTCCTACCAAATTTTGGGTCTATTTCTCTCTGAGCCGTTATCATCGGCTCTCTCCTCTTAGCTCTTTCTTTCTATCCTGTCTTTCTATATTTCACCTCCTACCAAATTTTGGGTCTATTTCTCTCTGAGCCGTTATCATCGGCTCTCTCCTCTTAGCTCTTTCTTTCTATCCTGTCTTTCTATATTTCACCTCCTACCAAATTTTGGGTCTATTTCTCTCTGAGCCGTTATCATCGGCTCTTTCCTCTTAGCTCTGTCTTTCTATCCTGTCTTTCTATATTTCACCTCCTACCAAATTTTGGGTCTATTTCTCTCTGAGCCGTTATCATCGGCTCTCTCCTCTTAGCTCTTTCTTTCTATCCTGTCTTTCTATATTTCACCTCCTACCAAATTTTGGGTCTATTTGTCTCTGAACCGTTATCATCGGCTCTCTCCTCTTAGCTCTTTCTTTCTATCCTGTCTTTCTATATTTCACCTCCTACCAAATTTTGGGTCTATTTCTCACTGAGCCTTTATTATCGGCTCTTTCCTCTTAGCTCTTTCTTCCTATCCTGTATTTCAATATTTCACCTCCTACCAAATTTTGGGTCTATTTCTCTGAGCCGTTATCACGGCTCTTTCCTCTTAGCTCTTTCTTTCTATCCTGTCTTTCTATATTTCACCTCCTACCAAATTTGGGGTCTATTTCTCTCTGAGCCGTTATCATCGGCTCTCTCCTCTTAGCTGTTTCTTTCTATCCTGTCTTTCTATATTTCACCTCCTAACAAATTTTGGGTCTATTTCTCTCTGAGCCGTTATCATCGGCTCTCTCCTCTTAGCTCTTTCTTTCTATCCTGTCTTTCTATATTTCACCTCCTACCAAATTTTGGGTCTATTTCTCTCTGAGCCGTTATCATCGGCTCTCTCCTCTTAGCTCTTTCTTTCTATCCTGTCTTTCTATATTTCACCTCCTACCAAATTTTGGGTCTATTTCTCTCTGAGCCCTTATCATCGGCTCTCTCCTCTTAGCTCTTTCTTTCTATCCTGTCTTTCTATATTTCACCTCCTACCAAATTTTGGGTCTATTTCTCTCTGAGCCGTTATCATCGGCTCTCTCCTCTTAGCTCTTTCTTTCTATCCTGTCTTTCTATATTTCACCTCCTACCAAATTTTGGGTCTATTTCTCTCTGAGCCGTTATCATCGGCTCTCTCCTCTTAGTTCTTTCTTTCTTTCCTGTCTTTCTATATTTCACCTCCTACCAAATTTTGGGTCTATTTCTCTCTGAGCCGTTATCATCGTCTCTCTCCTCTTAGCTCTTTCTTTCTATCCTGTCTTTCTATATTTCACCTCCTACCAAATTTTGGGTCTATTTCTCTCTGAGCCGTTATCATCGGCTCTCTCCTCTTAGCTCTTTCTTTCTATCCTGTCTTTCTATATTTCACCTCCTACCAAATTTTGGGTCTATTTCTCTCTGAGCCGTTATCATCGGCTCTCTCCTCTTAGCTCTTTCTTTCTATCCTGTCTTTCTATATTTCACCTCCTACCAAATTTTGGGTCTATTTCTCTCTGAGCCGTTATCATCGGCTCACTCCTCTTAGCTCTTTCTTTCTATCCTGTCTTCCTCTTTGCTATTTATTTCCATTTTTTTATTTTCTATTTTTATTTCCATTATTCATATATATATATATATATATATATATATATATACTAGCTGTATAGCCCGGAGTTGCTCGGGTGGCATAAAACATTTAGAACTAATCCATGGTCATAGAGCTCAGACCCTTTTGACTCTGGCTCGAAAGACTAAAAAGCAATAGTTCTTTCTAGTTAAAGCGAAACCGTAGACTGAAAAAAAAAATGAATGAATGTAAGTCAAATTTTGATTTCCTGGTATCGATATCAAATCTGTTTTTTTCGTCGTAAACTGAATTTTGAAGGCTAAATAAGTCCTCTGAGTAAATGGTATCATGGCTGAGACTAAGAACTACAATTATACCTACTTAGAGCCAAACCCGAAGCAAAAACTAAAATAAGAGGGCTGAAAAAATACAGACATACAGGCAGATAAACAGATACACACACAAACATCTTGCCTTTTATATATATATATATTATCGATTTTCTGCACTATTGTAAGAACTGCAACCTTGAAACTTCTGAATATCATTTCTTATGTCTTTGTCTATGAGTGTATCAAATTTGATTAAAATCGGACCACTCCTTCTATAACCCGATTCTTTCGATTATCGACTTTCGATATTTATCGGGGGGTACCTCGACACAAAACCTAGCTAAAAACACTCGCAGACACTTATAGTACAATTTTGTAAATTTTCAATAAAATCGGTTCAGCCGTTTCGGAGTGTATAGGTAACGGACACACACAAAATTGCAATGGTTTTGCATTATTTGTAGTCAGTCAGTTCTGTGCCAAATGTGACACACGTTTGGGTGATCATGTCTCTTTCGATACATGACTGACTAGAGAGATTTTCCTGCAGTAGATTTCCATATCTTGCTAACCAAGTCTAAAAATATCAGTCTGTCCTGTTATTTAACATATAGATGGAGGGAGAAGTGCTGCATTCATGTCTTTTTCGTAAGGTTATGCACCGATTTCAACTATAATTCCAACTCGGCTCTCCAATTTCTCATTCCGAGCAGATATCAATTACAGCTCAACGCATTATATATAAACGCCCTACTCTATCAGTTATTTGTCAGAAATTAACGCTTGCTCGGCTGACATTGACCACAAAACAACTTCTTCCGTTTTTACCAGAATGATAAACCTGATCCCAATAAACACCTCATTGTTTCTGCTCCTAATGTATGCAAGCGTGTCCTAAATAATGCCATGATCTTGTTTTTTCTGTTAAAATGAAGATTTGTTTATTATCTCTAATGTTATGTTCCAAAGATTACTAGAGGCTCGAAGAGGATGCTGAAAAATATCAAAGCTTCGATCCCTTCTCTATTCAACCATTTGAAAGTCCTCACATCCACAACGGACAAGGTTGAATATTTTGCTCTCAAATTTTCTTACAACTTTACACGTGACTCATCTGCAGTAACCGCACCCGATTTCCAACCTTGAACTGAATCTCAGTTGAGTGATATGTACATAACTCTTCCCTGGTCTCGCACTTCATTTATAAATAATATATATATATATATATATATATATTTTTATAAGCGTTTCACCCCGAGCAAGGCATGTCACTGCCACTACTGTGCAGGGGGCTACGTAGAGTGGAGAAAGGCTGATTAAATATAGGAAATGACAGAGGGTGGGTGATAGGCGGGTAAGGATACCGAGAATGAGGGTTGGGTAGATGAGAGTGTTGTGAGAATAGTTGGGAGTTAGTGTGATAGGAGGTGTCTATTGACCCTACATTTAAACACCTGGAGATTGTAACTGTCGGGAAAGCAGACTTGTGGAAGGGAGTTCCACAGGCGGGAAGCGCGAGAAAAGAAGCTGAAGGAGTAGAAGTTACGGTTACATCTTATTTGTTTAACTGTAAAAGGGTGGGACCTAAAAATCTAGAATATAAAATTCTATATAAAATATAGAAATAAATTACAATTATTTTTCGAACAAATATACCGAAACACTTACTTTTATATTTACATATGTCAAGTGACAGCAAAAGCTTAAATCAGTTATAGAAATTAATTGAAAATGGTTTTAGTTTAGAAATTGATAATGTTTCTTTTCTCTCATTTCTTGATCATGGACCTTCTCATCTTCTTCATGTTTATGTAGTTAAACTTTCCAAAGACCGTCTTATGCAGCATTATCATTTTAATTGCAACAAAGCATATTTTATTTTCATTGATTATTTAAAATATTTAACATCAATTGGAACGCAAAGCACTTGATTTTTATAATTCATTTTTTGTGAGTTAAAAAATTTTTCTATGGTTTTTAAACTAGAATCGTGTCTTTTTTCTGTGTTGTGTTCATATAATTAAATGAAAACTCAGACATCTCTTTAAACTATTATTTCGTAGATTTTTTTTTGGTGGGGAAATACAGTATATTGGTAGATTCGCAACAGTCAGCAATAAGGGATGAAGTTTTCTTTCAAGTGGACCCAATTAAACAACCAATCAAACATCGATGAAGTAGAAGCCCAAGGCTTTGACGTCATAATAACTAAGTCGCGAAAATTGCTTTTATAGCTTTAAGTGCCTGTCTGAATTTTATGTCTCGCCTAAATCGTGACAAAACGCCTGAACGGTTGCCTACCACCATATCTTTATGAATAACATTCACACAAAATGACTGTCAACCTCTTCAATGATAATGAAACCGATCTTCATTCTTACGTGCAGTGTCCTCACAGGGCGAAGCCGATCATGGACCTTCACTTATCCCTTGTAGCTCTTAACACTTTCACTCTTGGGATCCCTCACAAATCACGCTCCGCCATCCACTTGATCAAGCCTATTAAGTATGTCTTGCGCTGCTTTCCCATGTCTTACTTCCCCTCTATCCCTCCAGTGAGTTTTAGATTCTCCCAAGCTCTCATTCTTCATTGCATGTCCCAGAATCCTTAGCTGTCTCTTTCTGATGCTAAGTATGAGTAGTTGTTCATATGTTCATATATTCGGTCAATGATATTGTTGTGGATTCTTGTTTAGAAAACCACACAATATAATAATAACACAAAACAGATATGAGGGGAAAAAAGGTAAGTGTATTGAACAAAAGCTATACAACCTGTACACGGTTAGTAGATTCAGGAATACTTGTTAGTAGGAATCAAATATATACAAAGAAGTAAGTCCGAGTAATAAGTCTATATTCTTGCTGACCAATGAGCGGTGGTTCAACTGCTCTGACAAGCACTACAACTCTAACAACAACAACAACAACAACAACAACAACAAATCTCTGACACACTAAAGACACCCTGCAGACACCCGTTTTCTGTAGGCAGGATTATAAGTACACCGTGGACGAGTCCATTGAGTGTGTAAAAAGGGGCTATACCCAACAGATATCCTATCTAACTATCTATCTCTCTCAGTCATTCCTCTCTAACCGCACAATGAAGGTGGTATTAAACGGACATACCTCCCAGAACTACCATAGAAACGTAGGTGTCACCCAAGGCTGCATCTTAGGTCCTACACACTTCCTGATCTACATTAATGATCTCCCTGATTCCATAAGAGCCCAAGTAGGTTTGTACGCCGATGACACCACAGTTTACTCTCACCTCCTACAAAAATCTGGTGTAGGCGTCAAACCTAACCTCGCAGCTGAGATTGAAAAAGACCTCCAATCCATATTGGACTGGGGTAAGAAATGGCTAGTAAATTTTAATGCTTCTAAAACGAAGCTACTCTCAATTAACCATCATCGACAATCTCACCTACCTCCCATTAGCATGGACCAAGCTTGCCTCCCAGAGAGTAAAACACTACGCCTCCTTGGTCTCACACTTTCAGCGGACCTCAAATGGAATGACTATATCGAATCCATTGCTAAATCCGCTGCTATAAAAGTCGGTTCTCTGTGTAGGGCCCGGAAGTTTTTTCCGTCTAAATCTATCCTGCACATATATAAATCTACCATCCGCCCGTGCAGTGAATACTGCTGCCATATCTGGTCGGGTGCCCCTGCTATTCTCCTCGGGCTTCTAGATAAGGTTCAGAGGAGGGTCTGTAATGTGATAAATACCGACTTGGCAGACCGCCTGCAGTCTCTCTCCCATCGGCGCGACGTGGCTTCCCTGTGTCTCTTCTATAAATACTTTTACGGCTTCTGCTCCGATGAACTTAGATCACTGGTGCCCCCTAAATACGAATTTGCACGAGATACTAGATTAGCAACTAGATCCCACCCTTTTACAGTGAAACCGATAAAATGCAACCGCAACTTCTACTCCAACAGTTTCTTTCCTCGCACTTCCCGACTGTGGAATTCCCTTCCATACGATTGCTTCCCCGACGGCTACAATCTCCAGGAGTTTAAATGTAAGGTCAATAGACACCTCCTAACACACTAACCTGCTCCCATTCTATCAAACACTCTTCCCATCTGCCCAACCCTCATCCTCGGTATCCTTACTCATCTGTCACCTTCCTCCTGACATTCCCTATGTCTAACCACTCCTTCTCTTTACGTTCCCCTATGTAGCCCCATGCGCAATAGTGGCAGTGGGATGCCTTGCTTGGGGTGAGATGATTAAAAAAAAATCCGCACGATCCTTCTGTAGAACTGCATTTATGACGCTTCGAGACTCGCCTTCATCTTTGAGGAGTTTTTCCACCATTCACTTCCATACAGAAGGACAGATACCACGTAACAGTTGAGTACTCCTTTCTTTATTTTCAACGAAATCTTCCTGTCTCTCAATATTCTGCTTAGCTTTTGAAATACATCAATGGCCATGCCAGTATGTCTTCAAACTGCAGTATCGCACTTTCTACCCTCTTCTCAGAACACTTTCCAGGTATTTAAACTTTTGCATCTGTTTGACTTTTGTTGTGGATTCCGGGTGAGGAACCGCACAAAATAATTAACAACATAAACATTTATTGAGATAGAAAAGTAGCTTATATTAAACGTAAAGATACAAACTTGAACACAGGTTAGTAATCCAGGAATACGATTAGTAAGGAATATATATATATATATATATATATATATATATATATATATATATATATAAGTCTTTGAAGTGAAGCCGTGCTGGAATTAGTATATCCATGTAATACTATTCTGGCTGAGTGGAGCTCAGAGCTACTATAACTGCTGACGCGGTCTTCTCTGTTTAACTTCGTTATCTCTCGGTAACTTACGGACCTTTACGGTACTTGTACTGTAACTCTCCTCACGGATCTCACGGAGTATATGTATACGCAAGTCGAGTCCATTATCATAGAAAAGGGGAGAGCCCACAACAATTTTAGTATCCCCGACCTTGGTATTTTTGGGCCCTGATTTTACTGATGACCATGCATTCAGCTTTCTTGACCTTTATATTTAACTGTTTCTTCTCTCTTTTCTTGGCTACCTTGCGTAGAAGGTCCTGAATGTTCCTTTCCGTGTCTGCTATCAGCATTGTGTCATCTGCGTATTTTACATTTTTGAGATTCTGGCCGCCAATGACCAATTTTGGCAAAACTTTTAGCTCTCACAGAACTGATTTGCTGTACAGGTTAGATAGATCCGGTGAGAAAACACATCCTTGTCTTACATACCATTCTATTCTTGTGTATCAACTGAATTCATTTCCTGTCCGCTCGTTTGCTGCCAGTATAGGATCTTGATTATTCTAATACCTTTCCCGAATATGCCAAGGTTACCGAGAATCTCTAAGAATAACTTTGTGGCTTACATTGTCTATAAAACACAGGTACACGTTATTTTGCATTTGTATTGCTCTTTTTGAGAATATTGTGAGAATAAATGTCGCCATTTAGCCCCCTCCTCAGATTTTATTATCTCATAGGGCAGAAGGAGTAGTTTTTGGGATAGCTCAAAACAGACCTCGAACCTGAGCACGAATGGATTCTTATTTAAAAGCTATTAAAAACAGAATATGATGTTTACTAGATATCTAGTCTCTATTTAATGTAAATATTGCTTAAATGTAATACAATAATCTATATATATATAAAGCAAGATGTTTGTGTGTGTCTTTCTGTCTGTCTGTTCTTTATACAAATCCACAATTTTTATCCAATTCTCACCAAACTTCACAGAAATATTCTTTAGGTTTCCGGTCAGGTTATGGACTACTTATTTTTTCTGATCAATACCCCGATATCCGATCAGGGCTGGTGAAGGTCAGGATTTCAGCCTTTTATCTTGGTTCTTGCTGCAGAATTTGCTCTAACTTGGTAAAATTATTGTTTTTAGTTTCAAACATTAGTAGATCTTCTCAAACGACTCTTTTTTTCCGATATTAGAAATCGATACCCCCGACATTCTATGGAATCTGATCAAAAACCGATATTCAGCCATCAATATGGCTCATTTTCTCCAGTTTTACTCCCGATGGGTACGCTAAGTTTTCATGGACTTACTTAGGTTAGTTTATATTGGGAATCGATACCCAATCAAAATCAGATTTTCAGTCCTTTTATTTTGGTTTTTGCTTCGGGTTTTGCTCTAAGGAATAATTAAAGTTCTTAGTCTCAGCCATGATACCATTTACTCAGAGGACTTATTTAGCCTTCAAATCTCAGTTAACGACGGAAAACGTATTTGACATCGATACCGGAAATCAAAATTTGACTTGCATCCATTCATTTTTCTTGCAATCTACGGTTTCGCTTTGGCTGGAAACAACTTTTGCTTTTTATTTTTTTGTGCCAACTTCCAAAGAGTCTGAGCTCCAGGACCATAGATTAGTAATAAAGCTTTCATTACATCCGAGCAACGACGGGCTATACTGCTCGTGTAATATAATTCGCAATTATTTTTTATTTTGTTTCATTTATTATATATTACGATTATTATTATTACAATGCTTCTACTTTAAGGCAAGGCTATTGTATTCAAATCATGAATAGCGCAAACTGATTAGTGTGTGCTTGATCCGATACGGAATAAAATATACGTGTTATTTTCCCGATGTTATTAATAAAATTTATTTGTATCATTAAAATGTCAAAGACGAAATTACCCCCATTTTTAATTTGAATGTGCATTTTAATTTTTTAAAAAATCCACCTGAGTCTGAAAAGACAGCCCCCAGAAAACGATGGTCCACCCTATCGAATGCCTTGAACTGATCTAAATTGATCAGAATGTTGCTCATTTTTCAAGCGTACAAAATGAAGTTTATCCTGAGTAGTACTACTCTTCACAGCAAATTCTGCTCATAGCCAATAAGATTAGACAGGACAGCCTGCAAACGGTTGGCTAAGATTTTGACTAAAATCTTCAACTCTGGGTTTAGCATCATCAATAGGCGAAAGTTACCTATCCCATTCTCGCCGCTCTTATTTTTGCGTAGTATTTTGATCATACTCCTGGTGAAGCTTTGAGGTATAGACTCCTGCATCATTCAGTTGTTGTAAATCAATTCTAGCAATGCAACAAGAACTGCGACTACCTCAAGTACCGTTCATATGGAAAATCATATAATGTCCGAGTTTTGTACTTGCCAAACAGCTTCAGCGCTTCAAAATATCAAGCTTTTTAAAAGGGACCCTAGATCCCATCCGTTTAGCCGCTACGAGGCGAGGAAAGGTCGCCTAATTAGGCATGGAACTTTGCAGTCAAATTATCTTCTATTTACTTACTTCCTTGATAGCTAAAGTCTGGAAAAAAATGTAAAGTCAATTGACATCTATCTTCTTGAATCCCATTCATCTTTTATCCTTTCTTCAATGGCCCCTGTACGAAGTCTTTTGTTTCATTGTATCCCATCAAGCAGTAGTGGCGGTCCTGCCTTGACTGGGGTGAAATGATTGAGGAAATCTGGGTTTATATTGTCAAGCGCAGTTTTAGAGTACAACTTTTACATAAATCATTAACGTCATTAAAATTCAAACTATCAGATTAAGTTAGAAGTAATTTCCGTTTTGGGGAAACGAACTGTGATACTAAAGAACTGATACTTAAATATCACATAACAGATGATGAATAGTGGGTTACATACAACAATGTTCAAAGCAAAAGATAGTGAATTGTAAACAATATCGTTAGGATGCATGTCAAAGCTAAGCAGTGTATTTAGAAACAGTAATATCTCGTTAAAAACAAAAAAGAACGTACTGAACTGTTACCTGATATCTGTCCTCCAAAATGAAGTAGAAATTAGAAGAAATTGAAATGTGGTTCTTCAGAAGGATGATGAGGATACCACATACCGAATATGTGAGCAATGTCAAGGTTTTGGAGAGGATGCAAACGAAAAGGAAACTTATACTTAGCATCAGGAATAGACAGCTTAAGTTTATGGTACAAATAATGAGGAGAAGGGTTTGGAAAATTTGATACTCACAGGGCGGAGAGAGAGAGAGAGGGTAAAGAGAGACAGGAGAAAGCAGCTTGAAACTTATTTGATAGGATTGAGTAAAGTGGATGGCGGAGTAAACCGAGATTAACGACTTATTTGTTGTTTCCTAAATGTTTTATCAATCATTTCACTCCAACCAAAGCGGCACCGCCATTACTGTGCAGTGGGTTTGGGAGAGATACCAAGAGAAAAAGGGATAGTGGTAAGTGGGGCCCAATGATTACCTACCTCCTGGAGGGACACGGCTCATAAAAGAAAGAAGATTCTTCTAAAACACTCCGCCCTTAAAAAAAGCGGGCAATGAAGAAAAGTAGTGCTGTGTATGTGGTGGGTCCTACCATGTGTTATTTATTTCATGTTTTCGAAAACCAGCGGAACACTAAATATACTTTCGAAACTCTCTAAAAATTCTTTAATATGAACAAATCTTCGCTTACCATCGTATCACGTTAAAACACCGGTTCCCCTGATATCACCGAAATTAAGCACAGAGTAATTAAGAAACTCTACTGGCAGCAAACAGCCTGCATACGGACAGGTAACGATTTCAGCAGATTTACAAAGATAGAAAGGGACGTAAAACAAGGATGTATCTTTTCACCAGATCTCTTTAACTTGTACAGCGAGACTATTTTGAAGACCCTAGATCCTATACACGGGATTTTTAATCGAAGGCCACAATTTGAACAACATAAGATAAGCAGACGATAGAGTGCTGATTGCAGGCACGGAAAGAAAACTACAAGACCTCCTACAGAAGGTAGCTGAAGAGAGTGACAAAAAAGGACTAAAAATAAGCTACGAGAAAACTGAATGCATGGTCATCAGTAAAAAGAGCAACCCAAAATGCCAAATACAGATAGGGGATACTAGAATCAAGCAAGTACAAAAATTTAAAAACCTGGGAAGTGTTCTAACAGGCTTTAAATAACCAGCAAAACAGTTGATAAGAAGTAAAAAATTTCAACAGTTATTACGATTCTTGATTGCTGGAAAACGCTTTGATGAGTTTAAATCCAACTCATCTCCCCACCAGCTTTGAATATATTTATTTTGTAATTTTTATAGTCGTATCGCTCCACGCAAGGCATTATACTGCCACTGTTGTGCAGGGGGTTACATAGGATGAAAGTTATAAGAAAGAGTGACTGGTTACTGGGGGTGTCAGGAAGTGGGTGAAAGAAGGATGAGAATACTGATGAAAGTGGAGTAGAAGGAGAAAAGATTATGAGAGAGAGAGAGAGAGAGAGAGAGAGAGAGAAAGGATGCAATTTAGGGAGATAAGAGATGATTATTGACTTTACATTTAAATTCGTGGAGATTGTAGCTGTCGAGGAAGCAATAAACGGAAAGGAAATTACAAAGGCGGGAAGTGCGAGAAAAGAAGCGGTTGGAGTAGAATTTGCATTTACAATTTATTGGTTTCACAGTAAAAGGGTGGGACCTAGTTGCTTATCTTGTGGCTCGAGAAAATTTATATATAGGAGGCACCAGTGAGCTAAGTTAATCGGATCAGACTGAATTAGTAATACTACTGTCACTAAACCATTCAGTCATACGTGGTGCCCGCTGAACAGAAGATTTTCTCCAAGAAGGTTGACATTACTTTCTGTGGTAGACTGGTTGCTAACAACAGTTATCTGTCTTGCGATTTAACCCATAGCTGGAGGGAGATACGACGATAGTTGCGCCCATTGGAAAGAAGTGAATTCAACTGGAATTCAAAATCGGGTCTCCGATTTCTTGTTCCGAAACAACAAATCACATCCCGAAATCATTATTATCTCTAGCTAAACCATTATCGTGCGTTGTGGTGCAGTGGATATCGGCTCGGAACGACAAATCAGGGTGCCGATTTCGAATTCCAGTTGAATTCCTTGCATTCACTTATGCACAGTTACGCTTGGGAAAGGTATTAATCCGCCTCTTCCCTCCAGTTATGGGTTAAATAATAGGTCAGACTGGGTTCTATAGACGTGGCTGGTAACCAGTCTACGTCAGAAAACAATGGCAACTTACTGCGGGATAATTTTCTGCTCAGAATTTTCGGGTATCACGTATGGCACTTAACTGACTGGCTAAATAGTTGGAAAGACAATTAAAGATTTCAATGGGCATAAAGTGGAGGATCGGTTTTCTATTGTCATGAAGTAATAAACTAATCCCCAACTAATAACTACTTATTAATATAATAACTTAATTCACCAGTCTACTGTATAAAGTAATGACAACCTACTGCAGAACAATCTTCTGTCCAGTCAGTCATGTCTCTTTCGAGACATGATCGCCCAAGCGTGTATCACGTATGGCACTTAACTGACCGACCGAATGTAATAGTTGGAAACATGATTAAGGCTTCTACTGAGCATAAAATGGGGGTTTGGTTTTCTATTGTTATGAAGTAATAAATTGATCCCCTACTAATTACTAATTACTGTTATAATACATCTCTTCCCCCTCCAGCTATGAATCAAATAACAGGACAGATTAGGTTCTATTGCCTTGATCGGCAACCAGTTTACCGCAGAAAGCAATGGCAACTTACTGCAGGATAATCTTCTGCCCAGTCAGTCATGTCTCTTTCGAGACATGATCGCCCAAAGCGTGTATTACATATGGCACTTAACTGGATGACTGAAACTATTATTATCAAAAAAGAATCTTACAATCAACAAATATGGCTATAATAGCCAGCAAAGAGGTTGTTAACCCGTACAAATGAATCAGTCAAACAATTATTACCATTTCGATCGCTGTAAAACGGGGACAATTTCTCTCGGGAAAACTAAATTCAAGAATTCCTTGAAAACTCTTTCACATGCACACCTTCGGAATTTTGCTCAAAACGTATCGAAGGCTGCTTGATAAGAGGCCCAAATTAGTCAGTAATAGTGAATATGCATTGAATCTAAACTTATTTCTAAATGGAACTTTGTGTATGTGTGTGTGTGTGACTGTGTGTGTCTGTGTGTGTGTGTGTGTGTGTGTCCGTTACCTATAGACCACGAAACGGCTGAACCGATTTTCTTTTGTAATATAAGTGTCTGCGAGTGTTCTTAGCAAAGGTTTTGTGTCGAGGTACCCCCAATAAATATCGAAAATCGATAATCGAAAAAATCGGGTTATAAAAGGAATGGTCCGATTTTAATCAAGTTTGATACACTCATAGACAAAGACATAACAAAACGATATTCAGAAGTTTCAAGGTTGCAGTTCTTACAATAGTGCAGAAAATCGATAATATATATATATATATATATATATATATATATATATATATATATATATAAAGGCAAGATGTTTGTGTGTGTATCTGTTTATCTGCCTGTATGTCTGTATTTTTTCAGCCCTTTTATTTTAGTTTTTGCTTTGTGTTTGGCTCTAAGTATGTATAATTGTAGTTCTTAGTCTCAGCCATGATACCATTTACTCAGAGGACTTATTTAGCCTTCAAAATTAAGTTTACGATGAAAAAAATTATTTGATATCGATACCAGGAAATCCAAATTTGACTTAGATCCATTCATTTTTCTTTCAGTCTACCGTTTCGCTTTAACTGGAAACAACTATTGCTTTTTAGTCTTTCGTGCCAACGTCCATAGTGTCTGAGTTCCAGAACCATGGATTAGTTTTAAAGCTTTCATTACACCCGAGCAACGCCGGACTATATTGCTAGTTAATATATAAAAATGAATAATATAAATGATTTGATCTCATATAGTTTACATTATTGCCCCCTTTATGCCATTTGCTATAAATACAATAACACTGTTTTCAAATCTCTATAAACAACGTCGGCGTCTTTGTTAACTTTTGAATCTTCTTTAGTTCAAATATTCAGGTTTGCTGAAGATCTAGAATTGGGAAAGTTTGGTAAAATTCAGAAAATTGCTTCCATTAAACTCATATTTTACTTATATATGCTGTGTCACTTCAGGACTTAGGTGATCATAGTTCTCCACATCTTCGTATTCTTTGTTTAACATTTCTCAATCTCGTTTATCTTTAATATATCCTGTGGATGTTACATTTTCCAAACCTACTTTTCTCATAAATTACCCCAGTATTGTTTTCGTTTCCATTTCCTTAAAAACTTTCCCTTTGCCTTCATGCTGCATCCATGGTATTCTTAAAACCTTCCCGAATAACCACATCTCTCTTGCCTGGATTCACTGCCATATTGAAAAACTGACATTAAAAAAAAGTAGAGCGTTCATTTCTTTTTTCTAACAAAATTTTCCTGGTTCTGAATATTTTCCTTAGTTTCTGAAATGCTTTTTTCACTTTTCTAACAGACTTTTGATTTTCGGTGCCACATATTTCGCCGGCTACTAAAAGACTTCCGGGATATTTAAACATCTTTGCTTATTCAATTTTGACATCTAACTCGTTCACCATTACCTCACCTTGAGTTACCACTTACATATGTGGAGACGCACCCTGAGAAATGACACCAGAAAGTTACAAAGCTGTTTTAGCTACTAAAAATAATTTAACTACATTATTTACATGTGACTCTTTTCCTCATTTTTGAGGTTGTCATCACATCATTTCAGCCTTTGTACCCTACGGACTTCATCAGGTTTATGTCGATCCGGGTAATCTATAGCGTCACCCTAACACTAATTTCACTCAGAAAAAAAAGACGCCAACCTTTATTTATTGTTCTCGCTAAATTATCCATCTCTAAGGAAAACTTGTCTAGACTTTATCTTAGTACTGTTTCTTATATTCTACGCTTCGTTTTCACTGAGTCCCTGGATCGCCCCACGTTGTAGAGGCCACATTGTAGAGGCCACATTGTAGAGGCCACATCGTTTGATCTGTGGTACCTTAAATCGGAGTTAAAAAAAAGTTCAATTGCTCACAGAGAACACATTTTCTCTATTTGAAATAAAAATGAAGCGTCTATTTCAAATACAATTAACGTTTAATGCATTAAAAGTAAAACATTGTAAATAGGTCTATTAATTCTTTCTAACACACACGCACACACGCATACACACTCACACGCACACACACACTCACACACACACATACATACATATATACTAAACTCAGAAACACACATATATATATATATACTATTTTAGTATTTATTGCCTAGTGGATAAGTCTAAATTCAAATAGAATGTTTCTTTAGTTATTATTACTTTGCAAAATTTCACAAGGCCGCCAGGAAGCCTTTACTTCAGCCAGCCAATAAGAAGAAGAGACTAGCATGGGGAAGAGAGCACAAAAACTGGACACCAGAACAGTTCATTTGATGCACATGTTATTGTGCAGTATTAACAAAAGAATCCTTCTATTCACATTTAGAATTATTCACTTGGCAATAAATACTAAAAATAGTACGAAATACATCATTTTTAAAAACATCGGTGGCCTAATAATTATGGCCGGTATATATATATATATATATATATATATATATATATATATATATATATTAATACTTAGTTTTTCATCACAGTTGGGTTAGACTAGTACACATTTGTATTAAAAAGTGTTCTATACAATTATGTTGTAGAACTTTTGAATATTTTCCATTTTTAAACGAGTTATTTTGCTACCCAGGTTTTTATCATGAGTGGTGTCTTCAGGCGATTTTTAATAACTGATTTTACCGTTTATCATTTTTCTTTTTAAGAAAGCTCTTGTAACAGTGTTTTATTTGAACGCTCATGTGACAGGGAATTTATGAACGCGCAAGTTTTAAATTAAAACGGATTATGGCGTTTTTATCCATGGTTGTATGAACCTAAAGAGTATTTCTTAGTGTGGATGCATTTAGTCATAATTTCCGTTCTTTCATTCAACAAAAGTAAATACACGTTCATCAAATATGACATAAAAAAAAATTTACCCATCAATTTCTGAGAAAGGTTTACGGGAAGCATTTCATGTTTCCAAAATGTACATAAAAATACCATCCGAGCAGACTGACCTAAAATTACATTGCCGCAAACCTATACTTTTCCACAAAGGTATAGCACGGATCAAGAAATTGAACAACGGAGCATTCGATGTACCAATATTATGATCAAAAACTGAGAATTAATCAATATATATAGTTATATATATATATATATATATATATATATATATATGTGTGTGTGTGTGTGTGTGTGTGTATATATATATATATAGCGAGAGAGAAAGAAAGAAAGAACGAGAGTGGGAAAGTGTGAAAGAAACGTAGAGAGAGGAAATACTTTAATCATGTCCACTGTAGATTTTACATGCATTAAAACACTAAAAACAATAGACCTATATATATATGCACGAGATATCTCTCTCTCTCTCTCTCTCTCTCTATATATATATATATATATATATATATATATATATATACAAAAGCAGCCAACCAAAGTCTCCTTTTGAGTATCTCAGTCTGCACACGACTCGGCGATAGGCCTGAAACCCCTTGATTGTCTGGACTTTGCCAAACATATGTAGATAAATACTTCACTATTCAGCAAACTATTTACATATGCCTGAAGCTATACACATCAAACTACATTGGCCGTGGCTGTGTAGAGAAAAAGAGACTTTCATTCGTTTTTGTATCTTTTCGGGGGACAATGAGTACCAATATTTCCTTTTAATACTCTGCTAGAGATTTTAGCATTTTCTTTTTCATAAATTCTTGTTACTAATAAATTGTTTTAATGGCATTCCTACCATAGTCCTCATCATTCATTATTCCTTGTGATCAATTATCTTTTTGTCTTCATTAAAAATATGCCAACGATTCCTTCTGAAGATGTGTTGGTCTAAAAGAATTCTTAAAGGCTAAATATGAAAAAATGTGCCTATTTAAATCGGTATTTATGCTCTGTCTTTAAATATTTGTTTACACACACACACACACACACATATATATATATATATATATATATATATATATATATATATATATATAGTACATATTAGGACAAGAACTATTTTATCTTTTATGAGGCATCAGAATAAAGTTTCAAATCACCCCTGTCCTAAACACTTTTGTACACTACCAGTATATATATATATATATATATATATATATATATATATATATATATATATATATATCCACGAGAAAAGTGAGAGAAAAAAGGGATTGTGGGTGTGATAGAAAAAGAATAACAAAATATTTTCAGCACATCTTCTGAAGATTCTAGACGCAACAAAATAACTAAAAATGAAACACAATATATCTGTTCAGTGTTTTTGTTTTTGGATAAGTCTTCACCTTTTCCAGAAGATCAGGACCTGCCTTCGATCGCAGAATGCCAAGACTGTTACTTCCATCAGAAAGAAGCGCCAAATTCGTTTGCATGCCTTTCAACCGAAACGTGGGATGATTCAGTATGGCGTCACCCTAACGCCGATTTCACTTAGAGACGCTAAAATTCGCTATTCTTGCCTCACTTTGCTCCGACACCTTGACGGCAGCGATTATGGCGTGGAATGTTAAAAGTCGCTTTTAGTTAACACTTAGCCAAAAATGACATCGTTTTTGTGCCTTCCGATTCTAGGTAGGATTGCTTTTCAACTTTTAATTATTTTTTTTTTATCAGTGCATCGTAGATAGTTAATTTCACACTTGCCTTCTCACCTTTTTCCCTTCTCGTTTCGTTTCTTCCTAACGTGCTCTTTTGATTTTTCTATCAACTGCTTCTTCTCAAATGTTCAGTCTTTGAAGAAACATTTGCAACGCAGTCGAATGAGGAAGATTGGAAAGCAACAATCATTCTCTTCACCGACATTAAGATGCTCAGACGGTTCACGGATTTTCTATCTGAATTTCTGTGACGGCGAATTATAATATTGATATTATTTCCATTCGAATAACTTTGCTTATCATTGTTGCTATTTTCACAAATATTTGCCCGACGGATTGTCATCTATTTCCGATTGTATTCTAAACTTTGTCAGATCAAAATATCCTGATATTTTCTCAAAGTTTTAATTTAAACAATCGCGGGTAATTGTATGACAAAATGTAAAAAAATCCTTTATAACGCGTTTCATCATTCATAAGTTCTTCATCAAGTTAAAATAATATATATATATATATATATATATATATATATATATATATATATATACTAATAGTCATCATTATTAGGCCGCACCAGTGTCTAAAAGAAATTATGTATTTCATACTATTTTTAGTATTTATTGCTCAGTGAATAATTCTAAACGAAAATAGGAAGTTTTTTTGTTATTATTACTTTGCAAAATTTTACAAGGCAGCTAGGAAGCCTTTGCTTCGGCCAGCTAAGAAGAAGAAGAGACTAGCATAGGGAAGAGAGCACAAAAACTTGACACCAGAACAGTTCATTTGGTGCACATATTGTTGTGCAGCATTAACAAAAGAATCATTCTATTTTCATTTAGAATTAGCAACTTGGCAATAAATACTAAAAATTGTATAAAATACATCATTAAAAAAAACAAAAAACTTCGGTAGCCTAATAAGTATGGCTGGTAGTCTCTCTCTCTCTCTCTCTCTATATATATATATATATATATATATATATACAAAAGCAGCCAACCAAAGTCTCCTTTTGAGTATCTCAGTCTGCACACGACTCGGCGACTGAAACCCCTTGATTGTCTGGACTTTGCCAAACATATGTAGATAAATACTTCACTATTCAGCAAACTATTTACATATGCCTGAAGCTATACACATCAAACTACATTGGCCGTGGCTGTGTAGAGAAAAAGAGACTTTCATTCGTTTTTGTATCTTTTCGGGGGACAATGAGTACCAATATTTCCTTTTAATACTCTGCTAGAGATTTTAGCATTTTCTTTTTCATAAATTCTTGTTACTAATAAATTGTTTTAATGGCATTCCTACCATAGTCCTCATCATTCATTATTCCTTGTGATCAATTATCTTTTTGTCTTCATTAAAAATATGCCAACGATTCCTTCTGAAGATGTGTTGGTCTAAAAGAATTCTTAAAGGCTAAATATGAAAAAATGTGCCTATTTAAATCGGTATTTATGCTCTGTCTTTAAATATTTGTTTACACACACACACACACACACACACACACACACATACAT
>JBBBDQ010002224.1:132500-260000 GCA_037127315.1 Ascarosepion bandense
TCTGTTTATAATTAAAGAGTATTATATATTTATTTCTACCGGCCTGATTAGTTACGATAACTTTTTATTACGAAAATGTGTGTCATTCGGCAGGATTCGACCCCTATCCACATAAGGGAAGTCAACAATTGATTTGGCGTGTCTTAGACCTCTCGACCACGAATTACCAACAGTGGCTTCCCCTATGTGGATAGGGGTCGCAGGTTCGAATCCTGCCGAATGACACATTTTTTCGTTATAAAAATTTATCGTAAATAATCAGGCCGGTAGAAATAAATTTATAGTACTTTTTTTTATTATAAACAGAATATCTACTTAAATACGAGTATCGATCAAAATAATGTTCAAACAAATCATTTCTCTCTCTATATATATAGTGACGAAGTCTAAAGGCGACATTTCTAGGGGTCAGTTACTATGTATAGACAGACTGCATAACCGATTTAATTCAGCTTCCCAACGCTTTTGATTTGCTTTTATTTCAGTTGTTTTGAAATATCCCACTTTTTTAAAACGTATCTCACATTGTATAAATTTTTAAGAACCGGAACACAAATTTACCATGGAAGAACCTTACATTGGTGCAAGTAAATAAGTTTACATTTTCTTTTGATTAAAATTGCGTCTTTTAAGTCAAAATTACTACCCGACATATTACGATGAAGGACTAATAATTAGGAATTATTCCGTAAAAGCTCATTTTCCTGCTCAAATAATGTTTTTTTTTCAATTTCTAGAAGTTTCAACTATGTATTCCTTGTGGATATGATTACAGTAAAAACATTAGATGATTCATTTTGCCGGCCCCACTCTTAACAACATATGCTATACAGATGACACACTGTTGATAGCAGACACGAAAAAAGGCTACAGAAAATAGTGAAAGAGAGCGAAGAGTAGGGATCAAGTATTAACTTCAAGAAGACCGGATGCACATTTGTTATCCCAGCATGGAAATTACAAAATGGAGATTCCAAAATAAAACGAGTATAACAATTAAATTTCTGGAAAGTGCTTTACTAGAGGATGGAAAGTGCAACACTGAAATCTGAAGGCATATTAGGATAGGGAAAAATGCCTTCCAAAAGCTAAGCAGAGAGTTAAGTAACAAAAAACTTAATTAGAAACAAATAAAAGAGCTATGATATATGTCTTCTTGTATGGCTGAACACACTCTTCACAGATGAAAAAGAGACATGAAGCAACAGAAATGTGGTTCTATAGATGGATGCTGAGCATAATATAGACCAAATATGTAAGCCATAACAAAGTTTTAGAGAAAATGGAAGAGATATTTCTGACATTATTCAGCCACATCATGGGAAAAGAGGGCTTGGAAAATACGATAGTCACAATACAGTTTGAAAGCAAGAGGGGCAGAGAAAAGACAACGTGTGACATACTCAGCGAGCATGCGTAATTGGATGGTGGAAATAAGTTTACTGGAAATAACAGGACGACATCATTTATTAAGAGCAACAAAGACAGGAAATTGTAAAGACCCGTTGACGCCTACATCCTGAGAGGACAATGTGGATAAAAAAGAAGTTTACTTCATGAAATACATAGGTCTGTTGCTTTGGTATGATCCATCTTTTCAGCGTAGATTCATTAGGGGCTTCAAATCTTTCAACATTATACCTAACTTTCCACGGTAACCCCAGTCAATGCTGATTGGATATCGACGTGTACGCATCATCGGCTACAACCGTTTCTTTATTCACGCAGTCCATTGAAACTCGTATGGCATTTTCTAGTTCAATCAGGAGCAACTTCCGGTTCACCAGATTCTGCGCTCTTCTATAAAGAAGGAAGCAAACGCAGCTGAGTTCAGATCAGATCAGATCAGAACACAGAAGCCGAGTACAGCTGCCGGCTGCCCTAGTATGCGTGCGTGCCTACCTCCGACCAACCCTCATTCTACGCGAACGATACCGAAGAAAAGGAATAAAGATATAATTGCATTTTATATATATATACGTGTTGCTGTCCGCCATTTTGTATTTGACGGAGATAATCAAATTTGGTCCCAGTTTATTTAGTCCACGAAACAGTATATACTCAAAGTGGATATACAATACGCCGTTTTAATTAAAAGAAAAAGTAAGGTAACTTATTTAGTCGCACTAATCTCATTTTCATAAAAGCAAATCAAAAGGGTTGAGAAGCAGAAAGAAAATCGGTTATGCAGTACGTCTAGACACGTCTCACCCACAAAATTTAACGTTTAGCATCCCTCATCACACACACACACACACACACACACATATATATATATATATATATATATATTTATGTATATTTTCCATTTGTAAACGAGGCGATTTTCAATAACTGATTTTACCATTTTCCGGTAAACGGTAACATCAGTTATTTAAAATCGCTTGATGACTCATAGTAGAAACCTAGGTTGCGTAAGAACTCGTTTACAAAGGGAAATATTCAAAAGTTCTACAATATAATTGTATTGAACACTTTTTAATACAAATGTGCACTGGTCTAATTTTATTATGACCAAAACTAAGTAATTAAAAAATCAATCAATCAATCAATCATTCAACCAATCAATCATTGACTGATGGATTTTTTAATTACTTAGTATATATATATATATATATTTTAATTACTTATTATATATATTTATATAATTACATATATATATATATATATATATATATAAATATATATAAATTCCGAAATTTACATTCTGTGGAATAGCTATTTCATCGAGAAAATTCTCGCTACATCAATATTGATCACAAACAATTTTTTTGTTTGTGATCAATGCTGCTGGAATGAGAATTCTCTCGCTGAAATAGCTATTCCACAGAATGTAAATTTCGGAATTTATTTATATAATATACATATTCGGAATTTATTGATATAATATACATATTTGTCCTGTCAATAGGACAATACTATTTACATCGAGCCCTCCAGCTGGATCATTTTTTAATATTGATAAAATGAATATTAATGGGATCTGATTTTTGGGATTTTACCTATATACACTTCCTTTTTTTTATTTAATATATATATATATATATATATATATATATATATATATATAAGTTTCATTCTTGCTGAAACGGTATAAAAACAACGGTTCCGCACATCAAAACATCTCTCTTCCTGCCTCATGTTCTCTATCGAATATTTTCCGCTGACGAATTGCACCTGTCATAGGACGACTAAGGAAACAAACCCAATGCGCCATACTAAGCAATAAATTATCGTTCATAAAGCGAGAGAAATGGAATTATGTTCGTACTGAATTGCAACGGTTTTATTTCCTTTTCTTGCAATTATGCTGGAGTGATTGACGTTTAAGGCAAATATTGTTTTTTTGCAGCCAATAAGCAACGCTCATTATGTAGTTTGCAATTCTACCATTTCTAACCCTTACCACCTTGTGTTGTTTTCTTTTCATTTTACTTTTTTCAAAACTCTTCCCCACTTTTACTTTTCTTTTTACTCTGTCACATTCTTCTTCTTACTCTTTGTCTGGTCTAAATTATTCATCGTCGTCTTTTTCTTTTCATATCTTAGATAGACTAAACTATCGCCCGGTTCACACTCTACGCACGTCTATTGAACAGGTGAAGAGGCCCATCCCTTGTTTCCTGCTCAGGATGTGGCTTCCGGCTTTCTCTTTTCCAATCTTTTTACTCTTACGTAGCCCCCTGCACATCAGTGGCGTTACCGTCTTGCTCGGGGGGATATGATTAAAAAAATCTCTTAAACTTTCCCTAAGTTTTGCCCTTTTCTTTTTTCTTCAACGTTTTCTTCATTGTTTTTTTTCCTCTTGGTCATATTCTACATTCCTCTTCCTCGCCAGTTAATCATTTTGCCTTTTTTGATATTGTCTCTCCGTGGGTTTTCTTCTGTATTTTACTTCTCTGCCATTTCTTCTTTTTGCGCCTTCTTCGACATTCTTCTTTTTCCTTTTTGGTATCTGCTGCATTTTCCTTTAAATCGGTTATGCAGCCTGTGTAGCCATACCGACCCCTTGAAATGTAGCCTTTAGACTCCGTCACCATCTTCCGCCTAATCATTTTTCTTTTTCTCATCTACTTTCCCCTCCTCATTCTTCACTTCCTTTTTCTTTCTCTTTCACCGTTGCCTTTTTTTCTCCGCCTTCTTTTTCTTCATCTTCCTTGCCTTCTTTTTTATCTCCTTTTTTATCTATCATTTTGCATCTTTCTCCTTTAACTCCTCTTTCTTTCTTTTTCTTTACTGTCGTTTTTTCTTCTTCCCTTTCTTTACCTTTCTTTCTTTTTTCTTCACCGTCTTTCTCTTGCTCTTCCGTATCTTCTGCAGTCGCTCTCTCACCGGCGTGATGTGGCTTCCCTGTGGCTCTTCTATAAATACTTTCACGGCTTCTGCTCCAATGAACTTAATTCACTGGTGCTCCCCCTATGTATGAATTTACTCGAGCCACAAGATTAGCAACTACGACCCACCCTTTTACAGTGAAACCGATAAAATATAACCGCAATTTCTATTCTAACAGCTTCTTTTCTCCCACTTCCCGCCTGTGGAATTCCCTTCCGCTTCACTTGCTTCTCCGACAGCTACAATCTCCAGGAATTTAAATTTAATGTCACTAGTCATCTCCTATTTCACCAACTCGCATCCTTTCTTTCAAGCTCTTTTCTCCATCCACTCCACCCCCATTATACAGGTATTCTCATCCGTCTATTACCCTCTTCCTGGCACACCCTATAACCTACTCCTCTTTCTCATCACTTCCCCTATATAACCCCCTGTGCAACAGTGGCAGTGAGGTGACATGATTAAAAAAGAAAAAGAAAAAAACCTGCAATAGACAATTGCGAGCTAACTAGAAATTACCAACCACACATACTGAAAAATTATAATAGCCGAAAATGCAGATTATATTATATTATCTATATATATAAAAGGCAGTCTGTGAGTCTGTGTGTGACTGTTCCCTATGCATGCCTACATTTTTTAAGCTACACCATTCAAACTTTCTAGGGGCACATATCTACAGGGAAGCCAGATCGACACATACTTTTTGAGTTTATGTTCAGCAATTTTCCCTTTCGCACGTTTTCGCCAATGGACACGATTGTTTACATTGCTCCGTAAGACATCTAAGATCTAAGATGGTTGCTGAATTGCATCACAGAAATCAAATTACACGTGTCAAATGCGACTAAAATATTTTTTATTACAAAAAAAGCCTTTGCATTTAATTTTTATTCCGACGTTTAAAAATTCATTTGGTCAACAAAAAAATGTGAATATTTTTCCCCGTAATTTTGAAACAAAATCATTTTTTTTTAAAAGTGTTTTTTCAAACAAAAACAAAATATGTAAAATAAAAAGTGACATCTTCTCTTACTATTAAAATGTTCTGAGTTGCACGGGCAACGCCGGGCTATCATGCTAGTTATATAATAAAAATTATATTATATTAGATTAGATTTTATTATATATATACTATATTATTTTAGGTTATATTATAGCATAATATAATAAATTAATAAATAATAATTATATAAAAATGAATAACAATTTTATAATATAATACATAATATAATAATATAATATATAAATATAATATAATACAATAAATTAATAAAAGTAATTATATCAAAATTTAATAATTGTATAAATAATAGATAATAATTATATTTTATTCTATTATAATATAATAAAAATTATATTAGCAGAAAATACCGATTCTGTGATAAATGTCCAAAAACAATTGTGCATCTTTGATAAAGTTGCACAGTGTTTGTACCCGCTGAATATAAATCACGACGTGATAGAGTGGGTCCATATCTGCACGGGGAAATATGCAACATTTACGCGAAAGAAACTGCAAGAAATTAGTATGAACATCCCTCAGACTTGTTCACCCATATAAAAACTGTAACGATTATATGTTACTTTAAATACACGCGTCACAACAATCAAATCTAATCGGGCAGACATTGTGACCAAAGATCTCAAAAACAGAATGGCCTTTCTTATTGACGTACAAGCGCCTACAAATTGTAATGACTCTTCAAGAAATATCAAATGACAAAAATCTTGAAGTTGAAATCTTAAAGTGACACTTGATGATATCAGTAACTTCAGTTATAGTTGATTAGAAAATGTTCCGAGAAACAAATTGAAGCAATTCTTGGTAGTCAAAATTTTAAAGACCTACGAAAAATGTACTCACAATTACAGCTTGCACATTACGAAGAACTTTATCTATAAAATATGCGTGTGATCTTTTTTATTTTCTTTACAAAAAATGATCAGTGGAAAATGTCATGAAGCCATTTCTGATCTAGTTGGGACCTGGAAGGACTACTAAATAATAATAATAATAATAATAATAATAATAAAGAAACTTTCAGGCAAATATTATGCATAATAATATGGATCCAAAATGCAGGTTTTGTGATAAACACCAAGAAACAATAGACCACCTAATCTCAGGCTGTTCTGTGCTTGCCCCAAACGAATATAAAAATCGCCACGATAGAGTTGGGCAATATTTACATTGGGCAATGTGCAAACATTATGGAAAAGCTGTAAACAAACACTGGTATGAACATCATCCAGCACCGGTTACAGAAATAGAAGATGTAACCATTCTATGGGATTACACCATCTACACAGACAGAAAAATTGAAGCAAACAGGCCAGACATTATTGTTAAAAACCAGAAGGAGAAAACTTGTCTATTAATTGATATGGCTTGTCCAGCGGATTGTAACATAGCAATCAAGGAATTTGAAAAACTGTCAAAATATAAAGACCTGGAAATTGAAATAGAAAAAATGTGGAAATTGAAAACAAGAGTTGTGCCAGTGATAGTAGGTGCACTTGGAATGATAAAAAATGGAACAAAACAACACATTGAAAGAATCCCTGGAAACCCCAGCTTAAGAGATATACAAAAAATTGTATTATTAAGTACAGCCCACACACTAAGGAAAACGTTATCTATGTAATGCTGGGGATGATAGGGAAGGATAGAAAAACATGAAATGGAGTCATAACAACACGCCACTACCTGCCTTAGGTCTCCCCGCAGACTTGGTTGGTAGTGAGACCAATGCAGAAATCTAAATATGATGAAAAATGACATAATAATAATGAGAAAAGGTGTTATATAAGTGAAAGAATAGGTGAAAATTATGAAGATAAGATAGATAGACAACGATTACCCTTTGACTTAAAAAGACTAAGATTGTATATTTCATGGAAGCATTTGCGCGGGAGTCTGCTTCACAAATTAGTAGTTCTTCTGAAAAAAGGCGAGAACTCTCTGAACGCTTGCCATAGAAATCGCGATAAAGTATCAATATTCTTGTAGTATTTTGTATCCGAAAACGGCTCTCTCATTTAATATTAACGTAGAATTGCTTTAACTAGGGCAATGGTGTCTTGTGTCCTGTATATTACCCACGTTGGGACATGATTTAAAACGGTCTGTAAAGTCTTCTTTGGAGATCACTAGCAGTTGCTATGTCGTGTTCTCTATAATCTTGACCCCGATCGATATCTTCTCTCTGTTTCTGAAAGATTTTAGCTTAGGTAAATTTTCATTTTAGGGTGTTCTCATTGTTTAAGCTCTTTCAAAACTTAGATCTTATATTAAATATTGGCCAAATTAGAAGCATCAATAATTCTTCTATATAACATATCAGTTCAGAACGTTCATGGCTCTCCAAAATTTCCTGTTCTTTGTAGCTCTTAATAAATTTTACATTTTGGGTACTTCTAAACCTTGTTCGAACATTCATTTATTCAGGCACATTATTATTATATGTGTGATGTTTCTTCAGGGCATTTGTGATCACGGCCCTCCACAATTTCCTGTCCTTTGTAGCTCTTAATAAATTTTGTCTTTTTGTTATTTTTCCTAAACCTTGTTTCAACATTCATTTACTCAAGCACATTATTCTTCTATGTGCCATGTTTCTTCAGAGTATTAGTGATCATGGCTCTCCACAATTTCCTGTCCTTTGTAGCTCTTAATAAATTTTGTCTTTTTGTTATTTCTCCTAAACCTTGTTCCAACATCCATTTACTCAAGCACATTTTTCTTCTATGTGCCATGTTTCTTCAGAGTATTAGTGATCATGGCTCTCCACAATTTCCTGTCCTTTGTAGCTCTTAATAAGTTTTGTCTTTTTGTTATTTCTCCTAAAACTTGTCCCAACATCTATTTACTCAAGCTCATTCTTCTTATTATTATTCTTCTATGTGCCATGTCTTTTCAGGACGTAGGCGACCCTAATTCTCCACAATTTTCTGCTTTTTGATTCTCTGAATTAATTTTTGGCATCTCTCCTAAACCCCACTCTGCTATCCACTCACTCGCATGTAGGTATGCGTTACTTTGCTGTATCCCTCCGACTTTCTTGTGAATATCAAAGTTTCTAAGTCCCTTTTCCTCGTTATTTGCCTCATAAATTTCAACTGATTATTCCTGATGTTAAATATGTTTTCTTTTCGGTATAGTTAAGTATAAATCACAGGTGGGCTCTGTGTGTGTTGCATAAACACAGTGTACCTTACCAGGCAATTGCTCACCAGGTAAGTTGTGTGTTGCTTTCCGCTGCCTCTCTTGCCTTCAATCTCTCCTATGAGTATTAGGTTTTCCAAGTCCTCTTTGATCGTTTTGTGGCTCAGAAATTTCAGTTGTTTCTTCTTTACATTAAGCATTCATTTATCATTGTTTATAGAACTTCGGTATGTTCAATCCCTAATATCCTCAGCATCCTTCTGTTGAAATACATTTCTTTTGCTTGAAGTTTCTTCTTCATCTTTGAGGAGATTGTTCAGCATTCAATACCATATACAAGGACAGATACAATTTCAGAAGTGTTTCTTTATTTGTCTATATTCCTGAGATGAGGTCAGTTAAGTGCCATACGTGATACACACTTGGGCGATCATGTCTTGAAAGAGACATGACTGACTCGACAGAAGGTTATCTCGCAGTAGGTTGACGTTGCTTTCTGCGGTAGACTGGTTTCCATCCAAGGCTATAGAACCCAATCTGTCCTATCTGTCCTATTATTCAACCAAGAAACTGAAGGGAAGAGACGGATTAATACTTTTCCCAATGGAATTTGTGCATAAGTGAATGCAAGGAATTCAACAAGAATTCGAACTCGGCACCCCGATTTGTCGTTCTGAGTCGATATCCAAAGCACCACAACGTACATCCAGATGAGTTATTGTAATTATTTACGTTATTTGAACTGTTGTCCTCATCTTTGTTGCCATATTCTTCAGGTGATTGATCCCTTTATTTTGATCATTGGGATAGATTGCTCACGCTCAATGAATCATTGGGCGAGTTATTGGGAGTAGCTATGAATCTAAAATTTAGCATCTGTACTTATCGCATATAACTCCAGCTCTTACGTAGAACGCCTTTCTTTAAAAAACAATACACACGCTTACTCATTGCCGACTGATTTCCAAACCCTGGCGAATGCAACAGGAAACCACGCCAGTATCGTACCCAGGAACCCATGTTAATTCAGAGATAAGAAAAAGCAATTTGTCGAGTCCCATGTCCGCCACCATTTTGAAAGAAGATAGCCTTAAATTAGATTCTCTGGATTCCATTCAACAGAATCCGTTCAAACATGCGCAGTGAAGTCAACAGCATTTAGTTAGATTACAGTCTCGGGAATAACCAAAATGGTTTCCTATTTTCCGAACAGAACTCATAAATTGGTGTCAAATGCGGAAGTAAATTACACAACTAAAGCAAACATTATTTTTTAGAGCTTCTAATGGAAATTCGGGTACCAGTTAAATATATTCGCATTAGTTTTTTTTTTTTCAATCGGCCACGCATATAGATTTACAGAGAGTCTAGCATAAATTACTATTAAGATCGTATTAAACAGAATATTGAGAGTACCAAATTATGGACACATTTCAGTAGAATGTTTAGTGCAAGAAGTAATAAAATAAAGGACGGGAGGGTGGTGGCCGTAATCCAGATGAGAGGAAGAAAGTACCTCCCCGCGTATGGCGAGCCTTTATTACTTGCTAGCATAAAAATGTTACTTATGCAGAACAAGTTTGGCACGTATGATAAATTTGCCTCTTCGTGTCGAAGATGTTCGTAAATTTATTCCTGCGGGTACAAGAAGAAGAAAAATGATGTGATAGTCAATAGAGAAAAAATGTATGGCAGAATATCCAAAGGCAAGAGAAAGATGAATGTCTTCGGTAAGAAAAGATAATATGAGATATGATAAACTCGTTGAAAAGAGGGAGAGACAGAGACAGAGAGAGATAGTGAGAGAGAGAGGGGGTAGGAAGGAGAGAGAAAGAGAGAGAGAATGATATAAATAGGGAAAAAACGGGGAGATATACAATTATTCGATACATACCTCCTTGTGCAAATTAATTGAAACAAAAGATAAATCGTGAGATATGATAACCTAATGGAGAGAGGGAGAGGGAGAGAGAGAGAGAGGTATAGAGAAAGAGGAAGAGAGATGGAACAGAGAAAGAGAGAGAGAGGAGAGAAAGAGGAAGAGAGAGTGGAACAGAGAAAGAGAGAGAGAGGTATAGAGAAAGAGGAAGAGAGAGTGGAACAGAGAAAGAGAGAGTGGAACAGAGAAAGAGAGAGAGGAATAGAGAAAGAGGGAGAGAGAGTGGAACAGAGAAAGAGAGAGGTATAGAGAAAGAGGAAGAGAGAGTGGAACAGAGAAAGAGAGAGAGGAATAGAGAAAGAGGAAGAGAGAGTGGAACAGTGAAAGAGAGAGAGAGAGAGGTATAGAGAAAGAGGAAGAGAGAGTGGAACAGAGAAAGAGAGAGAGGAATAGAGAAAGAGGAAGAGAGAGTGGAACAGAGAAAGAGAGAGACGAATAGAGAAAGAGGAATAGAGAAAGAGGACTAGAGAGGAAGAAAGATGAATAGAGAAAGAGAGAGAGAGACAGAAAGAAAAAGGAATAGAGGAAGAGGAAGAGAGAGGAATAGAGAAAGAGGGAGAGAGAGTGATATAAATAGAGAAAAATGATAAAACGGGGAGATATACAATTATTCGATACATACCTCCTTGTGCAAATTAATTGAAACAAACTG
Organism: Ascarosepion bandense; assembly: GCA_037127315.1. Classification (NCBI taxonomy): domain Eukaryota; kingdom Metazoa; phylum Mollusca; class Cephalopoda; order Sepiida; family Sepiidae; genus Ascarosepion; species Ascarosepion bandense. The sequence continues at coordinate 143,595 of JBBBDQ010002224.1, forward strand.
TTTTAATTTCCTTTCGTTCACCATACTGACAGTTTTAAACCCATTGGAGTGACAGGGTGTAATCGATTTCTATTTTTCCCTCAGATTAGGTCATATGCAGCGGTGTGCAGTAATATAAACCTACTTTCGAGGTGTGTGATAAAATTTGTTTAACCTTGAAAAATATTGCGTCATCCGTGACTGCATCAGATTTTTATCATGTCCAGATACTATTGTCTTGACTGTCAATTACTTATCCTGCAGCCATTCTCTGCAATGGACGTTACTCCAACAAAGCGTACAAAAATTGTAACGCTGCACGGAAACATTGGCAAGCATTACAGGGTGATCGTGGATATTGCTGGTGTCAGTCATTCAACTATCAGTCGTGTCATCAAGGCAAAGAAAAGTGACCAAAGAAACGCTTATTTCTACTTATGAACTAAATATATTTAAAAAAAACACCAAAAAAGAACATAATTTTATGATTTTAAATAACATGCAATGTTTTCATTAAACAAAAAAGAACAATCAATATAGATTATATATATATATATATATATATATATATATATATATATATTGCAAATCAGTGAAAAAAATTTTTATGGCCAACAAAAAGTGACGGAAGAGACTTAACGTGCGAGTGTAAATAAACCCAACAAACACGCACGCACATGAATTTTATGACGTGCTCACCACTTATTTATATATATACGATACTTTGGCTATTAGAAAAACAAACAAATCTCGATATGTAAAGTCACAAATTTATTCGCATGAAGAGAGTCAAGTTTAGACTCGAAACGCGTGTAGCAACACAAATACTATTATGGACACTTAATATATCATAAAAGTATCAAATAATGTTAATAATAATAACAACAGTATATCTACACTTCAAAAATTTCACGGCTTCTCACACTTTTTGCTTGTATATCAATCTTTTTGTTGGAACAACAACTATTTCAGTTTTTACTATATATATATATATATATATATATAAAATTGGACCTTTACCTTAAAGTATTATCTTCTGTTATTTTACTTTATTAACACAATTTTCGTTATATATATATATATATATATATATATATCTGAGTGAATAAGGAACGAAGAAAAATTTACAACGTCCAAAACAAATTTAAAACAGTGCTCGATATACAATATAGAGCTGTGATTATTTATTATGAATTATATTTTAGAACATGTACAATTTTTTTTATATATATCTACTAGAAACTGTACATTTTGTTTCGACATAGGACTTCCAGTGTTGAAAGAAAATATACAATTTGTAGTGGATATATATATATAAAAAATTGTACATGTTCTGATATATATATATATAAAATAGAGATTCAAGGTGTGCTATAGTTATGTGTTAAAGTGTTCAATATCAGGGATGGAGCCTATGTAACTGCAAAAGTGGGCACTGCAGACAAATTTATATGCGTTCGGCTCACATGGGCAATCTTGAAATAGATGTTAACATAAAGATATCACCATCAAAAAAGAGTTTCTCTTGTGTTGGCATAAAACAATGCTGTGCGACTATAGTCACCAAATAGCAGACGCAGGTCGTACATTAGTCATGCGGTTCTATGACGTCACACCATGTGAGAGACCGAATATATATAGTATATATAAATTCTATGTATACATATACATACATATACTACTCTCAATTAACCATCATCGACAATCTCACCTACCTCCCATTAGCATGGACCAGGCTTGCCTCCCAGAGAGTAAAACACTGCGCCTCCTTGGTCTCACACTTTCAGTGGACCTCAAATGGAATGACTATATCGAATCCATTGCTAAATCCGCTGCTATGAAAGTCGGTTCTCTGTGTAGGGCCCGGAAGTTTTTTCCGTCTGAATCTATCCTGCACATTTATAAATCTACCATCCGCCCGTGCATTGAATACTGCTGCCATATCTGGTCGGGTGTCCCTGCTGTTCTCCTCGGGCTTCTCGATAAGGTTCAGAAGAGGGTCTGTAATGTGATAGATACCGACTTGGCAGACCGCCTGCAGTCTCTCTCCCACCGGCGCGACGTGGCTTCCCTGTGTCTCTTCTATAAATACTTTCACGGCTTCTGCTCCGATGAACTTAGATCACTAGTGCCCCCTAAATACGTATTTGAACGAGATACTAGACTAGCAACTAGATCCCACCCTTTTACAGTGAAACCAATAAAATGCAGCCGTAACTTCTACTCCAACAGTTTCTTTCCTCGCACTTCCCGACTGTGGAATTCTCTTCCAAACGATTGCTTCCCCGACGGCTACAATCTCCAGGAGTTTAAATGTAAGGTCAATAGACACCTCCTAAAACACTAACCTGCTCCCATTCTATCAAACACTCTTCCCATCTACCCAACCCTCATCCTCTGTATCCTTACTCATCTGTCACCTTCCTCCTGACATTCCCTATGTCTAACCACTCCTTCTCTTTACCTTCCCCTATGTAGCCCCATGCGCAATAGTGGCAGTGGAATGCCTTGCTTGGGGTGAGATGATTAAAAAAAAATATAGTAGTTTGGTTAGATGGGAACATTACCATAAATTAGACTTTGACAATATAGAGGTATTACCATCAAGACAAACGTAAGTGTGTTTACATCCTGTGTTTTAACCCCAATCCTGAAAGATGGAAAACGTATTGCAGCCATATAAAATGAGTTGAGAGATTTCACAAAAAATGCCTAAGATGCATCCTTAACGTCAAATGTCATTCAATGGTATCAAGGCAACAGTATTGAAACAATAATGGTATTCAATTAGATGCGATGAGCAGGACACGTTTTGAGGATAGGGGTAAACAGGTTTCCGAAACATTTTTCTCGGAAGGAACGCAGTCAAAACACTGCCTTTCTGCTTCCTGTTTTCCTGCATGTTGGAAGTTCTCTTCTGTGATCCCTGCTTACTGTCAATATAACGTTGAATACATCAGTTCCCGTTCGATCATCGAAGTTAAGCAACGTTGAGCCTGGTCAGTACTTAGATGGGTGTCCGCTTGGGAATACCAGGTGCTGTAAGCGTTTATTGACGGAGGTGCGTGCTTACGGCCATATCACGTTGAATACACCGGTTCTCGCCCGATCACCGAAATTAAGCAACGTCGAGCCTGGTCAATACTTAGATGGGTGACCGCTTGGGAATACCAGGTGCTGTAAGCGTTTATTGACGGAGGTGCGTTGTGGTGCAGTGGATGTCGGCTCTAAAGAGAAATCGGTGAGCCGAGTTCAAATTCCATTTGAATGCCTTGCATTCCCTTACGCGCTAGTACCACTGGAAAAGGTATTAATACGTTCCTTCTCTCTAGTTATGGGTTAAATAACAGGGTATGACTTGGGACCCTGCCCTTAAACGAACCCCAATGAAACTTTCTCCCGGGGTGGAAGCTGGCTCAACCCACCTAAGGTGCATGCGGCACACACAAGCCAAATGCAGACGACAATTCTACTCCACAGTTTCTTTTCTCGCACTTACCGCCCGTAGAACTCTCTTCCATATTCTTGCTTTCCTGACGGCTATAACCTCCAAGAATTTAAATGCAATGTCAATGCCCAATTGACTCCAGACCTTTCTAAATCACCCTGTATATCTTTTCCTTTTTCTCTACCTTTGCAACTGTCATCACACCTATATTCTCATCCTTCTTTTGCTCACTTCTCTGACACCTCTTGTAACTGGTTCGTCTTTCTATTTACTCTCTTCCTATCTAATCTTTTTCTCTTATGTAGCGCCCTGCGCATTAGTGGCGTCACTAGTGGGGGTGAAACGATTAAAAAAAACCAAGGAAGAGCTTTAAAAATAATTAGAAGGATAATCAGAACGCATTGCACATGGATGTTGTTGCGGTGTTCTCCTTCTAAAAGAGTCTATGCTGGATATTTCCGCCTACTATAAGTTTAGTAGGATAAAGGACCTTGGGGGAACCGTCAAATTGATTGAACGCTGGACAACCGACACACGCACTAGTCGTGTAATACACTTCTGTTGTATTTACTGTTAAATATACAATATTTCTATAACATATATCTTATTTCTTAAACCGTTTACTTGGTCACAGCCGATGTGAACCATTGGAAAGAACTGACTAAATCGTACAAAATGAAGACACTTTATAAGGTACGGAAACAGTGCCCTTCAGGATAAATATCTTAGGCATTCTCAGATCAAGCGTGATCTACGAAGAGACACTTACACTGATTTCGCACGTAATATGCAATCTTGGAAATGTGGTGGTTGTGAGCTCCTGCTGTAGTCGATGGTCGGTTCGTCCATCTGAAAGATCATCATAACAATCTGAAGCAAAGCAGCTTGCCTCATTGTTCTAACAACACAGCTGTGCTGTTTGCAGCAATATTTGCAGGTCATAATCTGGACTGAAGGTGCACTTGGTAGTATATAGGAGAATTGTAAAGTATGCTGATGCAATCAACCAAACAAGCATCAGTCAGTTAAATGCCATATGTGATACACGCTTGGGCAATCATGTCTGGAAAGATACATGATTGACTGGGCATAAGATATTCCCGTAAGGGGTTGCCATTACTTTTTGCGGTAGACTGGATGCTACCAAGGCTATAGAACCTAATCTGTGCTGCTATTAAACCCATAACTGGTGGAAGAATCGACAGATTAATACCGTTTTCAAGGATATTTGCGAATGGAACGGATTTAACTGGAGTTTAACTCGGCTCTCCGATTTCTCGTTCCAAGCCGATATCTACTTCACCACAATGACAGAGTTTATTTGTCCTATATGTATACAACCGATGAAACCGAAGTCCTCTTAGAAGCAATGAACGCCGAAATGACGGAAGCCATCACAAGTAATGTGTGGTTTGAGGCTCTCATCTGAGAAAGGTATGATAATTAAGATGTATATGTAAAGAGAATCTTATAGATTTATAGAAAGTAAAACAAAAAACAAGGGTAAGCATATATATATATATATATATATATATATATATATATATATATATATATATATTATGAATTGGTAGACAGATTCCAAGAGGCTTAGAGTTGAACGCCTCAAGACACAAATGTATTTAGACAGAAGAGAAAAAAACCGTTAGGAAAAGTTTAAAAAAAGATATCAAATGATCCAGTTAAAAACGAAGAGTGATTAATATCAACGAAGGGAGGCAGATATTGGGAATACAAACGCGATGAGTAGAGACGCAGTCGCCCTGTGTCTTTGTGAATACATTCTACAATGATCGCTTGGCCGACATTATATTTCAGCTGCTCGCCTAGCGCCTGAGATCTTTTCTGATAAATGTGTCTTCAGATGGTAGTTTTCTGTTTTGCAGACACAACACAGGTGATTAATTACTTCATGCCAGATATATCGACAAAGCCAAAAAGATGAACGACAGATAAAGATATCGACGATGATCGTCTGATTACTTCACACTGATTTCTTTCTTTCTTTTTTTTTTTTTCACTCGGATTTTCACGCTTGTATTAAATCAATGTGCGGTCGGCATAGTGATTATTGGCGCAGAAAATGGGATCAGTTCAATTTTCAGACTCTCCTATTGCGTACTCTGTCGCACAAATTCCGTTGGGAAAGTATGAATCTATTTTATATCCTCCTGATTTGGGTTAAGCAGTAGAGTAGACTGAAATCTGTGGCCTTGGCTGGCAACGTCTCTACTTGCAGAAAACTTTGAATTCTAAACCATGTAAAGGATTCAGATGTCTTTCCCTAGCAGCTATGAAAATCCAAGAACAATGACAAGGAGAAAAGTGTAGCGGACCATTACTGCCTACGTCATGAAGTGACATTTATTTTATAATTGTCTCACTCCAAACAAGGCAGAACTGCCACTGGTGCGCATCGGGTTACATAAAAGGAGAGTGAAGAGAGGGAGGAGAACAGGTCACAGTAGGTGTCGGATAATGAGTAAAAGAAGAGTAGGTACCTTGGTGTGAAGAGAGCTGCGTGAGAGGAAAGTGTAAAGTGAGAAGAAGTATGGGAATCAAGTGGATAAGAGATGACGGTTGATGTTGCATTTAAACACTTGGAGATTTTAGTTATCAGGAAAACAAGAATACGGAAGAGAGTTCCACGGGCTGGAAGGGCGAGAAAAGAGACTCTAGTAGCTCGAGTTAATTCTCTTGGGAGCCACCAAGGAGCTAAGCTCATTAGAGCAGAATCAGTGAAAATATTTGTAGAACAGACAGAGGGTTGGTGAGCGAGAGACTGAAGTCGGGTCACCATGTCAGGATCGACTACATTGCAGATTCTTCGGATTCTGTCGAGGACATCACTGTGAACAGCAGGGGCGCCCAACTAGATATGACAGCAGTATTCAATGCAGTGGCGGATGGTAGATTTGTAATTGTGCATAATGGATTCAAAAGAGAAGAACTTTCTGGCCAGAGACAGGGATCCGACCTTCTTATCAGTAGATTTAGTTATTAATTCAATGTAATCATTCCACTTCATGTCAACTGAAAGAGTGAGGCGGAGGAGTCGCAGTGCATTGCTTTCAGGGAGACTAGCGTGGTCCACGTTGATTCCAGGTAGTAAAGATTGTCTATGATTGTCTACTCTTTAAGTAGCAGCCAATTGGCGTGGTGGGCATTAAAGTCACCGAACACAAATATGTTGGCGAATGGGTGAGAGGCAATAGCCTAATCACATACAGTAGCGGCCATAATATAATGAACGGAAACAACAAAGACATAAATATGTGCATTACTTAAAAAGTAATGCATGATTAGCAATGAAATTTTTACCGAATAAAGATTAGGGTGTAATGTATAAATATTATACAATGTTACAAAAATTTACATAATAGTTTGTTTTTTTTAAATAAAGATTAAATAGAAGAAAGGAAATTATCTACTGGACAAAAGTTAAGAAACGATGTTAATAATTTGCATAAACTTCTAATTTACATTGTTAAAAAACTAGATGGAGCTTTTCGACAATAAGTTCATTTATCATTTGGACTTTGTTTTAAGCAATATGGCAAATTCTACACGCAAAACGCTCTCTTCTGAAGAAGAAAAACTCATTATCGCTAACTATCAAGAAAAAAATGTCAATTTCAGAAATTTCTCATATTGTTCATAGGTCTAAAAGTGTCGTTCATCGCGTAATTAGCAGGTATAAAACCGATCAGACGTTAGATGCAAAACCCAAAACTGGCAGACCTCCAAAAGACCATCGCAAAGAATTGTTAGAATATCTACAAAAACCGTTTAGCAAATGCTACATCAATTCCCCTTAAATTTAATGAAGTCACAGACAATAAGATCTCAAGGAAAACGGTTGCTTGCAGGCTAAAAAATGCAGGATTGCATGCTCGTATTCCAGCTTCGAAGCCTCTCATTTCAAAGCGAAACCAAAGGGTACGGCCGGAGTATACGAGAGAACATGTTGTTTGGACTGACGCACAATGGGATACAGTTCATTTCAGTGACGAGGCCAAGTTTACTATATTTGGTTCTGAGGGCAAAACTTACGTACGCCGTAGAACAGGTGAGAGACTGTCTTCTCAATGTATCAAGAAAACCGTTAAGTTAGGTGGCGGCAGTCTGATGGTGTGTGGAATGGTTTCATCTGCAGGAGTTGGCCCTATCACCCGCATACATGGCAATATCAATACTGAGATTTACGAAAGGATTCTTTAGCAGCATGTGGTACCAAGATTACATCATAATCTTTATGAACCTCCTATTTTCATGCAGGACAATGCACCTTGCCACAAAGCTCAGAAGGTTATGTCTTTATTTGAAGAAGGAATCGCCCTAATGAAATGGTCAACCCAGAACCCCGACCTGAATCCAATAGAAAATATTTGGAAGATAACTGGAGAAAGGGCTTAGAAAAGAAACCTGAAAAACCAGGATCACTTATAGGAGTTATTGAAAGACAAATGGGAGGGAATTACTGCTGATTTTTGCAAGAAATTAATTAGATCATGTGGTCGACGATGCAGAGAAGTCATTGAAAATAAGCGGATGTTTACCAAATATTAAGTTTTGTTGATGTTTTGCTCACAATCAAGTATTAACAAGATCGTTCCTTAACTTTTGTCCAGTAGCTTATTTCCTTTGTTCCATTTAATCTTTATTAAAAAAAGACTATTGTGTAAATTTTTGTAACTTTGTATAATACTTATGCATTACACCCTAATCTTTATTCGGTAAAAATTTCATTGCTAATCATGCATTACTTTTTAAGTAATGCACATATTTATGTCTTTGTTGTTTTTGTTCCTTATATTATGGCCGTTAGTGTATACTGTCCAGCAAAGAACAATCGGGAGAGGAAGGAAAGCGATAAAGAATAAAAAGATAGCTGATTTTAGTAGGACGAGACGGAGGCAGATGTATGGAGGGTCAGGAGATTAAAGAGAAACCTACCTAGCCAGAGGAAGATGTTTGCTTGCTGACATAGACTTCCAGGTCAGGCATATGGGCGCTGGAGTCCTTCCTAAAGAGGGAAAGGTAGTCTGGGCTCGAGAAATCAGAGGAGGGGATGAGAAGTTTAGGTTAGTTTCACAAAGAAATAGGATATCTGGGGAATTTTCGGAGAGGAAAGATTCCACATTGCCAAAGTTGGTACGGATAGCACAAATGTTAGTGAAGGAAATATTCAGAGGTTCAGGTGATTTTTTTAGGCTTGTTTCGAATTTTATTTCTAGTTGTGAGTATTCAAAGTTATTTTTTGATAAGGTGAATACACGAATAGTGGTAGACGACATACCTAAGAAGGGAAGTGTCGCAGACTGCAGCATAGTGCGGCTTCAGGGTCACCCACCGGAGAAACTTGCAGGGACACCTATCCATACGCATCTTGGAAATACCGATATTATGCAACTGTTGATCAGAGCAGCCGCTCAAGACTCAACGCAAGAGTTAGGGTTCCTAATGAACAATTGGAAGCAGCAATTAGAAAACTGCCAACCGACAGTGACGACGATTCTCCATACCTTCACTATGGAGAGTCGTTGTCATCGTCTAACCACATCGTAGAAAAGTGGCGAAAACTCCACTATAGAGGGCTAAATAGAGAAAACAAAAAGAGTGAGCCGGGAACCCTGCCAGGAACAGGAAACGAGAGATGAGCCTCTACTTCTGATCAATAGAATGAGGTGGTGCATCAACCGGACGATATTAGGGTCTATCTATTTTTAAAATAAATAAATAAAAAAAAAATGAAAAAAAAAATAAAGCCTGGTATTAAAAATACGTTTCTTGTCTCCGAATGTACGGTGTGTTGCAACAGATAGCGGTTCGGAATGAGAACTCGGTGTTCGAATTCCAATCAAGTTCGTTAAATTCACTTACGTGCAAATAATTTTGGGAAAGGCATGAATCCATCTTTACTCAACACGCAGCTATCGATTGAATAGCAGGACAGACTGAATCGAAATAACACTTTCGAGTCACGATTGATCGGGAGTTCAAGCGAAATCAGCATTTTTCATTTTTGGGGCAATACTTTGTTTCATTCTCGACAATTTACACGGCCATATAATACGGTCTAAATAATCATGTAGGATTTTCCTTTGAGATCTGCTGTCAAGACGGCTAAACTAGTGGCCACCATTTTTCCTATTTCTTTATAACCTCCATGTCTTTTTGTTTAATCTAGATTTTTCATTATTCACTTATTTTCTTCTTCTTCTTCTTCTTCTTCTTCTTCTTCTTCTTCTTCTTCTTCTTCTGCTGCTGCTGCTGCTGCAGGGTTAGGGTAGGATTAGGTTAGGGTTAGGGTTCTTCATCTTCATCTTCTATTTATTCTGCTGCTGCTGCTGTCGCCGTTGCTGCAGGGTTAGGGTTAGGGTTAGGGATTAGGGTTAAGCTTAAGGTTCTTCTTCTTCTTCTTCTTCTTCTTCTTTAAAATCATGATTTAAACCAGAAGTGTTTGTTCTTTCATCCTTTTTTTCAGTTTTCTTTTTCCATTTCGTTTTTTTTTTTTCTGATACTTTTTTGTCGTCCCAGTTCTTCAGTTTTATTTCTCCCCGATGCTATAAGATCCCAAGTAGGCATGTACGCCGATGACACCACAGTTTACTCTGGCCTCAAAAATCCGGTGTGGATGATAAAGCAAACCTCGCTGCCGAGCGTGAGAAGGACCGCCAATCCGTGGTGGACTGGGGTAAGAAATGGCTAGTAAATTTTAATGCTTCCAAATCGAAGCTGCTATCTATTAACCGTCATAGACAATCGATCCTGCTTCCCATTAGCATGGAACAGGCCTGCCTCCCTGAGAGTAAAACAGTACGCCTCACACTCTCAGTAGACATCAAGTGGAATGACTATATCGAATCCATTGCTAAATCCGCTGCTAAGAAAGTCGGTCTTCTGTGCAGGACCCGGAAGTTTTCCCCACTTGAGTCCATCCTGCACATCTATAAATCTACCATCCGCCCGTGTATTGAATATTGCTGCCACATCTGGTCGTGTGCCCCTGCTATCTCCTCGGGGTCCTTGACAAAATACAACGGAGAATCAACTTCTTTTCTCTCACTTCCCGCCTGTGGAATTACCTTCCATATACTTGATTCTTTGACAGCTACAATCTCCAGGAAATTTAAATGTAAGGTCAATAGACATCTATCACACTAACTCGCATCCATTCCCTCAAACACTCAACTCTTCTAACATCCTCGGTATCCTCATACGTCTATCACCCTCCTTCCGACATTTCCTATAACTAACCACTCTTTCTCATCACTTTCCCCTATGTAAACCCCTGCGCAATAGTGGCAGTAGAATGCCTTACTTAGGGTGAAATGATTAAAAAAATAAATAAATGGTGGGTCTACACTAAAAGTTTATTTCCTCGCACTCCACGCCCGTGGATTCCCTTCTGATAGCTCCAAAATTCTCCCAAAAATTTAAGTGTAACGTAAGTTGCTGAACTTCAACCATCTTTTATCCTTTCTTCTACAGCCCCGTACCTTTTTTATTACCTTTTCTCTCTCTCTGAATCCCCCTGTGCATTAGTGGCGATCCTATTTTGCTTGGGGTAATGTGATATATATATATATAATTTTTCTTCAGTTTCTGAAAGGATTTTTCTGTTGCTGAGGTGATGTGTTGTCCCCCGTGGGGATCTTCATATCGAAATGGCCATTCAACATCTTTGAATTAATCCTTTTTTAATATATATATATATATATATATATATATATATATATATATATATATATATATATATATATTTTCCGGCTTCTTGCTTTCAGTCAGCGTTGATTATCAACAATTTCAATGCAAATATTAATCATTAGATTCCTTTTTAATTATTCTTTTATTCCGTTCTTGTTCTCTCTCTTTCATAATACATGATTCCTCGCCATTTCACGGTTCACCTTTCGCGGTCTGGCTCGATTGCAGGCTTTTAAATAATATATATATATATATATATATATATATATATATGTGTGTGTGTGTGTGTACACTAAGGGCCATTATTATTAGGCCACCCCAGTTTTTAAAAAGAAATGATGTCATTCATAGTATTTTTAAGTGGATAATTCTAAATAAAAATAGAATGTTTCTTTTATTTATTATTGCTTTGCAAAATTTTCCAAATTTTTTTAAAAAGAGTGGCTTAATAATTATGGTCGGTAGTATATATATATATAAATGGATGTGTGTGTGCTATTTGCCTCAAATTTGTCTCTGAATAAAAATAAAAGCCATTAATTCAAATATATATTTATATATAATTAAATAACGCGGAAATTATCAAATATAGCAGAAAATCCATGGAAAGTCAAAAATCATAAAAATTCGTTATTTTGATATATTTAATCGTGAAACAGCTTGTACGTTGTGGTGCAGTGGATATCGGCTCGGAACGAGAAATAGGGAAGACAAGTTCGAATTCTAATTGAATTCCTTTTTATTCACTTATGCGCAAATAGCCTTGGGGAAGGTATTAATCGCCTCTCCCCTCCAGTTATGGGTTAAATAACAGGTCAGATTGGGTGCTATAGCCTTGGTTAGCAACCAGTCTACCGCAGAAAGTCATGGCAACCTTCTGTAGGAAAACGTCCTGCCCAGTCAGTCATGTTTCTTTCGAGACATGATCGACCAAAGCGTGTATCACGTATGGCACTTGACTGAATCGTGAAATTGGTATTTTCTCGTTAGAAAAAGTAAAAATAGTAAAAAAAGCATAAAATACAAAACTTATAAAGAATGTTACACAATTTTACAAAAAAAACAAAAAAAAAAACAAAAAAAAAACAAAAAAAAACAAAAACAAAAAAAACAAAAATAACATACGCAGTGATAATAATAACCTAATTTGATTGTTAAGCTCCCCATATGACGTAAACTTTTACCCTAAGCATTTTAAGAAAAAATTAAAACCATTTTTGGAAAAAAAGTACTGTATGCCGTCTATATTTTATGGAAAAAATTTAATGAATGTGTGAAGTCTCGAATGCTGAAACGCGAATAGGCGAGACTCACTGTACATAAATAAATTATTATTTTACATGTTAATATAGGATCCTCTGTATTCTATGCCCTTAAAATTTTAAAAAAACAAAACATTTTTTATTAAAAATTAAAGGAATAAATAACGTTTTGTCTTTTGCTATATCACCGCATCCTTTTCTAGCAACCATTTCCACAAGCTAGTTAGATGGTTTGTTAGCTGCTTCACACTGTCCAACTTGCCGTCCAGAATAGTGACAGCCCTCATAAATTTAGACACCAAAAGGCCAGAGATTACAGCGGTTGAAATTATGTAATAAATAAAAAACGTTTAGAAAGAGGATCCGAAAAAGAAAAAATATTGTATGGTCATAAAATCCACCTTATCATAAATTCACATTAAATGAGGTTACAGCAGCTACAACGTCATTACAATATCTATATCTAAATCTAAACTTATTTATAAATGGAACTTTGTGTGTGTGTGTGTGTGTGTGTATGTGTGTGTGTGTCCATTACCTATAGATTCCGAAACGGCTGAACCGATTTTCTTGAAAATTTACACAGTTATACTATAAGCGTCTGCGAGTGTTCTTAGCAAGGTTTTGTGTCGAGGTACCCCCGATAAATATCGAAAATCGATAATCGAAAAAATCGGGTTATAGAAGGAGTGGTCTGATTTTAATCAAATTTGATACACTCAGAAACAAAAGCATAAGAAACGATATTAAGAACTTTCAAGGTTGCAGTTCTTACAATAGTGCAGAAAATCGATAATATATACCGGGTCTGATTAAAATCTGTTTTTCAGCCCTTTTATTTTAGTTTATGCTTCTGGTTTGGCTCTAAGTAGTTATGATTGTAGTTCTTAGTCTCAGCCATGATACCATTTACTCAGATGACTTATTTAGCCTGCAAAATTCAGTTTACGACGAAAAAATACTTATTCGATATCGATACCAGGAAATCAAAATTGGACTTACATCCATTAATTTTTCTTTCAGTCTACTGTTTCGCTTTAACTGGAAACAACTATTGCTTTTTGCCAACGTCCAAAGAGTCTGAGCTCCAGGACCATGGATTAGTTTTAAATCTTTCATTACACCCGAGCAACGGCGGCCTATAATGCTCGTATATATATATATATATATGCTCTCGTTATATTGTAGCATATATATATTTTATATATGCTCTAATATATATGCTCTATTATATTTAACAGTATATATATATGCTTTAATCCATTACTGAATTATATATATATATATATATATATATATATATATATATATATATATATGGTTCAGTAATGGATTAGAGCATTCTGGCTATTGGGCGGGTACAATGAGAGTATACACGCTAAAAGGTCTGCCTTCTTCTACCGAACGCCCATAGCCCGGAGGTAGAATCGCCGACTAACGCCAATTCGGTCGGGTTTTCAATCCTGGGTGAAAAGCAATCGGTGTCTAACCGTACTGATGAGCTGTGATGCAGTGAAACATATCTGTCTGCAGATGACTATATATATATATATATATATATATATATATGAGATACAAATTCATCGGAGAATATCTGATAAAACTTCAATAAAAGTGAAACATGATAGACGTTTCAAATGTTTTTTAGTTTATCATTCCGTAAGATTCCGATTCATATTTGATACCAAGTCATATATAGAGAGGAAATTTAGTTTCCTGGTTTCTTCTGTGTCATTTATTGCTAGACGCGGACAGGAGGAAGCAATAAAGGCCTCGGTGCTTGCAAGTCCTGATGCGAATACTGATATGAACGACTCGGATGGATGATATCGACGAGGCATTTACCTTTCTCTTCTCATTGCCTGAATGCTTTCTTTCAGTATCAGCTGAAGTTTAAGATCAGAGTGGACAGGGAGAGACTTTCTTCCGAAGACTTTCCTGAAAGGTGGATGGCGTGCAGTATGGCCTACGAAGAATCTTTATCGCTGGTGGTGCTCTAGCCAGGCTTTTCACTCAGCAATGAATTAGAACACCCTCAGCTATTGGGCGTGTGTATAATGATAATGTACACGCTAAAATGTCTGCCTACTTCTACCGAGCGCCCATAGCTCAGAGGTAGAATCACCGACCGACACCAGTTCGGTCGGGTTTCAATCCTGGGTAAAAAGCAATCGGATCTCTAACCGCACTGATGAGCTGGCTGTGATACAGCGAAACAGATCTGCTTGCGGATGACTATATATATATATATATATATATTCAAAATAATAACTAAATAGACTCTGCAAGTATTTAAGTTTTAAATTTATACTAAGATAAACCTTAAGAAAAACCATTAACAAACAGAACCTAATTCCGTTACAATATATATGTGTGTGTGTGTGTGTGTGTGTATTATATATATATATATATATATATATATATATATATGGAAGGAGAGAGAGAGAGAGAGAGAGAGAGAGAGAGAGAGACCTTCTTACGATCACGACATTTATTTCTTGATATGTCAGCTTCCTTTTTTCTCTTTTATGCTCCTCTGGATCGTTTACCCTTTTCTTTATTTCCGTATTTATTTTAATCGTAAATTTATTTATTTTCTTAATTTTACGTATTTCTAATAATCGTAATTTTAAACATGTTCCAGCATTATCTCTTGGTGTTCTTTGCTATTAAGTCTAATAATTGTAATTGTTCCAACGATTGTGTCTCTGAAGAAGAGTTGGCCAAAAGGCAGCTTGGGTCCGAATACTGAAAAAAAATGAACATAAAATTGCTTATTCAGATTGATATATTTGTTCAGTGGTATCAGCCACACACACACACACACACACACACACACACACACACACACACACACACACATATATATATATATATATATATATATATATATATATAAATCCAGGTAAAGAGGACCCAAGGTTTTACGATTTTGAGTTCCTTTGCATTTATTTATTTTATGAACACTGCTCAATACAATAAATATTGTAGAGCATAATATGATCATATAATTAAAAATTAAAAGTACATTGTAACTCGGAAATTTCTATGTTTCGGTATATCCATTGCCTGATGACGAGATAGAAATCTCGAAACATAGACATTTCCGTGTCGCAATGTACTTTTAATTCATAGTTATATATATATATATATATATATATATATATATATACATATATATATATATATATATATATTCCATTTGTAAACGAGTTATTACGTGACCTAGTTTTCTACCATGAGTGGTGTCTTCAGGCGATATGTAATAACTAATTTTAAAAATTGCTTTTTCAAAAATTCCCTGCCACGTGAGCGTCCCAAAAAAAAAAAGAAAAAACCACCGTTACGTGAGCGTACTTAAAAACACGATAAACGGTAAAATCAGTTATTGCAAATCGCCTGAAGACACCACTTATGCTAGAAACCTAGGTCGCGTAATAACTCGTTTACAAATAGAAAATATTCAAAAGTTCGACAATATAATTGAATTGTACATTTTTAATACAAATGTGTACTGGTCTAATCTTATTATGACCAAAAACTAAGTAATTAAACAATATATATATATATTCTAAATTATATTTTAGAACATGTACAATTTTTTTTCATATATCCACTACAAATCGTACATTTGTTTCGACATTGAAACTACAATGTCTCATCAGGTGGTGTGGACAGGAATGGAAAGCCTCTTTTCTTATATTTGGTGAGTTGTGTGTGGGATGTTGGTGGGGGTTTTAAATTAATGTTTTGGACGTTGTAAATTTTTTTTCTTCCTTCCTTATTCACTCGGACATATATATATATATATATATATATATATATATATATATATATTCACAGTTGTTTCTTTTCCCTTTTTTATTTTTCCTCTTTTTCAATTTTTATCTTATCCTCTCGTTGTCACGCTTTTCTGTCTTTTCTTTCTTTGTCTTTCTTTCTTATTTTGCCGCCGACTTTCCTTCTTTCTTTCCTTCTTTCTTTCTTTCTTTCTTTCTCTCTTTCTTTCTACGTATCACGGCTATTTTCTTCTTTCTCTTTTTTCCATATTCACCTTCTATGCATTTCCTGTAACTTGTTCCTCTTTACCTTCCTCCTTTTATTTTCCCGTCCTCTCTTTTTCGACTTATACCTCTACACAATCTCTTTTTTACTGTATCTCTGTCTCAGTTTGTTATTTAACTCTCTGGTTTTGTCATTTTTACGTCTAAATTTCCCCTTCGTAGTGATTAATGCAGTAATGCATTAAAAGCAGACGAGGGCTGTTTTTTTATTAAACTCTACGAAAAATTTCCATTTTTTTTTTCTTTGTCTCTCTCAATCTCTCTCTCTCTCTCACATTCCGGATAAAATGTAAATGTGTCGCCTGCTTTTATTTAGTTTACTGAAACCATTTTATTTTTTTGCATCACTTACTCTCTCTCTCCCTCTCCCTCTCCTCCACTTACCCAGAATTCTACTGTAGATTTTTTGTTGTTTAATTGCATTACGTCTCCAGCCCCGTTTTCAATCTCCTTAGCGTTTCTTCCTCATTTATTGAATTTAAGATCAATTTAAGTTCACTCAACACTTTTGGCTATTTCTGATCGAGCTCAAAACACGATTTAATTGAACAAACACCGACGCCATTTTGAATTAGAATTATTCAAATGTCAGATTCGCCGGAAGGTAAATGTCCTGCAGTACCAAACAAACTACTTTGGTCACCGAATTACATTTTATATTGAATTTGTTTATAGAAGAAAATGTTGTTATTTTCATGGGATTAAATTTCCCGCCCATTCCGGTTAATGTTATTTCACGCTTGATTTTATTGAGGGCAGTTTTATCATAGACGTATCTACACTCACATACTTATAAACACACAAATAAAAACACACACGGGGGCACGCATTCGCTCACACCAGCACTCTTGATATTTTGCAATACTAATGGGTAAATTTATACAATAAAATCACCACTGATTTCATTAATAGTGCATTAATAGAATTAATATAAGTAAAAGATTATAACGTGTTTGTTGTTACCTTCAGCATCCAGACTTCGAAATTTCATAGGTGCAATTTTTCGTCGACTCTTCAGGATTTTTTTGCAATTTGCTCTTAATATATCCAAATTTTCGCTTTGTATATTTCTGGGATTTGTTCCTGTATGTGGGTGTACGCTCGTGCTCGTATTTCCAGTTTCTGCAAATAAAGAGTGCCATAGCTGTCTTCGTTTTTGGAATGTTATCTAAACTTATTTATAAATGGAACTTTGTGTGCGTGTATGTGTGTGTTTCTGTGTGTGTGTGTCCGTTGCCTATAGACTCCAAAACGGCTGAACCGATTTTCTTGAAAATTTACACAGTTGTACTATAAGCGACTGCGAGTGTTCTTAGCAAGGTTTTGTGTCGAGGTACCCCCGATAAATATCGAAAATCGATAATCGAAAAAAATGAGTTATAGAAGGAGTGTTACGATTTTAATCAAATTTGATACACTCATAGACAAAGATATAAGAAACGATGTTCAGAAGTTTCAAGGTTGCAATTCTTACAATACTGCAGAAAATCGATATATATATATATATATATATATATATATATATATATATATATATATAAAAGGCAAGATGTTTGTGTGTGTGTCTGTTTATCTGTCTGTATGTCTGTATTTTTTCCGCCTTTTTATTTTAGTTTTTGCTTCGGGTTTGGCTCTAAGCAGGTAAAATTGTAGTTCTTAGTCTCAGCCATGATGCCAGATCTCAGAGGAGTTATTTAGCCTTTAAAATACAGTTGACGACGAAAAAAACTTATTTTATCGATACCGGGAAATCAAAATTTGACAAAATTTGATCTATTCATTTTTCTTTTACTCTAAGGTTTCGCTTTAACTGGAAACAACTATTACTTTTTAGTCTTTCGTGCCAAAGTTCAAAAAGTCTGAGCTCCAGGACCATGGATTAGTTTTAATGCTTTCATTACACCCGAGCAACGCCGGGCTGTACTGCTAGTTGTTACCTAATTAAATATGATAGTTGTAAAAGTTTGAATTCATAATTACATTTGTTTATAATACCTTCTTATTATTCTTCTATGTGTCATGTCCCTTCAGGACGTAGGCGATCATGGCCCTCCACGTCTCCCTACCCCTGGTGCCTCTTCGCACGCTTTCTGTTGTTACCCCCACTCAAACCCCACTCTGCCCTCTACTTGCTCAGGCTCGTCAAGTATGTTACCCGCTGCTTCCTTTGTCTCTTTTTCCCGCTATCTGACCTATGGGTATCAGATTCTCCCAGCCCTCCCTCCTCATTACATGTCCCAGGAACTCCAGCTGTCTTTTCATGATGCTCAATATTAATTTCCTTTTCGTTTCCATTTATTCTAAAACCTAATCCTTGCTCACATGCTCGATCCATGATAACCACAGCATCTTTCTGTAGAACCACATTCCAGTTACTTCAAGTTTTTCCTTCATCCTTGATATTATCCAGCATTCATTGCCTTACTGAAAAACAGACCCCACAGAGCAATCCAGTGCTCTTTTCTTTGTTTCTAGCGATACTTTCTTGTCTCTGAATACATTTCTCAGCTTCTGGAACGCGTCCTTCGCCATGCCAATTCGCTTTCGGATCATGATCTTAAATCTTTGTACCTGCTTGATTTTAGTATCCCCCACCTGTAATTGGCATTTTGAGATCCTCTGTTTGCTGATGACCATGCGTTTGGTTTTCTTATAGTTTATTTGTAGTCCTTTCTTCCCACTTTCTTTAGGTACTTTCTTTAGGATGTTTTTTAGTTTCCTTTCAATGTCTGCTCTCAGCACTGTATCATCTGCATACTTTATGTTGATCAGATTGTGGACGGCAATGATGAATCCTGGCATAACTTCTAGGGTCCTCAGAATAGTCTCGCTCCACAAATTGAATAGATCCAATGAACAGACACATCCTTGTCTTAGGCCCCTTTCTATCTTTGTATATCTGCGTTTCCTGTCCGTATACAGGCGGATTGCCGCCAGTAGAGGTTCTTGATAATGCTTTCCTAAATATGTCGAGGTTGCTGAGCATTTCTATCAATTCTTTGTCGAATGACTTTGCATAGTTTTAACGCAAATATGCACGTCTTTTTTCATTTGTATTGCTCTTTCTGATAGCACCCTAAGCATAAATATCGCGTTCCTTGTTCTAGTGCTTTTGATGAAACCGCACTTTTCTTACTCTATCTCTGGCTTGATTCTGCTTCGGATGATGAGTTTTGTTTTGCGACTCGTTAAGCTGATTGTTTGGTGTAGTTCAGATTCTTTTGCGCCTGGCTATAAACATACACCTGCTTAGGTCTTCCAGTGTATCACTACTGTTGTAGATTTCATTTGTTTTAGTCTTTGTAAATGTCTTTCTCTTTCTTCTAAAACATTTGTCGCCATCGGCCCCAATCTATTTACCTATAGATAGATAGAGAACAGATGGAACCATACCATGAATGTAATGTATCCGACTGGAATTCGAAACCGTCTCTCCGATTCCTCAATCCGAGCCGCTATCCATTACTCCAGCGCACCTCTGCTTTCATATTGAAGTGTGATATGTTAATCGCGGGTTCTTCTTCTCTAACTGTTTCCAATTCTAACAGTGCTTATTCTTTAAATGATCAAAGATTTCTAAAAGAGTTTTTAATAATTTCACTCTCAATAAGTTTCTTTCTCAATGTAAGTATACATTAATATTTTGTTCTTTCCTTCGTAAATATTCTGTGCATGTTATTCGAACATTTTTCTCTAATTCAAGTCCAATTCCCATCATTCGTAAAGAAATTACGATATATTAAATGCTATTTTTACATAAAACACAATATAGAAAGAGACTAAATGAGTAAATATTCGAGCAATTACCACTTACAGAATGATGCATAACAAGCTAATATTTTTTAACTTCGTTTTATTAATGCGATTTTGACAGGACACTCAACAGTTGTGTCATGAGTCCATCTAGGTGGTAACATTATTCTTGTATGTGAATATAGAATTATTAATAATGTCATTCATCAATTAATTTGTGTAAAAAACTAAATAAATAAACGTCTCAAGATATTTCAAAGGTTGCTTTGAGGTTTTAGAAAGAATAACAATCCATCGTAGCAAATAACATTAACACAGAAAGACTTGAAGCAACTGATATCTTGTTCCACAGAAGGATACTGAGGATACGATTGACCGAATATGTGAGCAACGAGCAGCTTCTGAAGAGGTTGGAAACGAAAAGGGAAGTCATACTTAACATCAGGAAAAGACAGCTGAAGTTTTGGGGACATGTAATGAAGAAGGAAGGTTTGGAGAATATGATACTCATAGGGACAAAGGGAAAGAGAGAAAGCAACGCGTAACGTACTTGATATGCTTGAGCAAATGGGTGGCAGTGAGGGGTTTGGGAGGGGTAATCATATGGGCGTTGTGGGGCAGTGGATATCGACGCGGAACGACAAATCGGCGTGCTGAGTTCGAATTCCAGTTGAATTCATGGCATTCACTTACGCACAAGTACCCTTGGGAAAGGTATTAATCCGTCTCTTCCCTCCAGTTATGGGTTAAATAATAGAATAGATTAGGTTCTATAGCCTTCACTGGCAACCAGTCTACCGCAGAAAGCAATGGCAACCTACTATTGGATAATTTTCTCTTTCGAGACATGATCGCTCAAAGCGTGTATCACGTATGACAGTTAACTGACTGACTGAATATAATAGTTTAAAACTTGGCTAAGGCTTCTACTAGGCATAAAGTGGGGATCAGTTTTATAGTTTTATGAAAAATGCCTTGCTTGGGGCCACACGATTATAAAAAATGTCCCACCTTTTTACTGTGAAACCAATAAAATGTAAATGCAAATTCTACTCTAACAGATTCTTTTCTCGCACTTCTACCCTGTGAAATTCCCTTTCATTTACTTGCTTCCCCGACAGCTACAATCGCCAAGAATTTAGATGTAAAGTCAATAGTCACCTCCTGCATCCTCTCTCTCTCACGCCCCTTTCTCTGATCACTCTCATCAGTATTCTCATCCTTCTCTTACCCACTTCCTGACACCCTCTATAACCTGTCACTCTTTCTCATGACTTTCCCCCTATGTAATCTCCTGCAAATCCGTGGCAGTAAAATGCCTTGCTTGGGGCAATATGATTATAAAAAAAATTATATGGATTTAGAGTTTACTAGGAGTGGAAGAGAATAAGAGTTGCAGAAGAAAAATTATTAACATAAAACTTATGGTTGCATCTAGCAAATTCAGCATTTTAAATTATGAGACCTAAGTGACAATCATGTACCACTGAGGAACAATTACCAAGAAAATATTTACAGAAAAGACATAAGGTGGACACGACATGGCTGTGTGAAGTCTAAGGACTATTCAATGCACAGACAAATTATAGATTTATAAATGTGAAGATGAATTCTGACGAGAAAGATTGTCTACCACGACGCAGTAAACCATCATTCATAGTAGTTTAGTATGAGCTACTCAGACCGACTGAAACTATTGCCCTCGAATACAATTGATGCTTTTGAGTCGAGTGTTGAAGAAAAACGACCGCTATACAAGAAAAGACATGACAAAGTGATTTTGCAATATGATAACGGCAGACCACATGTTACAAAACCAGTGAAAACCGACATGGAAACGCTTAAATGGGAAGCCTTATCCTATTCGACGTATTAACCAGACATTGCCCCGTCCTATTATCATTTGTTTTGATGGATGAAACATGGCCTCACTGAGCAAAACATACATTCTTATGAAGATATATATAAAAAAAAATATTTTGGCTCGTTGTTAGCTTGAAAAGACGCGTTGCTTTTCAGACGTGAAATTAAAATTTTGCCATATAGAGGGGAAAAATAGTTGGTAGTGATGGACAATACTTTCGGTGACATGTTTCTTACAAACTTTTGTAAATAAAACATTACTTTTCATTAAAAATTAGCGAGAATTTTTCCAAGGTCCCAGTAATTTAATTAACAAGCCACGACATCGGAACAGAATTAACATAAAATATACTAGAAAGATACTGTAAGAAAAATCATACATTTTCCCTTAATATTGCTCTTGATATATATATATATATATATATATATATATAGTTACCGCATATATTTATATAAATATAGTGTATCGAGGCAGCAGATAATTTTCTAAACATATACTGTTAATTATAAGAGACAATAAATGTCTATTATGTTTAATCATGAGCCGTTCTAAACATCGTATTTTCGCTTCAATTTCAGGTGAAAATAAAGACAAAAATTCTCCAGCATTTGGATAATTTTTTATTAAGTTGGTTCTAAGCTTTCGGCTCACATGAGCCATCTTTAGAGAGGTTACGAGGATGTTAACATAAGAACATCCACCATTAGCGACGAGTTTATCTTGTGTTGATATAAAACTTTGCTACGCAACGATAACAGTTACCAAAAATATCAAACGCAGTTCGCAAATTTGCAATGCGGTTCTATGACGTCACACCGCATGAGAACTCGAAATGATAACAGAACCATATATTTAAATGCAATGCAATGTGTTATGACCAGATTTTAAAATGTGGGTTGTTTGGATTTAATGTCGATGGCTTCCAATATCTGAACGTTCTTTTTACTGTATGTATGAGGGAGGATTATTGTGTTGCTGACTAAAATCCACTAATATATGTACATATATAAATATATGTACATAGATATGTACACCATGTACATATATAAATATATGTACATGGTGTATCAAAAATATTGTACAAACATTGAGGTGAGTTCCTCGCACATAAACTAGGACAAGTCTTGATAAATTTATGCCTGCAAATATTTTTGAGTTATTAAGTTTAAAGAAAGTTTATGGTAGATGACGTTGTGCTGCCATATAGACGAGGTTACATTTGAACTTCGTGTAAATTTGTAGCTAGTTTAACATCTGCAGTAATGTGTTAACGGAGAAGTGTTCCATGAAACAATATATTAATGTCGTTAGAAGGCATATGTTTTTTTCAGTCATATCACCCCGAGCAAGGCGGTAACGCTACTGATGTGCAGGCGGCTACGTAAGAGTGAAAGGATTGGAAAAGAGAAAGCCGGAAACAACATCCTAAACAAGGGACAATGCAGGCTAGACATCAGCATCAATAAAGCTTAAACTCAATAACGCAAAAATGAAGGAAGTGACTTGCGTTCATATATTTATATATTATGTCTTTGTTTAGTCTCAGGTAACCGCTCCCAAAGTTAGTAAGATTTTAATGCACCTAATACACACATACACACACAAACACATACATACATATATATATATATATATATATATATATATAGAGAGAGAGAGAGAGAGAGAGAGAGAGAGCCGTAGCTGTTGCTAAAAAAACACCGGGCACAGAGAAAATTGCCCGGATTTATTAGTTGACAATGTGATTACGTCATCAGTGTAATCCGTTTCCTGAAACTTTGATTTTTGCGAATTTTTTCTTCTATTCCAATAGAAATTAGGCACAGAACGCGAACGAAAGCAGGAAATCGGGTTCGGACTTTTTGAGTATAACCAGTCTTTTCTCACAAAATTAATAAATAAACAGATTTTAACTGCGTTCATTCAGATGTTTTCTTCGTTTTTCTTTCTTTCTTTCTTTCTTTCTTTCTTTCTTTCTTTCTTCGTGAATTGTTTAGTTTGATTTCTGACGAAGACATTTTTCCTTACCCGGATTTTCACTATGATTGCACGGATCGGCCAGGACCCGTGCCGTGCCTGGTGTGCCCGGTAGTCAGATACGACCATATATATATATATATATTTTTTTTTTGATTGATTGATTGATTGATTGATTGATTGATTGATTGATTGATTGAGCGATTGTTTAAATACTTAGTTTTTAGTCATGATAAAATTAGACCAGTACAGTTGTATTAAAATGGTCGATCAATCACAGGTCTACATTTAAAAAAGAAAACTTAAAAAATTGTACAAAATTGGCTAACCCCGTGTGGAAATTGAAATTAAAATATGGAAAAGCCCCAGACATAACGTGGAGTATAGTAAAAACAGCCAAGCCTTCCAACAGTGGCAAAATATGTAGACTGTGCCGTGAAGAAAGTTAGCTATTCCCGAACAAAAATGAATTATTGAATGAAAGAGCGGAAATTATGACTAACTGTAACCATACCATAAAATAACTATTAGGTTTTTACAACCATGGATGAAAACATTATAATTTCTTGTAATTTTAAAAATTTCTCGTTCCAAATGTCCCCGTTATGTGAGCGTTCAAAATAATCACCGTTACGTGAACATTCTTAAAAAATAAAAACAAAAACAATCCCAGTAAAATTATTTATTGGAAATCACCTAAAGACAACACATGGTAGAAACCTAGGTCGAGTAATAACTCGTTACAAATGAAGAAAATATATATATATATATATATTCCCTACGTTATACATTACAAAGTGGATTCAACCTTACAGCACTTAGTATTCCCAAGCGGTCATCGATCTATGTACTAACCAGACTTGACGTTGCTTTACTTTGAAGATCTTACTGGAACCATTATTTCAATGTTTCGTGTATCCGTAAGTCTAGGAAGAAGGTGGAAATTAAACTGCAAGACACACGTGTGGTTGAGGAAATCGGTGTCCCAGCATCTAAATATTGTCTTTGAAATTCACTTAAAATCGCTACACACAGTAGGTTCGTCAAATCTCCAGTGTCTACGCAACCAGAATTATTTTAAGTGTGTTTCAACATATTACGCATCTTGAAGTCTGAAGAAAACCATTAATCAGTAAATAGCAATGAGAACACCAAGAGAAACACTAATTACCAATAGCCAATCAGCAAATCGATATCAGCAGCCTGGATTGCGTCTAATTCTTTAAATCCAGATTAGACGATTTTAAGAATCTCGATGTGTGATACTGCACCCTACCGCTTTGTGGCCAGTTTGACAAAAGGCCACATCTGCGGAATTTCTCTTTGTTAAATGAGCTTACTACTTGACCCGGTTAAAAGTCTAACAAGAAATAATATAACAACAACCAAAATAGGAAATAACGATACATATATATATATATTAACACAGCAAAATACAAATACGTGAAACTCTGTTTGTAGAACGAATAAATACGGGTTAGGAAGTAATACTATAATTCAGGACTAGCAATGAAAATACGGTAGCAGTCTTGGCTATCTCTGCTTATAGCTCTGCGTTATGCTGATCCCCTGCAGATCTCTCACTCTCTGATCTCAGCTTATCTCACGGCTTATCTCCTCTTCTCTTGTGAGGGGAAGTATATGTAGTTGTAGGAAGAGTTCAATCCGTTGTAATGGCTGATGCCACCATGACAATAACCTATTCGGCTGACTTGTTATTAGTGTCGTGCCTACCACTTTGTAACCCTATGTAATGTTTTCCACCTTTCAATCGCTATTAGAATATTCATTTATACAAGCTCTTCAGGCAAGTTACTCACTGTTTCTTTCTGCTCCCTGCCTTCAATATGTCTCCTAAGTATCAAATTCTCCACTCATTTTTTCCTCATTTTTCCTCACAAAAATTCAGCTTATCCTTTCTGACTGTAACCAACAAGTTCGAGTTTTATACGAACTTTATAACAGTAACACTCAATTTTAAGTGGCCATTGCACCATTTAGTGGACGAAGAGGATACATAAAAAAGGTTAATAATGAGGTTGGCATGTTATCGGAGAATTTCTATTTAGCAAATTGAAGAAAGCACAGAAATAGAAACCCTACTATAGAATGAGTTTAGTGGTGCAGTGGTTATCGGCTCGGAACGAGAAATCGGCGAGCCGAGTTCGGATTCCAGTTGAGTTCGTTGTATTCACCCTAACCCTAACCCTTACGCGCAAAATGCGTGAAGATAACCCCTGAAGCTATGGGTTAAATAACAGGACAGATTGGGTTCTGAAGCCTTGGTTGGCAACCAGTCTACCGCATAAGTAATGGAAATGGCTGGAAAGTCTTCTGCCCGGTCAATCATTTCTCCTTCGAAACATGATCGCCTAATCGTGTATTACGCATGACACTTAACTGACTGACTTATGGAAGAGTTTGAGTTTTGTTTAACAGCATATCAACCTCTGTAGGTTATTTAATGCCAAAAAGGTCGGGGTTTAAGGTATTTTTTAAATGTTCGGTTGTAGTGAGAAGGTTGATTTAGTCAGATTTTAATGAATTTTTTTAATATATTTTAGAAAACTGAAAATGTCTTCTAGTTTTGTATTCAAAATTTTTTGAAGACAAAATTTTGCTGAGAATATTTTTTTCTTTTAAAAATGTGTTATGGTATTAATTTTTACTTCAAAATGTATTGTTGGTAATATTTTTACTTCAAAAAATGTATATTTTTCTATAATAGTCTATTTTTATGTATATATTACTATAAAACTGTATTTTTATACTTTCATAGCGTTTTGAGCCCAGTTTGGGGCTTAACTATTTGCCCATAGCTAGCACCCTAAGTTCTACCACTCCGGGTCAGTGTGAACCTGAGAACATCAGCAATTAAGAGGTGGCTCCATGCTTCTTGCAACCTCCTAATCAGAAGCCTTGCTGCCGGATGCAGTTTACCGTCATGCACTGGACCATATAGAATAGTAGAGATGAAAAGCTTGCTTACATTCATCATATGGGATTAGTTGAAAAAAGTAAAATGAGCTAAATGAACAATCGATACTAATAATGTGCAGTTAGAGAG
This sequence comes from Ascarosepion bandense, assembly GCA_037127315.1. Taxonomy (NCBI): domain Eukaryota; kingdom Metazoa; phylum Mollusca; class Cephalopoda; order Sepiida; family Sepiidae; genus Ascarosepion; species Ascarosepion bandense. The sequence continues at coordinate 170,719 of JBBBDQ010002224.1, forward strand.
AAACTAAGTTGGCTGATTGGTTGTTTTGTTTTTATGGCAAATCAACCTCGGCGGGTCATTTATTGCCAACTAAACTTTATTTATTTATTGCTGGTAATACCTTCTTCTTTCAACAATTTATTGTTGTTGTTTTTAATATATAAGTTTTGTGTCTAGTAATACTTTTTCTTTTCGAGTATCAAGATTCATTGGAATTTGTTTTTAAGGGAAGGGTCCTCAAGTCCTACCCTTGTTATTTAACCCATAACTGGAGGGAAGGGACGGATTAATACCTTTCCTAAGGGTACCAGTGCTTAAGTGAATGCAGAGTATTCAACTGGAATTCGAACTCGGCTCACCGATTTCTCTTTCCGAGCCATTATCCACTGCACCACAACGCACATCCGTCACTAAACGCTTACAGCACCTGGTCTTCCCAAGCGGTCACCCATCTAAGTACTGACCAGGCTCAACGTTGATTAACTTCGGTGATCGAGCAAGAACCGGTGTATTCAACGTGATAGACCGTAAACCTGAGACTAAGTATTACGATGGAAAACACTGGTGAAAAAAAAAACAAACTAAAAAAACAACTTGGCCTTTCTTAAAAAAACTTGAAAACCGGACTGTTCGAAAAGATAACAAAATGACGAGCGAATATCTAACGTCGTAGTCACACTTGCAGAATCAGGGTGGAGTGTGAACCGGGCGATAGATTAGTCTATCTACTCTAATTGAAAAAAAAATGAGTAAATAAATAAAGGAGTGAAAAGATTGGAAAAGAGAAAGCCGGAATCCACATCCTAAACAGGGAACAAGGGATAAGCCTCTTCACCTGTTCAATAGACGTGGGTGGATTGTGGACAACTCTTAAATTACATAGCAAGGTATGAACACTATATCAAAAGTTATATTTATAAACATACCCCATAGACAGAATACAAGACACTACAGGTCTCAGATCTTTAAGCAATAGGTTTTATTTCATACTACATTAAACATATTTCATATTATACAAGACACTACATAGCAAATATGTGTATATGCATGTGTTCTTTAGGAAGTACACATCTCGGACTAATTTTAGAAAATTTATTTAGCAGACAAAAGAGCAGAAGATACATGTAAGACTTATCAGCTTCAAGCTAAGATGATCAGGAGTAGAGATTACAACATTTTTTTAATCTTTTTAAATAAATTATTGTCTTTAGTTTATGGAAGTCAGTAATAAACATGCTTCTGAACAAACCTGTGACTGGGTGAGATACCAACGATAACGAATGGTTGTAGTAGATTTTCGACTTTCAAGCATATGACTGGTTTTTATATTAAGAGCGGCAATTATGCGTCAGTGACGCTAAAAGAGTTCAGATGATTCGGTATCAATCAGTCAATTGCCGTACGTGATACACGCTTGGGCGATCAAGTATCATTCAATTCATGGATGACTAGGTAGAAGATTTTCTCCAACCAAGACGATAGAACCCCATCTCTCTTGTTATTCAACACATAGCTGGAGGGAGAAGAGATGAAATTCATTCCTTTCCGAAGGGTAATTGCGCGTTATTGAATGCAACGAACTCAACAGAAATTCGAACATGGCTCCCTGATTTCTCATTCCGAGCCGATAGCCATCACACTACGACGCATTTGATTGGTCATATGATGGCGAAATGGAGATACGAAAATGAATTAAATGCAGCAAATTGATTTTATCGTCGTCGTCTTGGCCGAGATAGAACTCACTACACCCTTCCAGTATTGTCTGTGCATTTGGAACCCTGGCGCAGTTTAGCAGCAAAATTCTTATCTTGTCAAATAGCTGAATACTTGATGCTTCGCCAGGGCTACCAAGGGTGTTTTTTTATTGTGACACCAACACTAGATGGGTTGCCTCCAGGCCCCATCCTGCTATTTAACCCATAACTGGAAGGAAGTGACGGATTAATACCTTTCCTAAGAGTACCACTGCTGAAGTGAATGCAGAGTACTCAACTAGAATTTGAACTCGGCTCACGGATTTCTCTTTTCAAACCGATATCCACTGCACCACAACGCACATCCGTCACTGAAGGCTTACAGCGCCTGGTCTTCCCAAGCGGTCAACCATCTAAGTACTGACCAGGCTCAACGTTGCTTAACTTCGATGATCGAACGAGAACCGGTGTTTTCAATTTGATATGCCGTAATTGATTTATCTAGGATGTGTTTTAACAGAGAATAGAAAATGAACTCACAAATTCGAAATCGCAAAAGCTTAGCGAAAAATGACTTCTAAAATCTAAGTAAAGTATTAAAAAACAGGAAAATAAACCACTGTATTCTTAATATATAATCCAATATGATTAAAACTTTCGCTCAACCTTTTATTTTCGGTGATTTTTTTACAATCTTACAGTGGCTGATTAGTAAACCAGTAACTATGAGCGTTATATGAACTTTAAAACAACTGACCATTCTGTTTGTTGTGCTAATATCTTTAACAAAAGATTTCTTGCTCCATTTCCGGTCTAACTCTCCTACAAGATTTATTCCTTAGAATCTGGATGATGAGTTTCATTAAGCTCATTAAACTTATTGTCCGATGAAGCTCACATTCTTTTACACCATTATTTTTAGACAGCGATACAAAAAACGTACCTAAAATGGATGGTCTTCCGGTCTGTTCCTAATATATAATGCTAATATATATTATTTCCTTCATCTTTTAGTTCCTTATTCTTTATTCTTTATTCCTTATCTCAGACTCATAGAAGATTTATAACGTTTTGCTGAACAGAGTCAAACCCATTTCTGTATTATATAAACTTTCTGCGATATTCAACTGTTTTCTTCAAACAAAATTGAGCAAGTAAAGCCTGGATCTTGTCTGGCGCTACAGAATCGCCAACAAAGAAATGTACCATATAACAGAAACAAAATCACATCAGGAATTTGAACAGCAGTCGTAGATAAACTGAATAAACATGTAACATTTAATATTGCTACTTCTTCAGATCTAGTGCTTCTGTTATATATTTACAGATTCTTGGTAAAATCCAACAGAAAAATTTTCAACATTATTGATCCAGACCTGGCATCTCGATTTCAGTCCTTTTCTCACCGCCGTAACGTAGCTTTGCTGTGTCTTTTCTATAAATACTTTCATGGTAATTGTTCTAATGAACTTTACTCGATTATATGTAGATCTTATGAATTTAAGCGCAGTACTAGTTTGGCGGCTACGTCCCATAACTTTACAGTTGAAATAGCTACATGTAACCTTCTCTGAAAATACTTTCACGATAATTGTTCCAATGCAGTTTCCTTTATGGTACATAGACTTTATGAATTTAAGCGCAGTACTAGATTGGCGGTTAGGTCTTATCGTTTTAGAATTGAAATGGCTAGATATAACCTTCCATAAGAATATTTTCATGATAATTGTTCTGATGAATTTTACTTGATTATGCCTAGATTTTATGAATTTAAGTTCAGTACTAGATTGGCGGCTAGGTCTCATCATTTTACGCTTGAAATGGCTAGATGTAACCTTCTCTAAGAATATTTTCATGATAAATATTCTGATGAACTTTCCTCTATGTTACCTAGACTTTATGAATTTAAGTGCAGTACCAGATTGGCGGCTAGGTCTCATCATTTTACAGTTGAAACGGCTAGATGTAACCTTCCCTAAGAATACTTTCATGATAATTGTTCTAATGAACTTTTCTATATAGTATCTAGATTTAATAAATTTAAGCGCAGTACTAGATTGGCGGTAAGGTCTCATCAATTTAGATTTGAAATGTTTACATGAAAACTTAATTTCTATGTTAACCGTTTTATTTTTCGCATTTCTTGATCGTGGAACTTTCTTCCGGATTCTTACTCCTCTGTCAATCAGATCTTCAAAAATTTAAATGCAATATCAATCGTTATCTACTGTCTTCTTTATCAGTATTCATTTATTACCCTCTCTCTTTAATAGTAGTTTTTTTCATCTCAGGAACACGTGATGTTGTAAGCTTGGATATGCAGGGGCCCTGATGGATAATGTTTCGGAATTGAAACCCGAGTTCCGATTTTTAATTCCAGTCAGGGTCGTTAGGTTCACTTACGCGCAAACAGATATGAATCCTCCTCTTTTCATCCTTACAGCTATGGGATAATTAGTATGACTTATGAGCAACTCATTTTTATCTCTTAACAGTGTAAAAATAATTTTCTAACATTAATTAACTTGCAAAAGTTAAAAGAAAAAAAACCCAATAAATACAAATAACTTGAGTATTAAATTTATCAGAAAATTAAATTAGGAAAACCGTGAAATCTTTATGGGTATTTCAAGTGCGACAATAATAACCCATAATGTTTAATAAGCTCGCCTAGTTGGAAAATGTAATTAAAAAAAAAAAACCCTTTCTGTTTATTAGACTTTAAATGTGTTTTATTAAATATTTTTGTTTCACACTGCTGTAGTCAGGTATTGAACTCACAACTCTTAGGTTAAGTGCTTGTTAGATCCAGTGACTTGACCCAATATGTTGTGGATACAGTAGAAGTAAAAAAAAAGACTTGAAAAAAAGACGAGATAGCAGTATTTACATTATTCGGACTATTGTTTTCTTCTTTGTTGCCATTTGTAAGTTTCGGCCGTTGTACTCTCCGTCCTTCTTCAGGGGTGCTAGAAATTTCTAACTGAACCCATTATTACAATCATTGGAGTATATCATTCTCATTCATTGCGAGGTAGTAATGCCACGATTGAAAGTCATGAGTTATCTCCCTCTAACCCTGCAAGTTAGGTGTTTATCACTGCTGTAGTCTGGTATTGAACTCATAACTCTAAGAGTCAAGTTACAGGAACTAATCAATGATTGTAATAATGGGTTCGGTTTGAAATTCCTAGCACCTGAAGAAGGACAGAGCGTACAACAGCCGAAACGCCGTACAAATGGCAACAAAGATGAGGACCATAGTCCGAATAATGTAAATACTGTAAATACTACCTCATCTTAGAAATATAGACAAATAGAATGATCTGTTGTTAAACGTCGTAGAAATGGCAACAAAGATGAGGACGACAATAATCAGATTAATGTAAATACTGTAAATATTAGCTCAGCTCAGAAATCTAGACAAATACAGAGGTGATCGATCAGCACCTTTCCCAAGGATATCTGTTCGTATATGAATGATAGCAATTCTATTGGAATTCGAACTCAGCTTTTCGATTTCTTATTCCGAGCCGATAACTATTACACCACTACGCTCTTTTATATATATATATATATATATATATATATTAAATCACAAGAAAAGTAAGAGCATATAGGTAAGATCCCAAAAAACAGATCATATTAATATTAATTTTAAAAATGATCCAGGTGGAGGGCTCGATGTAAATAATATTATCTATTTACAGATTCAAATATGTATATTATATCAAAAATTTCGGAATTCTACATTAGTTAAATAGTTAAATAGTTAAATAGCTATTTCAGCGAGAAAATTCTCGCTTCTTCAGCAACAATCAAAAACAACAATAAATTTAATTGAAATATGGTACAAAAATTCACATACCGGAAGTAGCCCAAAAACATATCCATACGTAGGCAGTTTAAAAAAAAAACTATTTAAAATTTGTAGTTCATATATTAAAAAAAAACAAAAAGAAAACAGAGGGACAGAGAAAGAGATTAATGACTCGATATTTGATAAAGACATTTAGATTACGCCTGTATTAAGGAATAAAAAATCAAACTTTAACCGTGTCACGGAACTAGAAGTTGTGGGAGGAAAGGAACAAGAAATTACAAATGGGGTAGACAAAGGGAAAGTTAACGAAGAAATAAGACATAAAAATATTCAGTAGTCAAGGTGACAAGACTTCAGTTGCTGAAAGAAAGGGAAATTATATATATTTCAAAAAAGAAAAAGAAATAGGAGGAAAGAATAGAGACAATATATTGTATATCTCTGCTAAAGATTATAAAAAAAATTGGTATACAATAATATAAATATGGCTACACTATTGTGGATTGTTTAAAATCTACTAATAGAATATACCAGGCTCTCGACAAGAATGGCGAAGCTCGAACCGCTGCCCTCTATATTTCCAAAATGTTTGACAGAGTCTGGCATGCTGGCCTTCTACGCAAGCTGCGGAGCTATGGTATAACTGGACAAATGTTTGACTTAATCCAGTCATTCCTATCTAAATGCACAACGAAGGTAGTATTAAACGGACATGCCTCCCAGAATTACCATAGGAACGCGGGTGTCCCTCAAGGCTCTATTCTAGGTCCTACACATTTCTGATCGACATTAACGATCTCCCCGATGTTATAAGTTCCCACATAGGCATGTACGCCGACGACACCACCGTTTAATCTCGTCTCGAGCAAAAATCTGCTGATGTTGACAAAGCAAACCTCGCTGCCGAGCTTGAGAAGGAGCTCCAATCCGTGGTGGAATGGGGTAAGAAATGGCTCATAAATTTTAATGCTTTCAAAACGTAGCTGCTATCTGTTAAGCATCAGAGAAAAACGCTCCTACCCTTCATTAGCATGGAACAGGCTAGCCTCTCTGAGAGTAAAACAGTACGCCTTCTTGGTCTCACACTTTCGGCGGACTTCAAGTGGAATGACTATATCGAATTCATTGCTAAATCCGCTGCTAAGAAGGTCGGTTCACTGTGCAAGGCCAGGAAGTTTTTCCCGTCTGAGTGCATCGTGCACATATGTAAATCTACCATCCGCCCGTGCATTGAATACTGCTGCCACATCAGGAAGTGCGTGAAAAGAAGCTGTTAGAGTAGAAATTGCAGTTACATTTTATCGGTTTCATTGTAAAACGGTGGGACCTAGTTGCTATCATCCTATATTGTTATGATTGTTGCTGCCAATGACGAATCCTGGCAGGACTTCCAGTTCTCCCAGAATTACCTCGTTGTATGGTTTGAATAAATCCGGTGAGAAAACAGATAACGAGTGAAAGCAAAGATAAACAGGGAACATATAATACTTTCCGATATCCCAAAACTAGCATCATAACCCGGCGTTGCCCGTGCAACTCAGAACATTTTAGTAGTAGGAGAAGATGCCACTTTATTTTTTTACATATTTTTTTTTTATTTGAAAATACGTTTTTTTTTTTTATATATATATTTCATTTGTTTCAAAATTAAGGGCAAAAATATTCACATTTTTTGTTGACCAAATAAATTTTTAAAATGTCGGAATAAAAATTAAATATATAGGCTAATTTTTTTTAAAATAAAATATATTTTAGTCACGTTTGATACGTGTGATATGATTTCTGTGACGTAATGTAGCAACCATCTTAAATCTGTTTTACAGAGCAACTGTAAACAATCTGCACCATTGGCCAAAAAGTGCGGAAGAGAAAATCGCTGAACTTAAAACTCAAAAGGTATGTGGCTTCCCTGTAGATATGTGTCCCTAGAAAGTTTGGATGACGTAACTTAAAAATGTAGGCGTGCATAGGGAACAGTCACACAAAGACTCACAGATTGCCTTTTATATATACAGACTACATTTTACTAAAACCTGAATTAAAATAAGCGCGAGATTACATCAAAAGTGAGTTTCAACATATATATATATAAAAGTATCTTGCATACTCTATGTATTATTAAATGGTGTCTATTATCGAAATAGAGGCTTATCCGCGTAGTCAACTATTTTTACATATAGAGCCAATGCGTAACAATCGGTAATTGATTCTGATATCGATTTATTGATTCTTAAAAACATATGTCATCCTGAACGTATTTTGATTAATGAAAGAATATGAAATAAGAATTCGTTCATTAAGATTAATTTCAAAGTTCACTTTGCGTGATCAAGTGCGTCATTAACCATATTAATTAATTGAATTAATTGTTACGTTTTTATCATTAGTTGGAATAGCTAAGCACAGTCTGACATAAGTAAAAAAAGGGGAGCGCGGTAGATGAATTGTAAATTATTCTTACATTAGTCAAAATCGGCTTTTTTGACGGCCTTTCTTAACAGTCAATATTTGTTAAGGAGTTTGAAATACACAACTAAAGCACAATAAACCACAATAAAAGCACTATATATATATATATATATATCAGCTTGCGGTGTAGATGTAGAAGAAACCAAAGGAGTATCCTGTACATACAGTGATAGGATAACTCTCTAAGAGAGCTCTAAATATATATGTATATAAATACATATAGAGCAAATATAAGAGAAATTAAGGTAGGCACGTTATTTCATGGTAAATCGAAACTATAGACGTATTTCAGGCGAACCATCATCAGCTTCCGTCTTTATTGTACAAAGATTTTGCACAAAATCATTTGTATATATATATATATATATATATATATATATATATATATATATATATTCACTGATATAGATATATATATATATATAAGGGAAATTAAAAATTATTCGCACTTCAGTCATAACATCTAGATAGTTTTGTCACGTTATCTTCTGCTTATGCGTCCTTATAGCATGATTAAAGACACGTGATCGAATTTCAGCTTGATCGCGCCAGCTTTCTTGCTGCTGTTACAGTGTAAACATAGCCGCTTCGCTAGCAGTCATCCGATTTATCTGGTTGGAAGGTGTTTTCGGGTATTCAACGGAGGCTTTTAACACAAAACGCGAACAGGGCACTGGCGCGTAAAATGCGTATGAGTGGATTCAAAGTAGGACATGCAACAGTGATTTTTTGAAAGAAGTTATCTCGGAAATAGTAATAGAGAATTGGTGACTTATCATCGATGCATGTTCACTTCAGATTTCTTTTTCCATTTCAGTTTTATTAAAAAGACAAAAAACCGGGGTGTTGATGTTAGGGACTAGATTGCTATTTCCCCTTCCCTTTATACGTCTTAGCATCTCGAAATGTAAGCAATATCATTTAACCATTTGCGGTTACTCTATCTTTCCTTCTCTCTCTTTTCTCTTTCTAATGTTTATTCTTCTCTTCCCCTTTTTTTCTATCCCACGTGACTTCGTCTAGATCAATTCAAAGCATCCGCTGTTATATGAATTTGGTTTGAAAAACGGCTGGGAAAGCGAAATACAGCATTACTAATGGATTTGTAAAAATATCTAACTTTGTTTCCTGATTATATATATATATATATACTAGCAGTATCGGACCACTCCTTCTATAACATGGGGGTACCTCGACACAAAGCCTAGCTAAGAAAACTCGCAGACACTTATAGTACAACTGTGTAAATTTTCAAGAAAATCGGTTCAGCTGTTTCGGAGTCTATAGGTAACACACACACACACACACACACACACACACACACACACACACACACACAGACCAAGTTCCATTTCTAAATAAGTTTAGATTTAGATATATATAAATAGATTACACCGAATGAGTCAGACGAATCTATCTAAACGGATCGTCAGGGAAAGCTTTTCATGACGATCCGTTTAGATGAAACCTAGGTAGGTTCGTCTGGCTCATTAGGTGTTATCTATTTATTTTGCTCTACCTCTGTATTGAGCGCTTTCAGTTAGATGATTACTCGTATCGTATTTTTTTTTCTTTGGGCTTCGTTCTGATCTAGGTCCGAACACTTTTGACCGTACTAAGCGCTTTCTTTTTTTAAAAACCATTTTTTCCTTCCGTCGAAAGTTTTCGAGGAAGGTTTTCGACGCGAGTATACTGATAATCTCGTTTATATATATATATATATGCATGTGATTTACAGGCCTTGAGGGTGGGTTTCTCACACCAAAAAAGAACAAAAATTCGATATAAACTTAACTGCACAAATCCTTCGCTTCTGAATTATGAAGTTTAAAGTAAGTTTACTGTAGCAGCCACTTTGTTGTTATTTCGACGAGTTTACATGTCATTCGAGTTCATTCGTGGCAACTCTGTCTTCACTGTTTCACATGCAGTCAGTTAACTGAGAAGAGTTTCGTTTACCAATGTTATGATATTCCAGACCAAAACCTGCTGAGTCATAGAGCATAGCATTTGCTTCTGTTTATCGACGCGTTGACGATTTGGGTTCAAGACACCTGATTTATATCGCTATTTCATTGCACAGCTAATGGCACGTTGAGAAAAGAGTCTGGAAACCGATAGGAAAACCTTTGACAGCTAACGATGGACTGTATTATTTTTTTCTAATATATATATATATATATATATATATATATATATAAGCGGCAAGGACTTTTACCGCATATATATATCAATTCGGTCGGGTTTAAATCCTGGCTAAAAGCTATTGCATGTCTAAGCGTACTCATGAGCTGTGATACAGTGAAATAGATCTGTCTGCGGATGACTATTCTACAATATCACACACAGTAGTTACTGTGTTTTCAAAGTCTACCATTCTTCCAGAGTGTTTAAACTCTGGAAGAATGGTAGACTTTGAAAACACAGTAACTACTCTAGCATCTACGCATCGTTTATTCAGTAATGAATATGAACACTCTTACCTACTGGTGCATGTTCACATAGTATATCACTCGCTAAAAGTCTCCTTTTTTTACTGAGCACCCATAGCTCAGAGTTAGAATCACCGACTGATGTCAATTCGGTCGGGTTTCAATCCTGGCTAAAAGCAATCGGATGTTTAACCGTACTGATGAACTGTGATACAGCGAAACAGATCTGTCTGCGGATGGCTATATATATATAAATAGTAATGAACTTAATCACAGTAAGTCAACACTAATAATAACAGACTAGATATCCGAAAATAATGCTAACAGCAATATAAACCTTATTAATCATATATATATATATATATATATATATATATATATATATATAGTATATCGAGGCAGCAAGTAATTTTCTAAATATATGCTGTTAAATATAAGAGACAATGAATGTCTATTATGTTTAATCATGAGCCATTCTAAACGTCGTATTTTTGCTTTAATTTCAGTTGAAAATATAGACAAAAATTCTCCAACATTTGGATAATTATTTATTGGTTTTCTTCTAAGCTTGATGTATTCATTGATTCTAGCACACATAAATTTACTCCTTCTCTCTATAGGAAACCAACTAGCATAAATTCGTGTCTTCTTAATTATAATAGTGAATGCCCCAAACGATATAAGTTAGCTGTTATAAAAACTTAATTCAACGCATACAAATGATATCTTCTTCCAAATCTATATTTTATAAAGAATTACACAACATTAAGCAAACACTAGTCAATAATGGATTTCCTAACTCCGTTATTGATCAACAAATTAAAATGTATCTCAACAAAATTAACAATAGCTCTAACAATAATGATAATATTAATAATAATGGTTTACATCAAAATAAGCATAACACTATTAACTTATACTATTGCAACCAAATACATAATAATTATAAACAAGATGAAAAAACTCTCAAAAGCATAATACGTAGAAATGTTAAACCAGTCGAATGTAATAATCAAATGAAACTCATTATATATTATAAAAAATTCAAAACAATTGATCTCATAGTCTATAATAACCCAACTAGCACTAAACTAAATTCTCTACAAAAAACCAATGTAGTGTACCAATTTACATGCCCATTCAGAGATTGCATCTCTGATACTAATCAAAAACCTAGTACATATATTGGTTTTACTACAACCGCGCTCTCCCGTAGACTTACATGTCATCTTTCTGATCAGAGTACTATTAAACAACATTTCTCTGAAAAACATAAACATGTAGGTAATATCAGACAGATTTTGGTCAACAATACGGCGATCCTTACTCATGCACAAAGTAAGAGGAACCTGCAGATACTGGAGGCCATGTACATCAAATTGAAACAGCCAACACTCAATAAAATCAACTTTAAAACAGGAAATAACATATTACATTGCATTTGACTAGATGGTTTTGTTGTCATTTCGCGCTATCCCGCGGTGTGACGTCATAAAACCGCATCGCAAACTTAAGAACTGCGTTTATTATTTTTGGTAACTATTGCCGTTGCCAAGCGGAGTTTTATGTCAACACAAAATAAAATCGTCGGTGATGGTGGATTTTATAATATTTCAGTTTAAACTACCTCTCTGAAGATGGCTCATGTGAGCCGAAAGCTTAGAAGAAAACCAATAAATAATTAATCCAAATGTTGGAGAATTTTTGTCTTTATTTTCAACTGAAATTAAAGCAAAAATAAGACGTTTAGAACGGCTCATGATTAAACATAATATACATTCATTGTCTCTTATATATATATATATATATATATATATATATATATATATATATATATATATATAGGATTAATATGGAGAAGTTTTTCACTAAACTGAACAGAATCATGACGACTTTGAAGTTTTGTGAAGGCGCCATTGTAATGTCCTCTCTCCTCTTTCTGATGTTAAAGCAGAGTTTTCATTGGTTACTGCCTTTAATCGGTCTAAATTGTAACAGAACATGTCTGAACCCAAGGTCGCGAAACCCAGTACCTTTCAATTACACCAGAAACACAGTATTCCATCCTGATTTTGGTCGAAATTTTAGGGTCGCTTTGGAAGTGGTTACCGGTGATTCATTTTGTTTTACCCAGGATTTCTTTACGCTTCAAATTGCTATAAACTATCCAGTTTGTCTCAGCTTCTTCGACCTCCTGGCATTTCCCGTTTGAAACAGCCTACGAATGCAATAAATGATACAAAAATTGAATTATTATAATTACAATTATGATTCCACTCAGTTTCAGGACAGTTTCAGGACACATACATTTTGTTTTTCATAAGTTTAAGAAAGTACGTTTAATTTTACTGCTCTATTTTATTCAAAAGAAACCTGCGGGTGTAGCCCACCTGCGGGTGTAGCCCTTACAGTGGCCATGCTCTGTCGGAAACAACATGCAGAGATTAGTTTAGACGCTTCAAAAATAATTATTCTGATTTTGACGATAATGAACGCTCTGGTGCACCGAAAAAGTTTGAAGACGAAGAATTGGATGCATTAATTCATGAAGACTGATGTCAGGCGAAAGCTGAAATTGCAGAATCATTAATTGAATTATTTATTCAATTTATTCATCACACGGCAGTTTGGAAATGGTTGAAAGCATTAGTAATGATTTAAAAGCAAGTACACTGAGTGCCGTACGAGTTGAAACCGAGAGACATTGAACGGCGTCTTGTCACGTGTGAACAGCTGCTTCATCAGCAGAAAAGTAAAGTTTTTTTGCATCGTATCGTGATCGGCGATGACATTTTTCATAAACTGCGATAATCCTAGCGCCTAGAAGATCGTGGGGGTAAGCCCTGTCATGCATCAACATCGGCGGTGATACCGAATATCCACAGTTCGAAGCTTTTCTTCTGCATTTAGTGCGTTCAGCTGGTGAAGTTTAGTATGAGCTGATCAAACCGACCGAAACCACCATGGGAGAGCGCTATCATCAAGTACAATTGATGCGCTTGAGTCGAGAATTGAAGAAAATGCGACCGTTATACGTGCGAAGACATGACAAAGTGAATTTACAGCATAACAACGCTAGGCTAGATATTGCAAAACGGGTGAAAAACGCTTAATTGTGAAGTCGTACCCCACCCATCGTATTCACCAGGCATTACCTTGTCTGATTATCACTTGGGCCAGTCGGTAGCACATGGCCTGGCTAAGCAGCACTTTTATTCTTATGAAAATGACAAAAAAGTCGGTAGACACGTGGTTATATTAAAATATATATATATATATATTGTGGATTTAGACAGAAATCCAATTTTTATGCAATTTTCTTTAAAAATGACAGAGATGATGCTATAGCTATTTTTTATTTAAATTCTTACGTGAACTCGAAAATTAATAAAACTTCATCCAAACCTCAGAGATCTTCTCAAGGGTTGAAGTTTTAAAATACAGAACTCTACGCAATAAGTGATGTCAATTCGGTCGGGTTTCAATCCTGTCTAAAAGCATTCTAATAACAAAATTCGCAACTCCTCCGAAAGAAAAAAAAAGGATTTAATTAAAAAATATATTATATGCCTCACTTAAACAAGGTTTTTAAGAACATTCAGTCAGTTAAGTGCCATACGTGATACACGCTTGGGCGATCATGTCTCGAAAGAGACATGCCTGACTGGACAGAAGATTATCCCGCAGTAGGTTGCATTGATTTCTGTGGTAGACTGGTTGCCGACCAAGGCTATAAAATTCAATCTTTCCTGTTATTTAACCCATAACTGGAAGGAATAGGCGGATTAATACCTTTCCCAAGGGTATTTGCGCGTAAGTGAATGCAATGAATTCAGCTGGAATTCGAACTCGGCTCCCCGATTTCTCGTTCCGAGCCGATATCCACTGCACATCCTAAAACGAAAATATATGTCCGCTACGTGGATGATATTTTTTTATTTTAGCTGAAAACGAAAATGAAATTGATAATATTAAAAATACAGTCGAAAAAACTTCCGTCCTCAACGTTACCTATTCAATTTGCCAAAAAAAAAAGCTTCCAAGTTTAGAATGTTCCTGTGAAGTCTCTTATTAGTTTATCTACTTCAATATATAAAAACCAACACGTAAAATCTCTTGCCACCTTATTTTTACTGGTCAATGTCCTCTTAGATACAAAATAAGTGTTATTAAAATTTCCTTGTTGAAGCGCCCGCTTTTCTTTGAAGAACTTAATAACGTGAAACAAACGCTTTTTAATAACGGTTTTTCAAACCACCGTATAGGTTACCAGATTAGAATTTTTCTTTCTAATGTAACCAACAGCAAAAGCAAACAAACAGAAAAAAACAATAACAATAATATTTTATACAAAAATAATAAAAAAGCATAATAACTCGAAACAAGATCAATATTCACGTCAAAATATAAAATAAATATAATATAAATATAATATAATATAAATATAATATAAATACACGACTTCACTTCAAAATTAAATTATCTTTTACACAATATTTAAAACCGCTCAGCTCATCCTCAAAAATAATAATTTACTGCAAAATTTAAATTACAGTAAAACAATATTATTTACGAATTTACATTTTTTCAAAGAACTGTGTTCTTGAAAAATACAAATCTAAACTTATTTATAAATGGAACTTTGTTTGTGTGTGTGTGTGTGTGTGTGTGTGTGTATATGTGTGTGTGTGTGTGTTATCCGTTACCTATAGACTCCGAAACGGCTGAACCGATTTTCTTGAAAATTTACACAATTGTATTATAAGCGTCTGCGAGTGTTTTTAGCTAGGTTTTGTGTCGAGGTACCCCCGATAAATATCGAAAATCGATAATCGAAAAAATCGTGTTAGAGAAGGAGGGGTCGGATTTTAATAAAATTTGATACACTCATAGACAAAGACATAAAAAACGATATTCAGAAGTTTCAAAGTTGCAGGTCTTACTTTTGTGTAGAAAATTTGATATCGATACCAGGAAATCAAAATTTGACTTACATCCATTCATTTTTCTTTTAGTCTACGGTTTCGCGTTAACTGGAAACAAATATTGCTTTTTAGTCTTTCGTGCCAACGTCCAAAGAGTCTGAGCTCCAGGACCATGGATTAGTTTTAAAGCTTTCACTTGATTTTTGAAGGCTAAATAAGTCCTCTGAGTAAATGGTATCATGGCTGAGACTAAGAACTACAATTATACCTACTTAGAGTCAAACCCGAAGCAAAAACTAAAATAAAAGGGCTGAAAAAATACAGACACACAGGCAGATAAACAGACACACACACAAACATCTTGCCTTTTATATATATATATATATATATATATATATATATATATAATCGATTTTCTGTACTTTCTGTACTATTGTAAGAACTGCAACCTTGAAAGTCTTTATTTATGAGTGTATCAAATTTGATTAAAATCGCTCCACTGCTACTATAACCCAATTTTTTCGATTATCGATTTTCGATATTTATCTGGGGTACCTCGACACAAAACCTAGCTGAGAACATTCACAGACCCTTGTGTAAATTTTCAAGAAAATCGCATCAGCCATTTTGGTGTCTATAGGTAACGGATACACACACACACAGACACACACACATACAGACAAAGTTCCATTTATAAATAAATTTAGATAGATTAAGAACAGTGACAGTATAAATGTTTGAGTTAACAATAGCACTATTCTGTCAGTAACTCTGCTTGTAATTTCTGCCTTCCTAATGAGATTCCACCTTTTATCTGAGTAACTCTTACTTCCTGACCACTGACGATCATTTCTTTTATGACTTGTAATGCATTGCTTTAGAAAAATAATTAGAAGTATAGGAATATGAGGTGTTGTAAGTATGGATATGCTGCTGGTATAATTGATAATGATTTGTAAATTGGAGAGCCGAGTTCGAATTCATGTCTGGCTCCGTTATATTCACTTCTTCTTCTATGTGCCTTCTCCCTTCAGGACATAGGCGATCACGGCCTTCCACGTCTCCCTATCCCCGGTGGCTCTTAGTCCGCTTTCTCCTGTAACATCACGCAACCCCCGTTCTGTCATCCATCTGCTCAGGCCTTTTAAATATGTTATCCGCTGCCTTTCTCTGTCTCTTTTTCCCTCTATCTGGCCTGTTAGTATCAGGTTCTCCAAGCTCTTCTTCTTCATTGCATGTCCCAGGAACTTCAGATGTCTCTTCCTGGTGCTCAGTATTAATTTCCTTTTCATTGCCAATCTTTCCAAAACCCCATCATTGCTCACATACTCGGTCTTTGATATCCGCAGCATCCTTCTGTAGAACCATATTTCAGTTGCTTCAAATTTTTCATTCATCTTTGATGATATTGTTCAACATTCACTGCCATATTGAAGAACTGACATAACATAGCAATCCAGTACTCTCTTCTTTGTTTCAAGTGAAAGTTTCATTTGTCTTAGTACTCTACTCAGCTTCTGGAACGCGTCCTTCGCCATGACAATTTTCCTTCGGCTCTCTGTGTCGCACTTTCCGTCTTCTGTTAGAATATATTCATTTACGAGCAAATATTCTTGCAAAAGATATGAATCCATTTATCAACCCCAAGCTATGGGTCAATTAGTAGCACTTGTAGGAATAAAATCATTATTATCTCTAAAAAATTAAATATACGTTTCGCATTTCTTCTTTTTGTTCTGTCACAACATTGGCAATCATGGCTCTCCACAGTTTCCTATTCTTTAAAGTACTTAAAATGTCTTTTTGTTAGCTATTCTTATCTCTGTTAATTCACTCAGTTACTCAAGCTGACGAAGTAGTTTATGCGTTGTTTTCCTCTGTTCGGCTTGTCTACAATCTCTCCTGTGAGTATCAAATTTTCCCGGCCATTTTTTCTCGTTGAAATTTCACCTCCATCTTTGCATGTTAAGGCTTACGGCTATACCACATTTAAACGCCGCTTCTCTTACGTTCACCGAAGTTAAGCCACTTTTTTACCGGCGGGATGTGGCTTCCCTCTGTCTGTTCTACAAATATATTTATGGTTTCTGCTCCGACGAGCTTAAGTCACTAATGTCCCCGCCACTGGAATTTACTCGTGCAACCAGACTGACAATTTGGTCCCACCCATTTACAGTTAGATCAACCGTCAATTCTACTCTAACAGCTTCTTTTCTCGCACTTCCCGCCTGTGGAACTCTCTTCCATATACTTGCTTTCTTGACGGTTAGAACTTCCAGGAATTTAAATGCAATGTCAATACCCATCTCTTATCCACTTGACTCCAGTTTTTTCTCCACCGTCCTGTACATATTGTTCATTTCCTTTCACTTTACCTTCGCAACTGTCTTCACATCTGTGTTCCCATCTTTCTCTTGCCGTTTCTCTGACACCCCCTATAACTGGTTCGTCATTCTCTTCACTCTCCTCTTGTCTAAACTTTTCCTCTTATGTAGCCCCCTGCGCATCAGTGGCGGTACCGTCTTGCTTGGGGTAAAACGATTAAAAAAAAAGACAACCTGGTCAGTACCTAAATGAGCGACCTCTTAGGAATATTAGGTGCTGTAAGTGTGGATGTCTTGCTGGTGTAAAGAATAACGGCTCGAATTTGGAAATAGGAGATCCGAGTTCGAATTCAGGTTAGGTATCGTTATATTCATTTACGAATGAACATTCTTGGGAAAGGTATAAATTGATCTATTCCCTTCAAGCTAAGGGTTAACTAGTAGCAATAGTAGGAGTAAGATCAGTATTATCTCTAAAAATTTCACACATTTTAATAATATTTCATGACTTTAAAATCCAGCAAAAGGTTGATACGGTGTAAGAAACTAATCAATCTGATATTGCGTAAGAGTTCAGTACGTTTTTCTTTGTTTTTAACGAGATTTTTCTGAATACTTTGCTTAGATTTTGGAAGGCATATACGGAAAACTCATATTACGTAAGAGTTCAGTACTGTTTTCTTTGTTCTTAAGGAGATTTTATAATATTTGCTTATCATTTGGAAGGCATCTTACACCTACCTATTGCGCTTACGAATAGGAAACCTCAAGTCTTAAACACTGAAAACACATTTCTTCCTCGATCGAAATGCATTTCTCTAGAAAATCAATAACTTTGCACCTTGAAATATCTGGATTACCAGTTCCTGATAGCTGATCTTTCACCTTGGGGAAAGGCTGATTGGTATCATTCAATACTTCTAAATCAAAGCTAAAAACAGTTCAACAACACCTAACAAACTCTAACGTTTAACCAATACAGATGGTTGATCATATTCTGAAACAGGTTCTTTGCCTTGAACCCGTACACGATCCAAAGGCTACGGGCCACCTCAAATTGGAACACGTGTATTTATGCCGCCGCAAATGATTCTAAAATTGTTTGCTACCTTGAATCGACCGAGAAAATTTCTAAAACTTGCTATGTTTTATCATTACAAGAGACAAGTAAAACCATGAGTAGAGTCTTGCTGTCAAATCTAGGCTGGTGCTGCCCAGACCTCACTGTCCAAACTTGACAGAATCCAAAAGCAATTACTCGGCTTTGCAGGGGAGGAATAATTTTCCACTCTGAAACCTTTGCTAGCCACTCACTACTTTATTGCTATTAGTTCGGCAGATGATCAGATGACTAACATTTTTAGTTTCATTAATTCACATCTTCACAGGTAGGATCGGAATGCCACGTTCACGGTTGACAAATCACAATATTTCCCTTCGTGTTTCTCCATTTTCTATCATCTGCTATTACAGTAGCAAGATAGAAGAATGCAGGCTCCTTCACCTGAACGCCTACTGGATCTACATTTTTTAGTTTCACCAGTTCAGACCTTCACAACTAGGATCCGACATGCCATGTTCACGGTAAGCAATTCGTCCTAATTCCCATCGTGTTTTTTCGTTTTCTATCATCTGCTATTGCATTGCCAAGATAGTTGAATTCAGGCTCCTTGATTTGAACGTTTACTGGGTAAAAAGTTCACTCCCGATTTCAGATGGAACGCGGATATTCGTGCCATCAAAAAAATTCAGGAAGAATATCTCCAAGGCAAACTTCGCTGCCGGGCTTGAAAAAAACCTCCAATCTGTGGTGGACTGGAGTAAGAAATGGCTCGTGATTTTTAATGCTTCCAAAACGAAGCTACTATCTATTAACCATCACAGACAATCGCTCCTACCCACCATTAGCATGGATCAGACTAGTCTCCCTGAAAGTAAAACATTGCGTCTCCTTGGGTTAAATCTCACAACAGACCTCAAGTGGAATGTCTACATAGAATCCATAGCTAAATCCGCTGCTAAGAAGGTCGGTTTTCTGTGCAGGGCCAGGAAATTTTTTCCGTCTGAAACAATCCTGCACATATATAAATCTACTATCCGTCCATGCATTGAATACTGCTGCCATATTTGGTCGGGTGCTCCTGCTACCCACCTAGGAGTCCTTGACAAAATCCAACGGAGAATCTGCAATGTGATCATGTGATCGATCCCGACTTGGTAGCTCGGATACAGTCACTTTCTCACAGGCTCAATATGACTTTCCCGTGTCTCTTCTACAAATACATTTACGGCTTCTGCTGCGATGAACTTAGCTCACTGGTACCCCCTTTATAGGAATGTACTCGAGCCACAAGATTATCAACTAGATCCCACCATTTTACTGGGAAACCAATAAATTGTAAACGCAAATTCTACTCCAGTAGCTTCTTTTCTCGCACTTCTCGTCTGTGGAATTCCCTTCCGTTTATTACTTCATCGACAGCTACAATTTCCATCTCCTATCTCACTGACTTGCATCCTCTCTCTCTCTCTCTCTCTCTCATGCTCTCATCTCATTTCTTCAGTATTCTCCTCCGTCTCTTACCCGCTTCCTGACACCAACTATGACTTGTCAATCTTTCTCATTACCCCCTCCTATGTAACCCCCTGCACAACAGTGGCAATATAATGCCTTGCTTGGGGCGATATGATTATAAAAAATATTTCTATACTATTATAATGTGGATAAAAAGTAGGGGATCAATTGTACATCACAATCAACATATAAACTGATACCTCACTTTATGTCCACAGTCATCCTTCTCTTACCCACTTCCTGACACCCCCTATAACCTGTCACTCTTTCTCATAACTTTCTTCCTATGTAGCCCTCTTCACAATAGTGGCAATATAAAAAAACAACCTGATGCAGTATTCTAGCGTTACAAGAGTCAGTTAAACATTGTGTAGATTATTGCTGTCAAATCTGGGCTGGATAGGTGAATTGGTTTGAATATTTTCTCTGTCAAGTTGCTATATTCATCGTCAATGATTTCGTTTTTTGTCTGCTGATGCTACTGGCTCCTTGCCTTGAAGGCATACTTAGTGAAGATGTCACTCTCCACATTAAATAGAATAAGTATGTTCATTTTATCGTAAAAAGTGCTGGAAGAATGTTTCCTTCCTTGAATTACTGCAGGGGATACCTAACGCCAGCTGTTATTGGTCTTTCTTTACAAGACCAAGAATGAAGCTATAGATGAGCAGTTGCCCGCTCACTCTCCTGAATTCAAAAACCGATTACGCTTCCTTGCGGATGGTGAATTTTTCCTCCATCCTTCAACATTTATCTCACAGGAGTAACATCATTAGAATCTCATACTCCATCGCTATTTTTAATGCAAATACTCGGAAGAGTTTTATTGGTTAGTCCCACTAGTTCAGACCTTCATTGTACACACACTCATAATATGCACCTACACTCCATTTTTCATCGTTTACAACATTTTCACTCAGGAACCCACTTTTTTGAGTTGCTCCTGAGACTTGTATTGAGGAACTAAGAATAGAAAAATTACTTCGGACAGAAAATAAGTCTATTATGTCAGTAATAATTTGAATGAGGGTCATAATGTCGACACGGGCTGAGAAAAAAGACAGCAGAGTTCGAATTCCATTTGAATCCGTTGTATTCACTAAACGCGTAAATATACTTAGGAAAGGTATTAATCCATCACTTCTCTCCCTAGCTATTGGTTGAATAGCAGAACGGATAGAGTTTACAGCCTAGTTTGTCAACTAGTCTACCGCAGACAAAATTGACAAACTACCGGGGGAAATCTTTTGTCTAGGCCATCATGGATCGAAAGAGACACGATCGCCCAAGTATGATCACATATGGCACTTAATTGATAGACTGACGTCAGTAATGCTTACAGTAATTCCTGATTTCTGCAACATTCTTTTCTTTCTGATTTTTAACAAATTCCTATACAAACTTCATCAATAATCTGTTCTCATATGTTAATCCCATTAATTTATTAACTCTTTCCGTATTCCTTATTGTGCGGGTGGTGTAATGGACAGCGGTTCGGAATAAGAAATCGGTGAGCTATGTTCGAATTCTATTTCGTTTCGTTAAATTATTTTATACACAAATCCTTTGGAAAATTTGTAGCATCATCATATGTATTAAATAGTAGGAATTGTACGTAGAAAATATATTGTTATTGAAAATAAAATATCTTAATTCTATATTTGATTAAAAAATGTAATTTCTTTTACAATCCAAAATACATTTCGGCTTTAAATAACCACAAATGGTTGAGAAACTGTAAAAATCATTCAATCAAACACCATTTATTATTTTTTCTGCGCTTTCAATTGCGTAAAATATTATTTCACTTGATTTTGGAGTAAATCATGAAATCTACAGTTGACACTGTTTAATTCAAGTGGAGAAAATGCTTTCCGGAAGTTAAGTAATGACCAGTGGAATTTATGATAATGACGCACTTGGTGCAAGCACGTGTCGGTATTGCAGGATTTAAAACAAAGACGATTTAGTGTTGAACGGTAGAAACAAATCAAACTGTCTATACCTTAATTCCTGACCACCTACAATGCTTTTCTTCTTGATTTTTTTCAATAGTTTTCCATAATAAATTAACAGAAATGCGTTTATATTGAATTAGAAGTAAGAACTGTTTTTCAATTATGTAAACCTTGTGTCATGGCGGTGTCACCCACAACAGAATGAACTTTTCTAGTCATTACATATACCTCCCCTCACAATAGGTGAAAGTAGATAGCCAGGTAGATAGCCTAAGTAGCCTGGGAGTAGCTTGAGAGAGTAGCATGAGGAGACCGCTCTGAACATAACCGAGAGTCGTCTACGAACACTGCTACCGTAACGACCATCACGAGTTCCAGTTCGAGGGTCGAATTATAGTGTTACACACTAATCCATATTATCGTTCTACTAACAAAGTTCCAAGTGTTGTATTTTGCCGTGTTTAATATATATTCGTTATTTCCTATTTTGGTTGTTTTGTATTATTCTTGCTGAACTGGGGCCATGACACATTGTTCGAAAGCAATCATTCGTAACATATTTATTCGAATTGTAAATTGTTTGAAAGAAAAGTAATCCAAAGTGCAATTATATTAAATGATGATTATAAGAAATGCAAAATTCTTCTTAAATACAATAAAAATATAAAAAAGAAAATAAACAAATGATAATTATTACAAATACAAATTACGTTAAAATAACAATTTAGATAAAATCCTTATAACCTTAAGTTAAATTAGGCACACAATTAACAAATTCCTAAAGATTACTTGTTAAAGGATTCCACAAATTTTTTTAAGTTTTCCATTTTTGTTACGTTATGTCTTGGTGTTTTTAATATTTTGGCAACTTGCTCCTACTTTGCAATATTAATTTCTTGCAAGTACTGTTCTCTTTTAAACGTATCTAAGAATTTCCATTTTGTGGGATGAAGTTTCCTGAAAAAAAAAAACCGACTTCATCATTCCAGGGCATTAATACTTCCAGGTAAATAAGAATCGACTCTCGAATCACGACCATATACTTATTTCAAACATAGATATTTCGAATAAATATCATTTAGTATTATTGTCTTTTTGATTAATTTTTATTCCAACAATTTATAATTCGAATAATGTTTTTCGAATAATTATTTGCTAACATTGATTTTCGCACAATTTTCTCAATCACGCTTGAGGTAAATTCTGATCATTGCTAATTACTTAAACAAGCAGCACAAAAATAAAAATACCCCAATTTTATTCTCTATAAATATGATATATATATAATTTTATTCTATATTCTAATGAAGCTTTAATATCAGTGAAACATGTTAAATTCATAAAATTTTTTTAATTTGTTTTTATCTTATCATTATGTCAATTTCTAATCCCTATTTTAACTATACGAGCTGTGATAAAAAAAAATATCGGGACTATTTCTGTGGTAACGGAACTAAAGTAGGCGGAGTCGTTTAGCACAAATTGAGCTTGACATCTGTCACACATGCCTATTAAGTTATAACGTTCTTGTTCACTTCCGTTGAGTATAGCAGTGCTTAGAAGAAAAGTCTGTAGAGTGTGTTCGTCTCAGCACGTCACAGAGGTTCCATGAGTAACCATGGACTGTGTAGCCGTTTTGGTTCAAGTACAACCTCTCCCGTGATCGATTAACACTGTATAAACTAGCTCTTTCACTTTGCAACTTTTCATTTTTCTAAATACCAAATGCCATTTGAAAGCAACAAGATTTTAAGACAAAATTCAAGATAGTGCTGCTCGCTATCCCCCCACCAAAAAAAAAAAATTCCCTGAATTTATTGATGAATGGACACGACGCCCGATAAAGTTTGTGGCTTCAGTAGGCTACTACTTCGAAGGAGATTAAATACTGAATTGTTATGTGTTGTAGTTTATTTTTTATAGAACCGGTTCAGATACTTTTTGATAAGTACTTATTTATCATTTCGAGCAGGAAAACTAAAAAAAAAAGTTAACACTCAATCTACCTGTAGGAAATGGTCATGTTATCAGGTTATTTGCTAAGAAACAGAAAAAAACTTTCTACTCGATGGTACTGCTGAGAAAGTCATACCCAAAAGCAGTTCCACGATAAATAACTTTCTCAAATGCATCCTTGACTACCTCGTTAGATTTGCAGAAGGACTCAAAAAAACACGAACAGGTCACAAAAATCAACGCCACAGTGATTGAAAAAAAAAACCTTACGCAAAAAGTAACATACCATCAAACTCCAGAGTCGAAACTTTCAGGCATAACCATTCTCATACAAAAAAAAAAAAAAAATAATAATTCGCCTAAAATACAAGCAACACAAATTTTACATTCACATTAGAGAGACAAACATTGATAACATTTTACATCTTAAGTGCAAAAGTTTCTACCATAGATAGATAGATAGATAGATAGATATGAATGCTTAAATATATATATATATACAAATATATATATATAGAGAGAGAGAGAGAGAGCGAGAGATAGTGAGAGAGAGAGCGAGAGAGTGAGAGAGAGAAAGAGAGATAGAGAGATGTGTAGGTGGGTAGGTAGATAGGTATATTGGGTAAGAAATGGTTCTAAAATTACTACCACAGATAGATAGATAGATGTGTAGGTAGGTAGGTAGGTAGGTAGGTAGGTATTTTGGGTAAGAAATGGCTCTTAAATTTCTACCACATATAGATAGACAGATAGATATATAAATATGAAGGCTTATATATATATAGATAGATAGATAGATAGATAGATAGATAGATAGATAGATAGATAGATAGATATGTAGTTAGGTAGGTAGCTAGGTAGGCATATTGGGCAAGAAATGTCTCATAAATTTTAATTCTTCCAAAACGAAGCAACTCTCCATTAAAGAACCACAAAAACTTTCCTGCCATCTATCAGTATATGTTACGTTAGTCTCCCAAAAAGCAACACATTGCGCCTCGTTGGCATCACTCTCTCAATAGACCTCAAATGGTGAGAGTACATCGAATTAATAGTTATATTTATAGCAAAGAAAGTTGGGTCACTATGTAGGCGAGGACGTTTGTTGTCATATCTGGTTGGGAGCTCCTGCTATTTATCTCAGAATTCTCGACAAAATCCAAAAGAAGGATATAATCGATCCAGATTTAGCAGCTCGACTTCTGTCACTTCCTTAACTTTAGATTAAGGCTTCCCACTGTCTTTTCAGCAAATATTTTCTCGGCTTCTGCTCTGACGAGCTTCTATACCTGGTGCTCCGATCACATGAATTTATTTGTGCTACGAATTTTGTTTCTTGGTCCCACCCTTTTTACGGCAGAAATAGTTAAATATAACCGCTGCTTCTACTCTAACAGTTTCTTCTTTCGCACTTCCCACCCGTGGAAATTCTTTCCGTATACTTGCTTCCTTCACTGTTAGTCTCCAAAAGTAAAAATGCAATGTCAATTGCCATCTTCTACTTCCTTTTTTCGCATCATTCTCCTATCATCACTTCGACATTTCCCGCACCATGTATTTTGGCTTTCTTTTTTCTCTTACTATCACCTCCTGATTATCAGTGGCGGTTCCTCCTTAACTGCGACGAAACGATTATAAAAAGTTGCCTACATGGTTAGATAGGTAGAAATATATAAATATGCTCAACTACAGAGATAGATAGACAGATAGATAATGAACAGAATGAAATAGATAGATAGATAGATAGATAGATAGATAGATAGATAGATAGATAGATAATGAAAAGAATGAGATAGATAGATAGATAGATAGATAGATAGATAGATAGATAGATAGATAATGCAAAGAATGAGATAGATAGATAGATAGATAGATAGATAGATAGATAGATAGATAGATAGATAATGCAAAGAATGAGATAGATAGATAGATAGATAGATAGATAGATAGATAGATAGATAGATAGATAGATAGATAGATAGAGTCAAAACGACATCCATCAATAGACATCTTAGTAGATATATTATATTGTATCTGATTGTCTGTTTTATACACAAAAACTGTCTGCCCAACACATATATACTCATTTGTATATATAATATATATTTAGAACGCAAGTGTTATATACGGGTGTACATATGAAAAAGATCGATAGATAAACCGAGAGCGCTTTAAGGCAGGCAGAAGAACATGCGTGAAACATACAGACTGATAAACAGTCAAACCGTTAGATATGAACGCTTTTAGTAGATTAAAGTGCTTTGAGACAGACAGTTAAACATACAGTCAGACATACAGACAGATAACATTCAGACATATAGATATGAACGCTTTTAGATAGATAGATAGATAGATAGATAGATAGATAGATAGATAATGAACACAATGAGATAGATAGATAGATAGATAGATAGATAGATAGATAGATAATGAACACACTGAGATAGATAGATAGATAATGAACACAATGAGATAGATAGATAGATAGATAGATAGATAGATAGATTTTTTTTTTTTTTTTTTTTTTTTAATCATTTCACCCCGAGCAAGGCAGAAACGCCACTGATGTGCAGGGGGTTACATAAATGTAGAAAGATTAATTAGAAAAGAGTGAGGAGTACAAGCTAGTTAGAAAGGAACAATAGAAAACTGAGAAAGCAGGTGCAATGACAGGTACATGGGCGGAGAGAAAGGGAAGGTTATACAGGGGAGGGGAGAGAGCTAGAGGCCAGTGGTTAGTAGGTGAGTATTAACTTTGCTTTTAAATTTCTGGAGGTCGTAGCCGTCAGGAAAGCAAGAATACGGGAGTGAGTTCCACAGGCGGGAAGTGCGAGAGAGGAAGCTGCTGGAGTAGAATTGTCGTCTGCGTTTGGCTAACCTGACTGTGAATGGGTGGGACCCAGTTGCCAGTCTGGTTGAACGGGTAAACACCTGTTGAGGAGGCATCAGTGACTTAAGCTCATCCGAGCAGAAGCCATGAAGGTATTTATAGAAGAGACAGAGGGAGGCCACATTTCGACGATGGGAAAGTGGCTGCAGACGAGTCGCCAGATCAGAACCTATCACATTACAGACTCTCCTTTGGAGCTTGTCGAGAACACTGAGGAGAACGGCAGGGGCACCTGACCATAAATGGCAGCAGTACTCCATGCACGGACGGATGGTTGACTTGTATATATGCAGGATGGATTCAGGTGGAAAAAACATCCTGGATCGACATAGTGACCCAATCTTCTTAGCAGTAGATTTTGCTATGGATTCAATATAGTGCTTCCATTTGAGGTCTGAGGACAGGGTAAGTCCGAGGAGGCGTAGTGTATTACTCTCCGGGAGAATCATCTGGTCCATGCTTATGGGAGGCAGAAGAGGTTGCCTGTAATGGTTGACAGACAACAGCTTGGTCTTCGAGGAATTGAAGTTGACAAGCCACTTCTTGCCCCAGTTCACCACAGAGTGTAGATCCCGCTCAAGGTCAGCAGCGAGATTTTGTCTGTCCGCCACGACAGGTTTCTTACTGGAGCGGGAGTATATTGTAGTGTCATCTGCGTAGATGCCTACTTGGGACCTGATCTCATCTGGGAGGTCGTTGATGAAAATAAGGAAGAGCGTTGGGCCCAGGATAGAGCCTTGTGGGACACCAGCATTCGTGCTGTAGGACGAAGAGGCACGCCCATTCAGAACGACCTTCATTTTGCGGTTATTTAAGAAAGATTGGATTAGGTCAAGCAGGCGACCGGTAATACCATAACCGCGTAGTTTGCATAGGAGGCCAGGGTGCCAAACCCTGTCGAAAGCCTTGGAGATATCCAGAGCAACCGCGCGAGCCTCGTCAGACTCATCAAGGGCCTGTAGCATGTACTCCGTTACAGTAGTTAGCAGGTCGGCTGTGGACCTGTCAAATCGGAATCCATATTGCCTGTCGGAGAACAGTTTGTGGGCGGTGAGATGATGAACTATTTCAGCATTTATTATAGCCTCGAACACTTTCCCGAATATTGGTAGAAGACTGATCGGGCGATAGTTGGATGGGTCCGAGGGTTCACCACAGTTCTTAAAGACAGGAACGACTGAGGAGAATTTCCAGCATGCAGGAAAGCAGGAAGCAGAAAGGCAGTAGTTAAACAGTTTAGAGAGGACAGGGGAAAGTTCAGGGACACACCTCTTAAGGACTATCACCGGGATTCCATCGTCTCCACACGCCTTATGGGGGTCGAGTTTTGAAATTACTCTGGATACTATTGTCGGGGTAATATATACGTCATGCAGTTTGGCCTCAGTTCTAATAGGGAAGTCGGGTGGGTGCACTCCGGACGAGTCGAGTGTGGAGTTGGATGAGAATCTGCGGGCAAAGCACTCAGCTTTCTCAGCAGATGACGTGAGAACGTCAAATCCATGGATTAAGGGAGGTATTGAGGATTTCCTATTGTTGAGCACCCGTTTACAAATCCTCCAATAGTCCTTGGAGCCGAACTTGCGGTCAGCTATGTGCTGTCGCATTCTCTCCGCAAACAACTGTTTGGCGTCATTTAGGGTTCTCTTGCACTCACTGCGAGCGGATGTGAACAGGCGCCTATTGTGATCAGTTGGCTGTCTCTGGAATAGATGGAAGTAATGGTTCCTGTGGGCAATGGCGGCTGAGCAGGCCGGAGAGAACCACGGAGAGGAATGAGGTTTTAAGCAATACTTCCTGGTGGGTATGAAGGCATCAATGCCAGCTTTCACCCATGACGAGACCTCAGAGGCACAGTCATCAACTGATAGGTCAAACACTTTTCCCCAGGGGACGTCGCAGAGGAAATCGCGAAAGGCATCCCAGTCAGCTTTTTGGTAGAGGTAGGAGGTTCTATGAGTAGGGGGATCCTGGGGGGAGTGAGATTGGAAAGAAATACTGAGGGAGACTACAGCGTGGTCGGAGTTGCCGAGAGGGCAAAGCTGCGAGACTTGACAGGCGTCGGGCGCAGAGGTGAAACATATATCTAGCAGTGAGGAATGACCCGAGGGTGTGCTTGGGAAGCGAGTGGGGAAGTCCACCACTTGCGTAAGGGATTGGGAAATAGCAAAGTTCACGGCGTGAATGCCCGCCGAATCAGTAACAGCGTTTTCAAGCCACTCAGAGTGATGGGCATTGAGGTCTCCAAATACAAATATGTGGGCAAATGGGTGATAGGAAATAGCCTTATCTATGTCGTCGGCAATGCTATCTAGTAGGGAGCAGTCAGGAGAGGAGGGAGAACGGTAAAGGAAGAATAGGTAGCTAACCGAACTGAGGAGAGACAAGCGGAGACATATGTATTGGTGGTCAGTAGATTCGAGTGAAGTCACCCTAGTTATGGGGAGGTGTTCGCTGACATAAACACCCAGCCCATGCATGTGGACAGTAGAATCCTTCCTTAAAAGGGGAAGATAACCAGGGATGAAGAGGTCAGAGGAGGGAATAGCTGAGTTGAGGTTAGTTTCGCAGAGCGCGAGGATGTCTGGGGACTTTTCATGCAGGAACGCTTCTACACTAGCAAAGTTAGTACGAATGCCTCGGATATTAGTGAAGGAGAGGTTAATGGGCTTAGGTGGTTTGGATTTAGCTGGTTTAGGGTCATTTCTGTTTTGTCTTGTCATGTTTTTTGTTTATAGAAAGGGACCTAGGGTAGAGGATACAGGCGGTCATTACCCACGATCTGTGCTGGGAGGGAGACTGGCTAGGGCTGCAACAAGGTGTGGCCTCGGGGTTGCCCACCGAAAGCGCTTGCAGGGACACCTATCCATGCGCGACATGGCACTACAAGAACCCCGATATTATACAACTGTTGATCAGAGCAGCCGCTCTTGACGCTACGCAAGAGTTAGGGCTCCTAACTACCAGTCGGAAGCAGCAACCAGGAAACTGCCAACCCGGTACCCTCACAGTGATGAGCCATTGCCACCAACCGGCCAGATCGCAGGAAACTCGCGGAAGCACCAGTACCAAGGTCTGAAGAGAGAGGAGTGAAAACCGGAAACCACATCCTAAACAGGAAACAAGGAACGAGCCTCTACTCCAGTTCAATAGACGTGGGAGGAGTATAGACCGGGCGATAGTGTGACCTATCTACTCCTATTAAAAAAAAAAAAAAACTTACAAACTTACAAAAGTGGAGTTTAACTAAGTTTTAACTTAGTTAAAGTCCAAATGAACTCCAAAAAAAGGGGGGGGGGGACAAAAACACAGATATATATAAAAACAAAAAAATAAAAAAAACAAACAAAACAAACAAACGGAAAATACCTCTCAGTTTAACACAGGAAATTTGAATTGAAGATTCATTCTTCAATTCTTGCTTTTCCCAAGAGTTAACGGCGAGTCGGCCTGCTAGGTAAATTCCCATTCAAAGAACAGCACGTGGCATGGAGCTGTAATGGCTGCTGATAACTCGGCCAAAGTAGCTTCGCATAGCAGAATAAATATAAATTTCAAAATTTTTTTTTTTTTCCTCCCAAATGAAGCATGAACTCCGAAAAAGGGGGGGGGGGGACAAAAACACAGATATATATAAAAACAAAAAAATAAAAAAAACAAACAAAACAAACAAAACAAACAAACGGAAAATACCTCTCAGTTTAACACAGGAAATTTGAATTGAAGATTCATTCTTCAATTCTTGCTTTTCCCAAGAGTTAACGGCGAGTCGGCCTGCTAGGTAAATTCCCATTCAAAGAACAGCACGTGGCATGGAGCTGTAATGGCTGCTGATAACTCGGCCAAAGTAGCTTCGCATAGCAGAATAAATATAAATTTCAAAATTTTTTTTTTTTTTCCTCCCAAATGAAGCATGAACTCCGAAAAAGGGGGGGGGGACAAAAACACAGATATATATAAAAACAAAAAAATAAAAAAAACAAACAAAACAAACAAAACAAACAAACGGAAAATACCTCTCAGTTTAACACAGGAAATAGTGAACAGAATGAGATAGATAGATAGATAGATAGATAGATAGATAGATAGATAGATAGATAATGAACAGAATGAACAGAATGAGATAGATAGATAGATAATGAACAGAATGAGATAGATAGATAGATAGATAGATAGATAGATAGATAGATAGATAGATAGATAATGAACAGAATGAGATAGATAGATAGATAGATAGATAGATAGATAGATAGATAGATAGATAGATAGATAGATAGATAGATAGATAGATAGATAGATAGAAAAGTCAAAGCAGACTGCCAGAAATAGACATCTTGGTAGATATTTGATAAAACACGTATTGATATATTTGTGCACCCAAGAGTATATGTTTTCTACTAGAAGCAAACATATCGCCTCCTTCCTTTTGAAGAATTTTTGACTATTGTATTCAATATACCTGGATGCAAACTGAGAGCACACTAAGAACCATCCGTATCGATCAATGTATTTTCTCTCTGCACAAAACCGCCGACATTTCTGCGGGGAGAAATTCTATCTTGCGCCTTTCTTTTTCGCAGATTTATATTCGCCAATGCATTTATTCAAAAATCAAATCCATTTTAAAGCTGACAAATATGACAAGCGAAGAAGAGATTTTATATTGCAGCTGATTGTCTTTTTTATACTCAAAAACAATGTCTACCCAACACGTACATACTCATTTGTATATATAATATATATTTAGAAAGCAAGTATTATATACGTGTATACATATGAAAAATTCTCAGCTATAATCTGAGGTAAGGAACAGTATTCATTTCATTTTTTTGTCCGTCAGTAGACGAAACGCGTTCAAAAAAATTTAGTTTACTTCTTGTTTTCTTCCTTTTTTTTGTCATACATACAGACATACATACATACATACATACATATCTATCTATCTATCTATCTATCTATCTATCTATCTGTCTAAGTTTGTTTATATCTATCTATCTATCTATCTCAGTCTGTTTATATTTATCTACCTATCTACTTCAGTCTGTTCATATCTATCTATCTATCTATCTATCTATCTATCTATCTATCTATCTAATTTCTTTATATTTCTTTATATCTATCTATCTATCTATCTATCTAAGTTTGTCTAAGTTTATCTATCTATCTATCTATCTATCTATCTATCTATCTAAGTTTGTTTATATCTATCTATCTATCTATCTATCTATCTATCTATCTAAGTTTGTTTATATCTATCTATCTATCTATCTATCTATCTATCTTAGTTTG
Organism: Ascarosepion bandense; assembly: GCA_037127315.1. NCBI lineage: Eukaryota > Metazoa > Mollusca > Cephalopoda > Sepiida > Sepiidae > Ascarosepion > Ascarosepion bandense. The sequence goes on from JBBBDQ010002224.1 coordinate 203,036, forward strand.
TTTATATCTATCTATCTATCTATCTATCTATCTATCTATCTATCTATCTATCTAATCTATCTATCTATCTATCTATCTATCTATCTATCTATCTATCTATCTCAGTCTGTTTATATTTATCGACCTATCTACTTCACTCTGTTCATATCTATCTATCTATCTATCTATCTATCTATCTATCTATCTATGTGACAAAATATAGTTTTAAGGAATGCTATACTTATGGGTTACGTACCCGATATTAGTGATAGAGCATATGTCAGTATAAAAGTGGATGTGACGTTAAATCCCAGAGGTGATAGTCTTATGTTAAACGCAATCGTTATGATTTGATGATTACCTGTAAAAATGAAAACTTGCCAAGTTTTAAGTATTCTTTAGTTCCTTTTTTACGGCTTATCAACCATTTGCAGGTTATTCAAAGCCAGAAATATTTATAGATTGTAAATTGTTTTAGGTGGCCGTGATAATAATGACTTTTGATAAAAATCTTTCTAAACTGAAATTGCTTGCAAATTTTAGTGTCTCCAAAACGAAACTGTTCTCCTTTAACGACCAAAATGAAACTTCCTTGCCGGCCAACACCTGATGCAAGACTCCTTGATAGAAAAATTATGCATCTCCTTGGCCACACTTTGTCACCTGAATTAAATGGAATGAATATATCGGATCTATTGTCGCGTCTACTGTTTGGGTTTTTTTCTCGGGTCAGAAAGTTGTTCTCGTCTGAATTCATCTTGAACAGTTACAGATCTACCATTCGTCAGTGCATTAAAAACGGCTGCCATATCTGGGTGCTCCGGCTATTCATCTCAAGGTTCTTGACGAATTTCAAAAACAATCTGTTAATATAATCAATCCTTACTTCGCATCTTGACTTCGGTCACCTTTGCACCGACGTGATGTAGCTTCCCTCTTTATTTTCTGCAGATATTTTTATGATAACTTCTCTGAAGAGCTTTTTTGCTGGTGCCTCGACCACGTGAATTTAAACGCGTGGTACTAGAATGGAATCTAGAACCCACCCTTTACCGTTGAAAAAGTTAGATGTATCCGCCATTTCTACTGAAACAGCTTCTTTTTTCACATTTCCTACCTGTGGAACTCCCTTCAGTTTACTTGTTTCCATGATAGCTACAATATCCAAAAATGTCAAAGCAAGTTCAATTGTCATCTTCTATTTTCTTGAATCCCTTTTTTATCCTTTCCTGAGCACCACCTGTACCCAGTCTTCTCTCCCTCTATAACCCCCTTCGCGCTAGTAGCAGTCCCCCCTTGTATGATGTGAAATGAAAAAAATAACGCATAGCTAGGAGGAAAGGGTGGATTCATCAGCGTAACTAATATAATAAATACAAGATTACTTTGCGCCATTATCGAATGCACAACCCGCTTACAGAAACCAATCTACATACTGATCAGGCTCGACGTGGCTTAACTTTGGCAATAGTACGGGAACCGGTGTTGTTACCGCAAGCAGACCGGTATGATACACTGACGCTATAATTCGTTCAAAATTGTCCTGTTTTATAGGCAATTACTGAAGAATAATTAAACTCGGAATAAATATATAAAAAGACAAAAACAAATTAAAAGCTGGAACAGATTCTTTAAGACGCCAAATCTTTTAATTTATGATTGTTTCATATCAAAAGAATAAAACGTTATTAATCTTGACAGTTTCTATACACACTGCTTAATCCGGATTTTAAGTTTAAAACCTTCAGAGAATTAAAGCATAAATATCACTATGAACGAAATCAGGAGAAGCCTGCTTTTTTAAACGACCAGGGCAATGTCGACTGTTTAGTAGTTTAGGCATTAAAAGATGCAATCTAACTTACTGTAATAATTGTAAAGCCCCGCTTTTTAAATTTTGACAAACATTCTATTAACTCCAATCTTATATCCAAACCTGAAGATTTATTTTTGTGCAGAGAAGAAACTTCCAATTGTAAGAAAAATTATTTTGAACTGCGGTACTTATTTAATATAGGCCTTTCGATTAAAAGGTTTCATTAGATAATGGGCGAGTTACTTCGTCCAGTGTTAAATAAATAACAGAGTTGCAGAGGCCATGTGTTATTTTGTATTTTTATATCGCTGGTATGAGAATAAAGTCACTCAGAATTATGACTACCATTGGCGGTATATTTAATTACAGATCCAAAATCTTCCTTCTAATTATAATTTATTCAAAACTAAAAATTTAAGATCTGTTAAAAAATTATCCAGTCTCCAGCCACATTCTTTAAACATTGTCATTTTTTATGGAAGCATTCCTGTAACTCTTTTTTGTGAAAGACAGGAGCTGCCTCGTCGCATTTTAGTAAAGTTCTTCGACGTCTTCAAATCTTGTATATTTCAAATGTCGTTTTTCGGAGAGCAGGAAAATGTTGCAAAGGGAAATATTCAAGTAGTATTCAAACCTGGGAAATGTTCCTGAATGTTGCTTTTGAAATAGACCTCCAATCAGTAGTTAATCGTAGTATGAAATTGCTTGTAAAAGTTAATGACCTCAAAACAAATCTGCTCTTCTTTAACTGCCGCAGAGAAATGTTCCTGCGAGCTATCAATATGGCTTATGCAAGTCTCCTTGAGAATCACACTGAACCTCCTTGGCCTCACCTTTTTTTAACTGACCTGAAATGGAACGAACATGTCGGTTCTATTTCTTCATCTACTGCTATAAAGTTGGCTTTTTTGTGCCGGACCAAAAAGTTTTTCTCGTCTGACTCCATCTTTTACCTTTATACCTCTACTATTCGTAAGTGCATTAAATAGAGTTGCCATATCTGACCAGGTGTTCCTGCTATTAATATCAAGGCTCTAGACCAAATCCAAAGAAAGATCAGCAATCCAATCAATCTTGACATGGCATCTCGACCTCAGTCACTTTCTCACCGACTTGATGTGGCTTCCCACTGTATTTTCTGCAAATATTTTCATGGCAACTGCTCCGATGAGATTTTTTCCCTGGTACTCCGACCACCTGAATTTAAGAGGGATACTAGATTAGCATCTCGGTTCTAACGTTTTATCATTGAAACAAATTAAAATGTAACAGCCTCTTCTACTGGAATGGTTTCTTTTCTCGCACTTCCTGTCGTTGGAACTCCATTCCGTTTATTTTTTTCCCTGATGGTTCACTCTCCAAAAAATTAATTGCAAAGTCAGCTGATATATTTTTGAATTCTATTCATCTTTTATCCTTTGTTCAATATCCTCGTGTTTTTCATACTGTAATCTAACCCCTGTGCACTAGTGGTTGTCCACCTTGTATGAAGTTTATAAGCCAAGCTCAATAATGGAACCTCGGTGATGTGATGTGTAGACCACACTCTACACTTTTTGTCCAATCACTGTTCTGAACAGTGTAAGTGAACGGAGACGTTAGAATTTAGTGTGAATGCATGACAGAGTTCCAAGTCTATCTGAGCCAGCGGCTTCACTTTGCCTACTTTAGCTCTGCCACCATAGCGATACATTTTTGATCAGACCTCGTAAAATCATGCACGCGTTTTATAAAGAAACTCTTTCAGAAAGAATTGTTCGAATAACAAGCTCCGTTCACCTTATTCGCCAAACGCACCTGTTCCATTTTAACCATGTCTTTGAAACTGTCACTTTTTATTTTTCAATCACAACACGTAGAAAATTGCTTTTTATATGTTGTAACGGTAATGTTGTTTGGCATCAAAATGGCCGCTTATAAATGGAAGGCGGAATTGATACATCATGATACACAATCAAATTCAAAACCGTTCTATTTGATTCTGTTCCATTCACCATAAATTTCTTATGTAATCCTATCTTTATAAATCCTTATTTTGAGCGGACAAAACGAAAATAATATATTCCAAATCTATCAACTTTTCTCTATGAGGGGAAGCTGAAAAATCATATGACCATGATTTCTAAAAAGTTCAGATCACTATACGCTATGAATGTAAAATTTTATTTTTTATCTCATGTCAGTGAATGGTGGACAATTTCTTTCCAGATGACGACAAGACTTAAAGCTAGAGATTGATACGTTTTTTACAGTTTATCAACACTTTTTTATTTTAAATCATTTCACCTCAAGCCAGGTGTGCAGTGGATCAGAGTGAAAAAACAAGTTACAAGGAGAGTCGAAGAAAAGATAAGGTTTTTTTTGGTTGTTTTGTTTTTATGGCATATCAACCTCGGCGGGTCATTTATTGCTAACTAAATTTTATTTATTTATTGCTGGTAATACCTTTTTCTTTCAACAATGTATTGTTGTTTTTATATAAGTTTTGTGTCTAGTAATACTTTTTTCTTTTCGAGTATCAAGATTCTTTGGGATTTTTTAAGGGCAGGGTCCCTAAGTCCTAAGCTTGTTATTTAACCCATAACTGGAGGGAAGGGACGGATTAATACCTTTCCCAAGGGTACCAGTGCTTAAGTGAATGCAGGGTATTCAACTGGAATTCGAACTCAGCTCACCAATTTCTCTTTCCACTGCACCACAACGCACATCCGTCACTAAACGCTTACAGCATCTGGTATTCCCAAGCGGTCACCCATCTAATTACTGACCAGGCTCAACGTTGCTTCACTTCGGTGATCGAGCGAGAACCGGTGTATTCAATGTGATATGGCCGTGAGCCGAAAAGATAAGAGATAGATGGGATGCAAGGAAACAGAAGGTGGCAATTGACGTTGTACTTAAATCTTTAGAGATTGTAGCTGTCAAAAAAGACAGTAAGTAGAAGGAAGTTCCCCAGACGGTGCGAGAAAAGAAACTATGATGTAGAAGAGGCGGTTACTTTTTACTCTCGCAATGGTAAAAAGGTGGAGCCTTGATGCCAATTTAGTAGCACCTGAGAATTTATGTGGTCGGGGCACTGAGGAAAGAAACTCGCCATAGTATTTGTCATGAAAAGACAAAAAAAAAAGTGTAAAAGTGAATGAAATTGAGCTGCTAATTCCGGATCGATTATGTTACAAATGCTCCGTTGGATTTTGTTGAAATAAATAGCAAGAACACCAGGACAAATATGGCAATAGTATTCAATGCAAGGACGAAGGGTAGATTTATAAATGTCATAGATGGATTCGGGAGAGAAAAAAAATCTGTTTGCCTCGAAGGTTACCCTAACCTTCCTAGCAATAGATGCAGCTGTAGATTCAATGAAGTCGTTGCACTTCACTATGCAGGTGATTGGAAGCTATAAAATAATTTTAGATTGCAAGAATATTTTTTGAAATGACAATTGTTTACTGAAAATGTTTTACTAATTAATCCAAGGCTGGAGGGGAGAACATGAGCAAACACACCTTTCCCAAGTGTATTTGCGCATATGTGGGTTTAACAATTAAAAGAATACATACAATTATTATAAATTATTACATAAACAATATATAATAAACTTAAACATAATAATGTTTTTTACCGAAGCTTGCATAAAAGAGGAATTGCTGCCTTAATACACAATATATATATATATATATATATATATATATATATATATATATATGTGTGTGTGTGTGTGGGGGGGGGGTAATATCAGACAGATTTTAGTCAACAATACAATAATCCTCACTCATACACACAGTAAAAAACCTTCAGATATTGGAGGCCATCTACATTAAATACAAACAACTCACACTTAATAAAATCACATTAAATCTGGTCATAACAGATTACATTGCATTTAAATATATGGTTCTGTTATTATTCGGAGCTCTCACACGGTGTGACGTCATAGAACCGCATTACAAATTTACGAACTGCGTTTGCTATTTTTGGTAACTGTTATTGTTGCTTAGCAAAGTTTTATGTCAACACAAAATAAAATCGTCGCTGATAGTGGATATTTTATGTTAACGTCCTTGTAACCTCTCTGAAGATTGCTCAGGTAAGCCGAAAGCTTAGAACCAACTTAATAAAAAATTATCCAGATGTTGGAGAATTTTTGTCTTTATTTTCACCTGAAATTAAACCCAAAATATTATGTTTAGAACGACTCATGATTTAAGATAATAGACATTTATTGTCTCTTATATTTAACAGTATATCTTCAGAATATATATAAATATGTATATATATGTTGTGTGTGTGTGTGTGTGTGTGTGTTTCGTTAAAAATGACAATGTGCATTAGGTAAAATTTTATATAATATTTTTATTTTATTTAAAAACTCAACCGTAGCAAGTTGTTTTGTCATTTACCGAAACTTCCATAAAAGAATGATTACTAGATAAATACACAATATCTATCTATCTATCTATCTATCTATCTATCTATCTATCTATCTATCTATCTATCTATCTATCTCAGGCTCTTATTTTCTATCTATCTATCTATCTTGGCACACACCGTGATTTACGCATCATTCTCAGCAATGATTTGAACACTCTTGGTTACTGGCGTTTATTTAGAACATTGTGTATATAACACTAAAATTTAGATTCCTCTGTCGAATCTCCGACTCATATAAAATCGGTCGGGCTTCAATTCAGGCTAGAAGCAATCGGATGTCAAATCGTTCTAATGAGCTCTGATACAGCGAAACAAAACTGTTTTCAGATGACTATATATATATATATATATATATATATATATATATATATATATATATATATATGTGTGTGTGTGTGTAATGTCACAACAATGTGTTTATTTAAACCGTAATACCTTTCTTTTTCTATTCTTTCCTTACGATTATTTTGACTTGACTCACCAATCTCGAGAGATTTTAATGTCAGTTAACTGCTTAACATTTATACAATTTGAGCCTTAGCCAAACAAGGAAGACAATACCAATAAGAGTAGTCTTCTCGTAACGAGAAATCGGGGAGCCGAGTTCAAATTCCAGTTGAATCCCTTGCATTCACTGACGCGCAAATACCACTGGGGAAAGTATTAATCCGTCTCTTCCCTCCCGGTATGGGTTAAATAACAGGACAAATTGTGTTCTATAGCCTTGGTCGGCAACTAGTCTTCCGCAGAAAGTAATGGCAGCCTACTGCGGGATAATCTTCTGCCCATTCAGTCATGTCTCTTTCGAAACATGATCGTCCAAGTGTTATCCGTTGCTTTCCCCTGTCTCTCTTTCCCTCTATCTGGCCTTTTAGTATCAGGTTCTCCAAGCCCTCCTGCATGTCCCAGGAACTTCCGCCTCTCTTCCCGATGCTCAGTATTAATTTTCTTTTTGTTTCCATCATTTCCAAGACCTCATCATTGCTCACATGCTCGCTCCATGATATTCGCAGCATCCTTCTGTAGAACCACATTCCATATCTATCTGCTTTAATTGGGGGCGTGCTTATTGCCACATTTTTTATTTGCTATCCTGTATTCGTTCTCGTGTGTTCTCTTGTGTGCGTGTGCGTGAGTGTGTCATGTGTGTGTGTTTTTGTGCGTATCTTTTTGTATTTTATTTATTTTTTAACTATTTTATTTTATGTATTTATTTTTTCCTTCTGTGATCATTTTTTATGTATATACCTACATACTTGTTATTGGTATTATGTGTCCACGTGTATGTGCTTATATAGATACGTGTGTGTGTGTGTGTGTGTGTGTGTGTGTGTTGTAGTATGTATGTATATATATATATATGTGTGTGTGTGTGTATGTGTTCAGTGTATAGTATGTTGGAGTGTGTGTGTGTGTGTGTAAATATATATATATATATATATATATATACGTGTGTGTATATATGTATGTGTATGTGTTCCGGTAAAAAATATTAGTTCAAACAGTAATAAACAGTTTTTAAAAAATTGACGTAAATTTCCGGTAAGATTAGCCTTAGAGCATCACTTTCTACACCGAACCTCATTTTATTATCTGATTTTCAAAAAATTCTGTAAGCTTAGTTTTATGACAAGCCCGTCCTTCTTTCTTAAAATCTTGACCTAACACAAACACAAAATCATTTCCTAAACGTTGCATGTTATGTCAGGCCAAAACTTAATGGATGTCCAAATCAAGCGTTCTGCATGTTTTGAATAATTACGTTTATAGCACTTGTTTCCAGAGGTTTGGATTATAGCTGAGACAAAACCCAATATTTTTAATCCAGGACTTTTCGAAGCAGACTGTTCTTTGGAAGCAATAAAACTGGCATTAAACGTTCTTAAAATACACGGCCTTGTTGGTGATAAATAATTATATAACCAGAAACTCATTCCCCACAGAAGAAACCTTACTAGGATCTTTTTACTCTATACATGTTATGACAATCTAGATTTATCAGGTGAGACCTTTTCAGCTAGGTTCCGTTCATATCTTAACTCGCTTTGTATTTAATTGGTAAAGAGGAATGTTTATTAAACACTTTCTTTCCAAGCATTCTGTAGAACAGAATTCTTAAAGAATGTTTTCTTGATCAAAGCGATCAACTATTATCTATACTACATATCTCTACTGTCGTGGACCCGGTTAAGAGGCCATCAAGAAATAATGCAACAACCAAAATAGGAAATAACGATATATATATTAATGACAACAAAATACAAATACTTGGAACTCTGTTAGTAGAACGAACAAATACGGGTTAGAAAGTAATACTAGAATTGGAACTCACAATGGTCGCACGGTAGCAGTCTTAGCTATCTCTGCTTATCGCTCTTTCTACTGATCTGCGTTATGCAGATCTCTCACTCGCTGCCCCCATCACTTGTGAGGGGAAGTATATGTAGTTGTAGGAAGAGTTCAATCGGTTGAATGGGTGATGCCACCATGACACCTATAAAAGAACCATATCTTACTTCATCCCTTTTCCCCCCTCTACAACAATATTATTCATCAGCCGTGTACATTGAGCGGATCTTGAGATTCGTGTTTTCTGAAAATAGTATAAAAAATTCCTCCATTTGGTATTACTAGGCTAAGGTTGGTGCGTAGAAAATTAGGATTTGTATTTTGTTTCCATTGCGATGTGAGATTTTGGACCCAATTCATTTCAAATAAAAAGACGTTAAAAGGATAAAAGAGACGAAGAACAAACAAAAATGACGATAATAAAAAGCCACTAGCGCGCAAAATCTGTCAGTGACATGAATTCAAACATTGATATTAAACAAATAACGGCATTTACGCCTTGTTGGGTAATAATGTTTTGTTCTTTTCCATTCTCCCTGGACAGAGTCGGATAAAAAAGCGATAAAATAAACCCCAAGCCTTTCATTTCCGAACGAAATATTTAATAGCTTAGAGCAGTCAATTGGAAAAGCGTTAATGAAATTCTTTTTTTTCAAACTCTGCAAAGAGAGCAATGAATGGATGACGAATTATACGTGGTGATCATCTAGACATTGACTTAAAAGAATCTAAGCAACGGTTAATGCCTCGGTTGCTCTTTGTTTGCTAGCGAAGTTATAAAAGTCGGTAATCAGGAAATTTGGGGCATTTGGAGGAGAGATTTTTACAGAACCATATTATTTTAAAAGAAATATTTATTTTATTATTTTAGGTTTAACATTCGTTCAGACAGCCATTCCCTAAATGGCAGTTAGAAACACATATATCTTAATAAATTGCCACAATAGTAGAATTCCCAAGGAATGTACAATATTAAAATTTGCAAAGAGAATTGTCTGTTCGTCGTTCTACAAGTGCTGTTAGTAAATATTTACTAAGATTGCCCTTGTCTATTGCAATATTCGACATTCGAAAATATGGCTTCTAACTGTTCGGCCGAGGAAATGGCCGTGGAATTTAAACTATCTCTGTGGACCAAATTTCGGTGGGATAAAGTCATTTATTACTAATTTCAAACAACTACTTCTATTTTCTGGTTAGCTGTTTGAAATGAGAAAACCGAGAGCCGAGTTCGAATTTCTGTACAGTTCTTTAATTTCATTTTTATGGGCAATATCCTCGGGAAAGGTATGTATTCATCTATTTGTCACCAATTAGCTATGGGTGAAACAGTAAAAGATTCTTCAGCATTTGTTGGTGGCCAGTCAAGGAGAAGGACAATTGATGAAGCGTATTTTAAAGTTCACAATAACACTATGTCCGGTATTTATTTTTAATTTAATGTTCCTTTAAACTAATGCCATTTTATCGACTGCTTTGCAAGAAATTGATAATATTTCAACCAAACTATACTAACATATACGGATGTTTGAAATTATTGATAAATTCTGATGTTCAGTTGCTATTGATGACATAATGATAATAAAACAAAACACTATATTTAAAAATCCCCCATTTTTATTCTGTCAGTCGGCTAAGTGCCATACGTGATACACGCTTGGGCGATCATGTCTCTTTCGATCTATAACAGACTAGGTAGAAGATTTTCCCGTAGTAAATTGCTATTTCTTTTTTGGCAGATCGGATACTAACCAAGTCTACAAAACCCAATCTGTCCTGCTATTCAACCCATAGCTAGAGGGAGAAGAGATGCATTCATAACTTTTCCAAAGGCATTTGCGCATAAGTGAATGCAATGTTAGTCAGTTAAGTGCCATACTTGATACACGCTTTGGGCGATCATGTCTCAAAAGAGACATAACTGAGCAGAAGATTATCCCGCAGTAGGTTGCCATTGCTTTCTGCGGTAAACTGGTTGCTAGCCAAGGCTATAGAATCCAATCTGTCCTGTTATTTAATCCATAACTGGGGGAAGAGACGGATTAATACCGTTCCCAAGGTTATTTGTGCGTAAGTGAATGCAAGAAATTTAACTGGAATTCGAAATCGGCTCCCCGATTTTTCGTTCCGAGCCGATATCCTCTGCATCAAAACGCACATCGGAATGTAATGTAATCAACTTGAATTCGAACTCGGCTATTTGATTTTCCACTCCGAGCCAATATCCATTACACCACAACACTCAGCGCTGATGCTATGAACAAAGAAGTTAGCTAAAGACATCCCAACAGGCGATAAACTAGATGAGATCCTGTTTTCAGAAATTCACTATCCGTAGTTACATCACTAAAAAACAAAAACACAAACGCTTCCTTCATAATTAAATCTCCTCTACAAGAAAAACTTGATTTTTTTTCGGAGGTAGGCATATCAAGTTTGAAAATTTTCTATTGAAAGCAACTAAAAACTCTAAAATCCTAAACAAGTGACAAGCGTTATGGAACTACTATTGAAACAACTAACTATACAAAGTCAAGCTCGTTCTAAGAGAATAGCATCACATCGTGGTCTTAGACTTTCTCAAAAGGAAGAAATCATATTCTTAAAAAAACAGAGTAGGACACACGTATATCGTAAAACATATTCTAAACGATTGTAGTGGCCATGCACCTGTATATCAAAGATTTTATGATATGACTAATCAAGAGGATTTTTTAACAAAATAAAAGTAGAAACTATCCTATAACCACAAATCTGTTCACTAAATAAATGCTTTCCAGAGGCATTACTACAGAGAGATGAAATAAACGACTCAAATAATTGTTTTCAAGCCATTAATTTAATCAAAATCTCGTTTGAGTATTAAAATACCAACAGCGTTGATATGCCGTTAAAAGAGAACAATAGTTTTAGCATGTTGCTTTTGTAAAAGTATTCAAATTTCTAAGATGAAACAATGATTTATTATCAATCTTGATTAGCATTTCTCACATTTTAAATTGACTTGCTATTTTGTTGCAGCTCAGAAGTCAATATTTTCGATCAACAGTATCTCATGACGGTTCAAAAAACAGTGGATAAGGTTTTTATTAGCTTATTTAATGATTAAGGAAATAATGATTTTTCTATGATGATCATCAAACACTCAAGAAAAAAAAGCCTATCCTATACAGAAATTTATTTTTCCTTTTAATTTTAATCTTCTAATATTTTTTTACAAAAGGGATATGCAAATTAGGCAGACGTTGATTACAAAACATTAGACAGCATTACGTTTGCGACAAAAAAAATTTACCCGTCGACAAGTATCGATTCATGCAATTAATCCTTAGCCCAGATTCAATAAAATTTAGAAAAAAGTTTGTAAGAAAAACGATGAATTAAAGTACAGTGAAGAAAGAAAGAAAGAATGAAAGAAAGAAAAAGTAAAAAGGAAAGAAAAAACAAGAGAGAAAAATGAGATAAAAGAAAAGAAGATGAAAAATATGGTGAGAAAAATATATAAAAGACATGAGAGTTTCGATAAAGAACGAGCCTGTTAACAAAAAAAGCAAAAAAAGAAACAAAAAAAAACCCAACAGTGTAACGCAAAAAAGAAATTAAAGTTGAACCACTTCCCGATGACAGTTATTGATGAAATGTATGCAACTCTTTGACAGCAGCAAAAATTTTATTAAACCAATTAATATATTCCGATATAATATATTGTATGATATATATATATATATATATATATATATATATATATATATATATATATATATACTGTTAAATATAACAGATAATGAATGCCTATTATATTTAATCATGAGCCCTTCTAAACATCGAATTTTGGCTTTAATTTCAGGAGAAAACAAAGACAAATATTGTCCAACGTTTGGATAATTTGTTATTCTTGTTCTAACATTTCGGCTCACATGAACCATCTTCAGGGAGGTTTATAGGATACAAATCCTACATCATCCATCAACTAACTAAAACACACAAAGTAAAATTGCATACCCGCAAAATCGGATTTAAACGACTAAAAATATTTGGGAAAAAACCAGACAAAGGAAAATTACGCAAGACTTATCGTCGTAAAGCAATGTTTTATGTCAACACAAGATAAAATCATCTTTGATGGTGAATGATTTTATGATAACGTCCCTATAACCTCTCTGAAGATGGTTCCCTACTGGAGAACTTGTGGTGGACGAAGCGTCCACTTACTAATTTAAGTTTTACGAGTCGACTCGACGTAACATGAGGTCATGGTTTGAAGCAGGTTTTAAGAAAGAACAAAAAGGCGAAAGTAACCAGAAAAACAATATATTGACAAAGGTTACATGGGGTTGAGAGAGCATGCATAAGAAAGTGAAAAGGAAAGAGTCATTCCCCTTCGTCTGTTCGTAGAAACAAAATAAGATGTATGAAGTCTTTTCTCTAGCTGAAAGAAAGGTTTGTAACAATTGTTAAGATTATCGTAAAGAGTTCAAAGTTCAAATCCTTGATGAAGAAAGTCAGACAGAAGACAAAGTTCTGTGTCTGTGTGTGCGTTGAGTAGAGAGAGAGAGAGAGACTTAAATGCGAATGTAGTAGTCTGTGGATTTCTACTGACGAAGGTTGGGAGAATTGTGAATTTATGTGTAGAAAGTTATTTTATGTAAAATCCTGTTTGAATGAAAGTTAATGTGCATAGTGTTAATGTCGGAGAAGAAAAATAAAAGAAATTTGCGCCACTAATTGCTACCCGCAATTAGTGCGCGTGTGTTTGTGTGAGTTAGGGAGACATGTTTGCTCTTGTCCCGGGACGAAATCCTAACTAGTGTACCACGTGATGTTTTCCGCTTTTATTAGCATCGTTTTGGCGTGAACCAGTCATCACGTGGACGGCGAGTGACCATGCGTGTGTGTGTGTGTGTGTGTGTGGGTGTCAATGTATGAAACCCCACAAATACCCCCCTTAGATTGAAACAAATATTAAAAATATTTTTTTCAATATGTCCGTGAATATGTTGGTTGTCTCTCGTAGGCTGAAGAGAAAAAGAGTCTGAAATGCGATGCGCGTGACTAGGGATTTTGCAGCAGTGTAACCCTATCAGAGTGCCAGGATGTGGCCTGCTCTGGAAAATTCTCGGTGGTTGATATGGCTGTTAAAAATCTTCTAATTTATTCCAATGCTCCACGTTGAGTTGCTTGCGTTTGTAAGAGTTTCCGTGTTTTGCTGTACGTGTGGATTTATGTTGGTGTTAGAAGAATTAACAGTTGGTTATAAACTTTGATTTGCAAAGTGGTCGATTGAAGCTTGTGTTGATACCGAGTGTCGACGCGTGTTTGAGAGAACTAAAAAGATATCTGGGTTTAATGTCGAATTTTCTTTGGAGGTCTCAATTCTCCAGTATAAATAATTCGGCTTGTCGATCTCATTAGTTGAGAGGCATTGCGTTGAATGCTGAAAAAAAAGGTGGGTGGCACGGACGTGGCTCATTGGTGTGGGGGGAGGTTGCTGGAACGTATGACTGCTCAGACTGATGGTCCGCCATATTGGATCCTCGAAAAGCACATGGTGAAATGGAAGAGTGAAAAGAATTTTACGTTGACCAATGTACACGTAGAGAAAATCGGTCTCACTTGAGTTAAAGTTTGTAAGGCGTCATTAATTACGAGTGAATTTGTGAAAGGTGAATGAAACCCCACAAACTCATTTGTTTTATTTATTTTTTTTACTAATATTTCTCGAATGCGCAGGCTGATTAATGTAATGCATACGATCAAATAAGTAAAAATAGGGCGTCCTTTTCAAATACGAAGTACCTTCTATAATTATGTTTACAGTATATATATATATATATATATATATATATATATATATATATATATATATATATATACACAGTGGAACATGTTGTATGCGACCATCCCTACTGCCATCAAAAGCTGATCGCATGTGGCAGGTGGTCGCTCACTAAAGGCTCTTAGTCATGACCTATCTACGCCAGGAACGTATATTCCACTCATCAGAATGTATATATTAGAATTTTACCATTTAATCTGGTAATGAGAACATAAGACAATGGCGTAATTTTAAAGAAATCCATTCAGCATAATTCATTTATTTCAAAATTTTAAAATACATATTTACAACGTTCAGCAAGCGACCAAAATATTTATTCACAAAAATATTTATTAAGTGGACTTAAAAAAGTATACGATTTCAGTTTTTTCTAAGAAGTGAGTGATAGCAAAAGAGAATCCGCGATAATACACAGAAGAAAAAAACAAAACATAAAAAACTGACAGAGATCGTAGGTGGGGGTAGAGAAACAGAGGGACAGAGGTATATATATACCCAGATGGAAATATAATAGACAGATACACAAAAAAATAAAGGAACGAAAGAGATAGACATTTGAGAAAGAGACATAATTGTGATTTTCCCAATCCCTGAATTTATCTATATAAGTACAGCGACTGCGATAAATCCCTTGAACATGTCAAATGCAATAGATGTTGTACAAAACAGACGATTTTTGAACGTGAGGTGAACTCAGGCAATGTACATTTCAACAAGAAATAACAGTTTGATACAACACGACAATAACAAAACAATGAGGAATTGTTACTGGCTTAGATCAGTTCAAAAGGAAATAGATTAATCATTTAGTTTCTCCTAATTTAGAAATTCGCAGTGTACGATCAAATGAATTTTTTTAAGCGTTCACTTGATCGGTGATCTTCACTCGTTGATGTTAGTGGCTCAAATCGTCCGTGCATAGAAAAACGGTCATTAGCAACAGGTTGTCGCTGACGAAGAGGATAGTATACGGCATGTTCCACTATATATATATATATATATATATATATATATTAGTCATCCACATACAAACCCGTTTCGCTGTATCACAGCTCATCAGTGTGGCTTGACATATCCACTTGCTTCTGGCCGGGATCGAAACTCGACCGATTTGGTGTCAGTCGGAGTCTCTACTCCCTAAGCCATCGGCGCATATATATGTATATATATTCCGCAGACGGATCTGTTTCGCTGTATCACAGCTCATCAATATGGTTAGACTCCGATTGCTTTTAACCCAGGATTGAAACCCGACCGAATTGGCGTCAGTCGGAGATTCTACTTCTGAGCTATAGGCGCTCGGCAGAAGAAGGAAAACGTTTTAGCGTGTATATTATCATTATGCACGCCCAATAGCTTCGAGTGTTCTAATTCATTGCTGAATGAACGATGCGTAGATGCCAGAGTAGATACTGTTTACCAAAGTCTACCTTCCAAAGTGCTCAATCAGGGTACTGTAGCGCTGGACGTCTCCGAAAATATACGTTCGGGGTAGACTAAGAAGAATTTAAGAACGGGGTAGCTTTAAGAACAACTCACGCGGTTCATGTTTCGGCCATTGTACAACACTTACTAGACAATCAAGACTGTGCCTCAAGGGATGAGGATACATGGTTTTCTGTCCTGCACAGCATCCGCTCGGCTCATGATTTACGTGTTTTGGAGGCTGCGTATGAGAGAAAGAGCGCTTCATTCGCTCCTTACGATTATTGGAGGGATTGTGAGTACTTCTTTTCCATTTTATTGCTCTTGTGGAAGTTTATGTTTACATTCCCTTTCAGTCAGTTGAGTGCCATATGTGATACACGCTTGGGCAGAAGATTATCCCGCAGTAGGTTGCCATTGCTTTCTGCGGTGGACTGGTGGCCGGACAAGGCTACAGAACCCAATTTGTCCTGTTATTTAACCCATAACTGGAAGGAATAGGCTGATTAATACCTTTCCCAAGGGTATTTGCGCGTAAGTGAATGCAATGAATTCAACTAGAATTCGAACTCGGCTCCCCAATTTCTCGTTCCGAGCCGATATCCAATGCACCACAACGCACATTCCATTTACATTTAAATTAATTTTGATTACAATTTAGTTTTTAAACGAGTTCCAACTTCCCTTCCACAATTAATTGTTTGTGTCCTATTTATCATCAACTTTTCTGCCAAGGAGCGCCTTTAATAACGTGTTGGCAGAAAGAATCCTAAAGCCTAGCATTATGACGTCATCTTTATTTAAGTTCATTTGTTATTTCTGTAGGCACAAGTCTTTGTATATATATATATATATATATATATATATATATAAATTATATATAATCATAATTTATATATATGATTATGTATTATACATATATATATATAAATATATATAATTATATATATAAAGACGGAAGCTGATGATGGTTCACCTGAAATAGGCCATACTTCTGATTTACCATGAAATAACGTGTCTGCCTAAAATTTTACATGTAATCATATATATATATACATATATATATATATATATATATATGCAATTATATGTATTATATATATAAATATATATAACTATATATTATATATATAAATATATATATAATTATATATTATATATATAAATATATATATATAATTATATATTATATATAAATATATTATATATATATATAAATTATACATAATTATATATATAATTATATATTATATATATAGTTATATATATATATAAATTATATGTAGTTATATATAATTATATATCATTATTTTTATTTTTATATAAATTATATATATATATATATATATATATATATATATATATTTAAAAAATTATATATATATTTAAATTTCGATTTCTACATTCGTTGAACAGCTATCTCAGCGAGAAAATTTTTGCTTTTTCAGCAACGATCAAAAACACATTTTTATTAATTCGAATATGTTGAACAATTCACGTACCGGAAAAGCCCCAAAATATATCCATACACAGGAAGTTTTAAAAAAATGTGCGAGATATAGAAAGAAAAAAAAACACAAATATAAAAAACCGAGGAGCAGAGACAGAAATTCATGGCTTGATATTATATATTTTATTTTATACATACATACATACATACATACACACTCGCACGCACACACACACACACACACACACACACACACACACACACACACATATATATATATATATATATATATATATATATATATATATCAAATGATTTGTTTGAACATTATTTTTTTTTCGATGCGCGTATTTAAGTAGATATTCTATTTTTATTAATTAAACAGTGTTATATATTTATATCTTCTGGCCTGATTATTTTCGATAAATTTTTATTACGAAAATGTGTGTCATTCGGCAGGTTTCGAACCTGCGACCCCATGTCATCCTGTCGGGTGACACACATTTTCGTAATAAAAATTTATCGTAAATTACCGTGCCAGTAGATATAAATATATAACGCTGTTTAATTAAAAAAAAAGTATATATACTTAAATACGAGTATCGATTAAAAATAATGTTCAAACAAATCATTTCTAATTGTCTGTTGTTTATATATATATATATAATTTATATATCAGTAAGTGTTACACCGTAAACTTATTGATTGTATTAAACCTTTCAAAATGACCGGTCATGAGGATTCGAAGCTATAAAATTCTGCAGAACGGTAAGCACACTTGAATCTTTTAAAATACGCATAAATCAAACTTAATCTCATTTATCTATGAATATTTAAGTGTACCTTGTTTAGAATTCGTACTCCATCTTGGTTTGTGATGAATGCGTCAGGCTTAGTTGGAATTAAATTGTACAAGGACGTTACGTTTCAAAAGTATTATGAGGTATTATATACTCTGGCATCTTTTTTTATTAAACACTCTGACATATCTTTTATTAGGCACTCCGACATACCGTTTATTAGGCACTCCGACATCTCTTTCAAGGCAGTCCGACATTTCTTTTATTATGCCCTCTGACATTTCTTTTATTTGGCACTTAAATATATTGTTATTATGCCCTCTGACACCTCTTTTATTAGGCACCCCGGCATCTCTTTTATTAGGCAATCCGTCATTTCTTTTATTAGGCACTTAAACATATTTTTTATCATGCCCTTTGACATCTATTTTATTAGGGACTCTGACATCTTTTTTATTAGGCACTTCGACATCTCTTTTATTAGGCACTTTAACACATTTTTATTATGCCCTCTGTCATCTGTTTTATTATTCCCTCTGGCATCTCTTTTATTATGCACCCAGACGTCACTTTTATTATGTACTTTGACATCTCTTTTATTATGCACTATAACATATTTTTTATTAGGCACTCTGACATCTCTTTTATTATGCCCTCTGACATTTCTTTTATTACATTCTAAATAGTTAACAAAAATTGCGAAAATTTTCTCAGTCTGTGATGAATTTGTCCTGATTGATCAGGTTTTCATGCTGAATCATGTTACTCGGTTAATAAAGCTAGGGATATTAAGGAGAGCTTCGAAGTACAAAAACATATTTTTTATATCTTCCTTCAAATTATTTTCAGCGTAGATGTCTAATGCATCGGGGCGTCTTATATAGAGTGAAATACAGTAGTTCCTTTCCTTATTTTTGCAATTAACCTTTCTGAATTTAATATAATTCTGTTTATCTACTCAAATAGCAACTTGGCTTACTTCTTAAATAAACCTAAATACTTTGTGTAACAATAAATAAGAAAGAATTGCAATTATTCTATCTCCATAATTATAAATAATTAACTATAATAGCAGTTGTATAAGTAGTTGATTCATTCAAATGCTTGAGGTTGGAGTGGCACTAATCACTGCTAATAGATATTTCCCATATCATAACATAGATAGGGCTTCTGTAACTCTTAGTTCTTGTTTTGAATTAATCTGCTAGTGTCGTTTCAAATCGTTCAAATTAAATGGCTTCTGCTTGTGAATGCCAATTTGTAATTGATGCCGCAATTTTTCCGTTGGGTTTATTCCACGTAATTGATAGACTTTATCGTCTACTCCAGCAATTCATAGGTGCTTCTCAAAATCTGTTTGGGGTCGTCGGCTTGCCAGAAAGTAGAGTGGTCTAACAACACTGGATAAGCAGAGTTGGGGGTAGAGGAAGATTTTTTCCCGAAACCCTCTGATAGATTTTGCACTTAGCAAATACATCTTAGTGGGTTCTTTTGATAAATGCTGCAGTAAAATGAACAGGAAAATGATGTATTTGAATCTATCCTTCATCGTTGTAGTAGCATTTTTAATATAGTGTTCCATCAGGGGGTACCTCGGAGAAGTGTAAAGTTTGTCTCACTGAATATATTATGACGGAGTAATATGGGACATCTTTTCTTCGACATGGCAGTGAACACTGGATAATCTTCTCAAGGATGTAATAGAGACTTGAAGCAACAGAAATGAGTTTTTACAGAAGGATGCTGAGGATATGATGGCCTGAAACGTTGAGATTTTGGAAAGGATGGAAAAAAAATGAAACTAATACTTAACATCAGGAAAGGACAGCTGAAGTTAGGGGACATTTGATGAGGAAGAAGGGCTCGGAGACTCTGATACTCACATGTCAGCTAGAGGGAAAGGGAGACAGAGGAAAGCAACGCGTATTACACTTGATGGGCTTAAGCAAATAGATGGCAGAACGGAGATGGCAGTTTTGGAGAAACAACTCTCCCGACTATAATGACCATTGCGTATATATATATATATATATATATAAGAACGAAAATCAAGGTTTCGCTTAACAGTTCGTCAGGGAAAATTGGCCAATTTTCCCTGACGAGCTGTTAAGCGAAACCGTGATAGGTTGTTGGCTCACCCTTAGATTTTTATTCTTGTTTGCTCTACTTTCGCGTTGGGTACGTCTTGTACTCTGCTTTCGTATTGAGCTTTTTATTTTTAAGGTTTCGTCTTAGGGTTTTTTTCTTTCTCACGAATGCATGACTTTTTGTTCAAGTATTTCGTTTGTTCCCTTTTTACTTCCCCTTTTTTCCCTCTGGGTTAGTTCCCGGTGGGTTTCATGGCGTTCTTAGTTGTAGTTTAATTATTGATAATCTTGACGGAATTAGTTTTGTCAATATTGGTATTATAACTATAATATATATATCCTCATTGGTCATCATAGTAGGGAGGGTTGTAAGATGTTTTTATATAATAAAGGTTTTTGATACTAGTCTGACAAATTTGAACCTAACTGTGAAAGAGAAAAGGTGTAGTGATACTGTTGTGACACTGGCAAATCAATATGCCTAATTTGCATAAGTTCAAGAGAGAGCCTATATAACTCGTCACTGAGAATAAGTGTGGAAGCTTAGCGACTGAGGAGTGCTAAACCTCACTTCACATCAGATACATTGCCCGAGGGTAATTGCACGTCAGTGAATATAAAAAAAGCAGAGAGTGAAAGAATATGCCTACCTATTCATAGACTTAAGGAGCGATTTCGAGATCGCCAACGAGGTAACCCACGTCATAGAAAAATAAGCGAAGTACGTTGGAATAATCGATAGTGACTAGGATTTAGGAATCGGATAACTGAGTTCAAATTCCAGTTCCTTTTTTAATGTAATTTCTGTCAAGTTTGAATTCCATTCACTTAAATGCCAATATTATTTAAAAATGTATGGATCCATCTCTCCCGCCCTCAACTACCGGTAAATAGCAACACGAACTTGGTTTTACCTAGTGCTACCCTATATGACGCAGAATGCAAAAAAAAAAAATCTCATAATATATGAAGAAGATTGGGTGGATGTTTTTGTTTAGCGGCATATCCATCTCTGTGAGTTATTTATTCTTAAGTTTAAAATATTTTGACGCAAGCCTTACTAATTAATCCATAGCTGGGAGAGAGAAGGTATATTCATAAATTTTCCATCTGTATTTGCACGTAAGTGAATATAACGAACCCAACTAGAATTGGAACTCGGCTCTCCGATTTCAAATTCCGTGCCATTATCCATTAAACCAAATGAACATTGAAGTTTACAGCACCTAGTATTTTTAAGTGGTCGTTCATCAAGGCTCGTCGTTGCTTAACTTTGTTGATCGCGCGAGAAACGTTGTTTCAATTTTATGTGACCGTAAAACTACTACAGTTTGATTTATATCTGCAGATTCTTGAGAGACTCAAATGAAGAACCTGCAATGTAATCAGCTTCTCGATTTTAGTTAATTAAATATAGTTTCCTCGTTTAACGTGACTTCAGTTTTTATCTGTTATTCTTTTGAATCTTCTTTTATTGTCTCACTCATTAATAACGTTTCTTTGGCAAATGTTCGTTTTAATTCCCGACGGCTTTTCTCCTTCAGATTTATCCAAAATAGCATTATTTCTGTGCAAATGCATATGCTGAACTCAAATCAACAATTAGTTATTGAAGAAATTTACCTTTTTTTTATCTAAATGTCCATAAACAAAACGAACTATATCTTGCACTTTTTCTCTCCCGTAACTCTCACGAAGTCATGTAATTAACTGCAGAATGATGTTCTACGTAGGCAGCAATTTTCTGTCGAATTTTCGTCGATTTTCTTCATTTACTGAAACTTCCGGTGATGTACTTCCTGTCATGAAAGTAATGCGCTATTGTATTTCTACGCTTATCACTTTCATGACAGGAACTTTTCCGGTCAATCCGAGTGCTCCAACTACAACTGGAATTATTAATGTTCATTTCAAGATGCTTGTATTTTGATAGCTTTTATGAAAATCTCCAAAGATACATTAAAATCTACAGGGAATGTCATGTCAATAAGAAAGCAAGTTGCGTTTTTATTATTATTATTATTATTATTGGTTATTGATGTCGAGCCAAAAATGGGTCCACGGAAATATAGCACGGAACACGAGGTGTAGGTTAAAGAAAGATATATTTACAGAAAAGGTTACAAAGAAGAAGGTACAGTAAGCAGAGATTACGAATCCAGTATAGTCCTTGGTAGTCGACTGCGGTCATGCGCACAGTGCTACTGTCTGTTTCCCCCACTACTGCTATCACACACCTATTAATATAGCAGTGGGGGAGTCCATGTTGAGGTGAGTCCACAACAGTTATATTTTTAAGATATAGTCATATTTACCTAATAAATATCGATTTCAGCTTGCAATATCTTATATACTGAAAATATTTACACTGGTTATTTTGGTATTGTGATATTTTCTTTATTCAAAATGTTGATTTTCATCTGATCGTCAATAAATTGCGTAATTAATATAGTTTTCGGGAATTTTATTTCTCATTTCGTATATCTGAAGATTGGTAGGTATCATAAAAAATATAGCACCACAAGAGAGAAGTAAGATATTATCAAGAGAATGAAAGTCAACACTGGAAATTGCAAGAAATTTGAACAGAGATTTCAGACCGAAGTGAAACTGAAAACCATCGATAGGACAAGAAGACGAGAAAAAAACTGGCTTGAAGAAAGTCGAAAAACAAAAAACAAAAAGAAAAAAATGAGATTTAAGAAAAATTAAAAGCTTTTAAAGAAGATTTTTTCTCTTTTGTGCGCCGTGTCTCTTCAGAACGTAGGCAATCATTCACCTCTGCTTACCTTATTCCCTTGACGCTTTTCACAATTTATCTCTTGATATTTCTCCCAAACTCTGCTCAACCATCCACATGTTAAATCCCATTAAGTATGTCTCACGTTGCTTTACCCTCTCTCTATTTCCCTCTATCCATCCTGTGAGTATCAGTTTCTCTAAGCCTTGCCTTCTCATTACATATCAGCTGTCTCTTCCTGACGTTAAGTATAACTTTCTTTATCGTTCTTTTGGTCACATGTTCGGTGCATGGTATCCTCAGCATCCTTCAGTAAAACCACATGTCTGTAACTTCGAGTCTCTTCTTCATCTTTGAGGAGATTGTTCAGCATTTCTTGACATACAGAATGACAGATATCACATAACAGTCTATTACTGTTTTCTTTGTTTCCAACAAAATCTTCCTGTCTCTCATTTCTCTACACAAATACCATTGTGAACGGTATGGATCCAAATCTACTTCACCTGCCAGCCGTAGTGGGCCAACCACCTAAGAAAGAAATAATCTGAATTCCAAACCGTATTTAGCCCTGATGTAGCACAGATTATCCAACCATCCACAAAATCGTGGCCTAACGTGCACATCACGTTTAAGCATCAGTTTACGTACGATCGAACCTGGTCAGTATCAACATATCGACAGAATTCAACCTTGTCAGACTCTTTTGCCTTCGGACGGAGAGGAAGCCAGATGAGGTTATGCCAAACGGTAGCGTTTGGTCTGGGGTAACATAAACAAAACCCGATGGCTCTTATGCGTGGTCTACGATAAAATTGTTGTCCAACTATCCGCGATCAGAATGCCCCACGTAAAAACCGACCTTGTGTCACATCCCACATTTTGTGGAGAAGGCTCAGGTAAGTACCCAGAATTCCACTCAAGCTTATCGGACGCTTTGTCTACGGGTAGAGAAACTAAGTCAAGGCTATGCACGAAGTTTCGTTTGAGGTAAAGAAATAAATTCCCTAATGTACGTAAAAAAACCTTGTGCAATTTCCCGCCTTTTGTGAATTTTCCAGTATGGAGATAGATATCCGCTTGGAAATACCAGGTGTCGAAAGTTTGGATGTGTGGATGCTTTAATGAAAAATGACTAGTGATTTTTAATCGTAGAATTTTTCCCGTGGGATTTGTCATATTCACTTACGCGAAAATGCTCTTGGGAAAGATGCGAATCTTCTCCCCCAGCTATGGGTTAATTAGTAAGGCTTGTACAATAAAAAATTATTATCAGCCACCACCACCCAAAACAGTTGAAAGAATTGATATTAATACTAGATATCAACACACCGCGACTCCTTGGCCACAATCTCACAACCGACATGAAATGAAACGACAGAATCGACTCTATTGCTGCATTTGCTGTTAGGAAGATTAGGTCGATTCGCGTTTAGCATGATAAATTCATTTACGCGTCAATACCTTAAAGTTATCATTACATATCTTCTCCCACATAGCCATGGGTTAAATAGTAAGACTCGTATCACTAAAAGTTTCTTATCTCAAAAAATATCCTTACATATTAAAAAAACATTTTCTGACTTCAAATAACCTGTTGTATAAAGTAGAACGACGACATAGAATTTATAGCTGAATCTACTGCGAGGAAGGTGGGTTCACTGTGTCAAGATGAAAAGTTTTCTCTTCAGAATCCGTCTTGCACATTTATAAATCTACCATTCGTCCGTGCATTGAGTACTATTGCCATATCTGGTCGAGTGCTCCAGCTATTCATCTTGGGGTTGTCATCAGAATCGATCTTGCACATTTATGAATTTACCATTCGTCTGTGCATTGAATACTGTTGCCATATCTAGTCGGGTGCTCCTGCTATTCATCTTGGGGTTCTCATCAGAATCCATCTTGCACATTTATAAATCTACCATTCGTCCGTGCATTGAATACTGTTGCCACATCTGGTTGGATGCACCTGCTATTCATCTTGGGGTTCTCATTAGAATCGATCTTGCACATTTATGAATTTACCATTCTTCCTTGCAATGAATACTGTTGCCATATCTTGTCGGGTGCCCCTGTTATTCATCTTGAGGTTCTCGACGAAATCTAAAGAAGGATCTGCATGTATTACATACAGACATGGCAGTTTACCTTCAGTTACTTTCCCACATACGTATGTGGCTTCGCTTTGTCTTTTATACCAGTATTTTCATGGTTACTATTCTGACGATTATTTACCTGCCGCTCCGACTACATGTACTTACGTGTAGTACTTGAATTGCAACAGGGTCCAAATTTTTACCGTCGAAATAGTTAAATTTAACCGCCTCTTCTTCTCTATTATTTTTCTCGCACTTCCATTTTGTGGAACTAATTTCCTGTTGCATGCTGATAGCTACCAACTCCAAAAGTTTAAATACAATATCAATTGTCATGTTCTATCTCATTGATTTCTATCCTTCCATTATCCTTTCTTCGACATCCCTTCTACCTTGTTTTTTTTCCTCACTGTAACCCCTGCGGACCAGTGGCGGTTCTACTTTGCTTGAGGAGAACTTATTATAAAAAAGTAAAAAGTACCTTTCAAATTTATAGACGGTTGTTAGTTTAGTCTCTCCTTGAATCGTTTTCAGCGGGAACATATCATGTTTGCTTCAGTGAGTTACCAAAAAATATTTTTTTCATGGTTCGGTGCGTTTGTTAAGCAGGCTGGTTTTAAATGTTAAATGAAATTTGAAGAATCTTGTTTCTTTCATCCTGTTATTCAATATGAAGAAGAAAATCGATGAACAGCTAAAGTAAACTCTTTCAAAAATGCTCGGAGAATACTACTCAGCTTGACAGTCGTTTTTGGTAGCAACATTTTGCTAGGATGCTTCTGATAATCGTTGGTGCAGATGCTTGCTAAAGCACGTTTGTTTTTCTTCAAGACTCACAGGTTCCATCAATGATTTATACTGAAACTACACCTAGCGGATGTTAGTTACAGTTTATGGGAGAAAGCAAATAATCTGAGATTGTTTACGACAAACCCTCGGTCAAGATGATTTGTGTCTTCAGGCTATTAGGACAATCGAAAGCTCTTAATTCCTTTCGACATAATTTCACTCACAAGAATTCGCATGTTTGGGTCATCTCCGCCAGATGCATGCCATAATAAAGTAACCTTCCTGACAAATTCGATATTTGAACCTGGATATCCGGCCTTTTACAAACCATCAAATACAGAACCTGATCTTGTATTTCGATGACTGCGAAATATGCAACTGACTAAACCAACAGATCTCACACAAGTTTTGTACACTCGTATCTGTGCGCGAGTATATATCGCTAATATGGAATTAGAATTACCTGACAAAGGTAGAAGTTACATAGAATCCTCTTCAAACCTTGTTTCCAAAATTAGTTCGAGTTTGCTAAAAGGTATTTCCAAGCGGTTATTTTTGCTAAAAATATACGCTTGAGGATTAACTTTTAATACTTTCGCCAACAGAATTTGAATCTTCTTGCCTCCGGATCTTGTCTAACCCATTCCGTCCGTCGATCACGTTCGTCTTTTATGCATTGATTATTTAAAAATATGGTTGAATCGAATTTATCACTAAGATTACTGAGATTATGTTTGCATAAATTTCTTTGATAAATGTTGAGCAAGCTGGTCTCGCAGATAAATGAGTTGTGGGTTCAATCCTTTGGCATATATGGAACTTTCTGCTAGAATAAAATTTTTCCCCACCATGCTCTCGGTTAATAGTCAATAAAATAATCTTGAGGTTCTATACTACTTATTCCTCACATTTTTATAGATGTGTTTTAAACGAAATTTGTTGTCCGGATTCCCATGAAGTAATCAGTAATAAGTTAATTAATGTAACGGCATATCAACTTTTGTTGGTCGATTTATTGTTGAATGTTTTATATGACAAAGATGACGACGAACTAATAGAAACGAAAGCGTATATATGGTATACACATATGTATAAATCAATCCGGATATAAGTCTGAGAAATGGATAAAATATCGTAGCCCTGTGTATAAGTCGAGGCAGAAAATCAACACATAAAGTTCAGATGTGGTTTTGTAAATTCACATAAGTAGAGAATGCTTCTTTTTTTTTTTTAATTAAATTCAATATTTTTTTACGTGAACTTATTTAAAGCCACATTTAGAAAATAGGTTTTGTGTCATAACTCCATTACGTAAATATAATTTTCACCATTTCATCTGCTTTATAAGCATACAGAAAGTTTGTGGAAATTCGTTTACTTTATTTTTCGTAGATAACACTACTACATTAACACTTTCAACATTAAACAGTATCAAATTTTGATAGATCATCACGTGTTTCGTGTAATTAGTATTTTATAAGCATGTTCAACTTTAGAAAAAATCAATAATGAACAATTATCCGAATTAATAAAAAAAAGTTAAAACATTTAATGAATTAATATTTATTAAATAATAAGAGAATATTAAAGAAACTTTTGGAAATGCAGAAAAAACTCAGATATCTATCGACTTAAATGTTTTGGACTAAACAAATTGGAAGAGAGTAATAAGAAAATTACATTAAATAAGGAAAATCTATTATCCAAAAGATTATCGACAATACACGGCTGTCAGGATCTTAGATGTTTCTTTTGATTTACCGTGTCTCAAGAAGTGCGAGATGCTGACTCTCCACAACCTCCTATCATCTGTAGTGATAAATAATGAGAGTTTTTTTACTATTTGTTCCAAAATCTGTGATCTATTAACAAAAGCTCATAAGATAGGATAATCATTGGTATTCTCTGATCCTTGGCCTTGTATTTAGTATTTTATAAGTATGTTAAACTTTCGGAAAAAAACAATAATAAATAAATATTTGTATGCATATAAATATATTAAGATATTTAATATTCGAATATTTATTAGAGAAGCTAATGTTAGAGAAAAGAAATGTATATGAAGATTGTGAATATTCTGTAAAATACTTCTAGAAGTTAAAGTAAGAATATATTTTTCGATTTTAATATTGATGTCGTGATACAAATCTTAGGAATTAATCCATAGCTGGTGAAAGAAGAGGGGGGTTGACAGGTTTCCAAATGATATTCGCGCGGAAATGAACTCGACTGAAATTAGAAATCAGCTCTCTTTGTACCGTTTATCTATAAGACGTCGATGATCATGGCTAGCCACAAACTCTTTATAACTTGTCTGTTTGCTATCACTTTCGAACCTGCTCTATCATGTAATCGCTCAAGTTCACCAGATACGTTGGTCGTTGCTTCGCTTTGGCCAACTTACATTTAATCTGCCCTGTGAGTAACACATTTTCCAAGTCGTCTTTCTGCATTATGTGCCCCATATATTTCAATTGTTTTCTTTCTAACGCAAATCATGGGTTGTTTTCTTTATTATTGTTTTTTGGAATCAGTCTTTGTTTTTATTATTTCTATGGTATTCCTTGTGTCATTCTGTAGAACCACATTCCTTTTGCTTGAAGTTTCTTCTTTATCTCTGAGGAAATCGTCCAGAATTCACTGCCATATAAAAGAACGGACACTACATTACAGTTAAGGGCTCTTGTCTTTGTTTCTAATGATATTTTTTCCTGTCCCTTAATATTTTACTTAGCTTTTGGAAGGCTACTTTCGCTATTTTAATGACCCTTTAGATTTCCGTGTCGCACATTTCGTCCTCTCTTAATACGCTTCCCAAATATCTACGTTGCACACCTGTTTGATTTGGGTATCTCTAATATCGCTTCAATGAAATTTAATCTAATAAATTGTTTACAAATTAGCTTTATTATGATTCCTTAAAATATATGCCATATATCCATATATTTATCATTTTTTCCAGTGAAAATTGTTCACTCATTCGTTCCAGAAACGAATTACACAAAATTAGCTTGAATTAAATATTTTACAGTTAAAGTATTTCAAATCTGTATTAACTAAACAGTTAAAGCCAAAATACTGTCAGATTTGCAAAAAGAAAAATACCTCACTCATATACACACACACATCGTTTTGATCTAAAATTATTTATAAATGGAACTTTGTCTCTGTGTGTGCGTATATGTGTGTGTGTGTGTGTGTCTGTGTGTGTGTGCGTGTCCGTTACCTATAGACTCCGAAACGGCTGAACCAATTTTCTTGAAAATTTACACAGTTGTACTATAAGCGTCTGCAAGTGTTCTTAGCTAGGTTTTGTGTCGAGGTACCCCCGATAAATATCGATAATCGATGATCAAAAAAATCGGGTTATAGAAGGAGTGTTCCGATTTTAATCAAATTTCATACACTCATAGAAAAAGACATAAGAAACGATATTCAGAAGTTTCAAGGTTGCAGTTCTTACAATAGTGCAGAAAATCGATAATATATATATATATAAGGCAAGATGTTTGTGTGTATGTCTGTTTATTTGCCTCTATGTCTGTATTTTTTTCGGCCATTTTATTTTAGTCTTTGCTTCTGGTTTGGCTCTAAGTCGGTATAATTGTAGTTCTTAGTCTCAGCCATGATACCATTTACTCAGAGGACTTATTTATCCTTCCAATTTCAGTTTACGACGAAAAAAACTTATTTGATATCGATACCAGGAAATCAAAATTTGACTTACATTCATTCATTTTTTTTTTCAGTCTACGGTTTCGCTTTAACTGGAAACAACTACTGCTTTTTAGTCTTTCGTGCCAACGCCCAAAGAGTCTGAGCTCCAGCATCATGGATTAGTTTTAAAGCTTTCATTACTGCCGAGCAACGCCGGTCTATACTGCTAGTATATAGTATATATATGTTCGAAAGCATAATTTACAATAAATTGCTCTATTTTTATATTAACCGCTGTTTTAAATTAATGTTCTCAACGTTGCAAATATTTTTCGTTCCATATCCATTTGGATATATATATATATATATATATATATATGTATATATATCTGTCTGCGGATGACAATATATATATATATATATATATATATATATATATATATATTGTCATCCGCAGACGGATCTGTTTCACTGAATCACAGCTCATCAGTACGGTTAGACTCTGACTGCTTTTTAATCCAGGATTGAAACCCGACTGAATTGGCGTTAGTCGGCGATTCTACCTCTGGGCTATGGGCGTTCGGTGCAAGAAGGCAGATTTTTTAGCACATATATCATCATTATATGCTCCCAATAGCCAGAGTGCTCTAATTCATTTTACTAAATGAGCAATGCGTACACGCCAGAGTAGCTACTGTTTTTCAAAGTCTACCATTCAATATATATATGAGATAGATAGATATATTATTATACTTATAAATGCAACAGTGATGTATTTGAATATGAATTTGTATATATGCACTTGAGGATAGAATATGTGTCTAAAAATTAATGATATCAGGAGAGAGTGTGCATGTAGTTGTAAACGCATTTTTCTTTTACTCTGTATGACTGACTGTTGCTCTCTCTCTCTCTCTCTCTCTCTATATATATATATATATATATATATATATATATATAATTTAGTCAATTAACAGCAATACGTGATAGTCACTTCGGCGATCATGTCTCTTTCAATTCATGACTGACTAGGCAGAATATTTTGCTGCACTAGGTTGTCATTTCATTTTACAGTTGACCAATTGCCAAACAAGTCTATAAAAGCCAATCTGTCGTGCTATTTAACCCATAGCTGGAGGGAGAAGAGAATCATTTATACCCTTTCCAAAGGTAGTTGCGCGTAAGTGAATGCAACGAATTAAACTTGAATTCGAACTCTGCTCTAAGATTTCTCTTTCACAGCCGATATCCATTGCACCACAACGCTCACTTATATAATTAGACAGCCTGACTTCTTATATGAAGATTGGAAATATTCAAAAAAGGAAACAAATTAATCTTGACAAATTTTGGCACATTGGCAATTCTCACGCTCTTTGACTTGTGATTATTTTTTTTATTTGCGACGGATTCCATTATTGTAAAACGAGGCACCATAGTTTAATCGACTAAAAAATAAAATATAATAAAAACAAATTAATTTCAAGAAAATAATCTTAGAAAATATGAGACATTTCACACAGCTCTTCATTCATCAGGCATTATTATTCCGCCAGAAGCCGAACATGTTCTATGGCAGCAACAGCGGGTGCCCCTACTATTCTCCTCGGGCTTCTTGACAAAATACAGCGAAGAATCTGTAACGTGATTGATACCGACTTAGCTGACCGCCTGCAGTCACTCTCTCACCGGCGTGACGTGGCTTCTCTGTGCTTCTTCTATAAATACTTTCATGGCTTCTGCTCTGATGAACTTAAATCACTGGTGCCCCCTAGGTGTGAGTTTGCACGAGATACTAGATTGGCAACTAGGTCCCACCCTTTTACAGTGAAACCGATGAAATGTAACCGCAATTTCTACTCCAACAGCTTCTTTTCTCGCACTTCCCGCCTGTGGAATTCCCTTCCACATGCTTGCTTCCCCGACGGCTATAACCTCCAGGAGTTTAAATGTAAGGTCAATCGACACCTCCTAACACACTAACCCTCCCATTCCCTCCAACTCTCCCCCTATGTACATCCTAACTCGTCTATCGCCCTGTGTAACCCCCTGCGCTATAGTGGCAGTGGAATGCCTTGCTTGGGGTGACATGATAAAAAAAAGACAAACTATATCGTTTATGATTCCCTTGCGACAACCATATTTAACCTTTACTAAATTTAGGCTAAATCAATGCTATAAAAATAGGAATCCGACGAGAATCGAGTGCGCTACACGTCTAATAATCAGCAGGCAGTTATAAAAAAGGCGTTAAAGCCACTAAGATGAAGGAAATTGAGAAAATGTTACTGAGGAGAAATAGCAATAAAAAGAACGATTTAAACAGACGAAATATGATTACTGACGCTGCATTTAAATATATGAAGAACTTAATTAATAGGAAATAACGTACAGCCCAAAAATCTTTAGGTACATATTAGAAACCTCAGGGGTACTTTGAAGTGGTGTAATGGTTAGCAATCTTGTCTCGTTAGAATCATCACAGTTGAGTAGTCAGTTCGTTCCTCACTGGGTGTCCCTTACTTTCGGCCTTGTGCCACATCGAACTTACGCTTAGAAAATTACCATATCAGAAATCTCAGATCCGATGCGATAGCAGTACAAATAGTAGACTTATAAAGTTCAAAACAGATTCAGAGAAAAAATGTCTATTACAATAAACTGAACAAGAGTTTCCCAACCAAGGCGATATTTCCCACCGGCGGTCGATTTCAACTGCTGGAGCAACTGAAAATGGTGGTCTCTTGAAGATTTTGTTAGGTGATATAGGATTCTGGGTATTAAAAAGGTGTGTCGCCATATGCTACACGAAATGAAATATTCAAATAAAAAAAGAACCTGCTAAAAAAAAAAAACAGAAAACGAAAGGAGAATAAATGGATTATATTCCTATATAAGATAGAAATACCCCTTCAAAGAAAAAATATTTTGGTTTATTTTATAGTTTTAAAAAGGGTCATTAACATTCAAATAGTACCTTAGACGATTTAGATTTTTTGAGTGGAGATTATAAATCAGATAATAGAAAAAATATTTCATGACTTTTATTAATAGCGTATATTCTTTGCATTACGGTGCAATGGTTATCGGCTCGGAACAAGAAATCGAGGTACCGAGTTCGAATTCCAGTTGAATTCCCTGCATTCACTTATGTAAATAAACCCAAGGGAAATATATTAATCCGTCTCTCTCCTCCAGTTATACTTTAAGTAACAGGACAGAATGGGTTCTATAGCCTTGGTTGGCAACCAGTATACTGCAGAAAGTAATGACAACCTAGTGCGGGAAAATCTTCTGTCCAGTCAGTCATGACTCTTTCGAGACATGATCGCCCAAGCGTGTATCACGTATAGCACTTAACTGACTGACTGAATATAATAGTTTGAAACATGGTTAAGGCTTCTACTGGGCATAAAATGGGGGACGTTTTATATTTTTATGAAGTAATAAACTGATCCCCTACTAATTACTACTTAATAATATAATGCATCTCTTTTCCCTTTAGCTATGAGTCAAATAACAGGACAGATTGGGTTCTATAGCCTTTGTTAGCAACCAGTCTACCGCAAAAAGTAATGGCAACCTGCTGCCGGAAAAACTTTTGTCCAGTCCGTCATGACTCTTTCGAGACATGATCGCCCAAAGCGTGTATCACGTATAGCACTTAACTTACTGATATTCTTTTCGATTTTATTATTATGAACAATATAAACAATATATCGTTTATATTTTATCAGTACTTGCAAAGCTAAAGATATAAGTAACCTTAATCATAAACTAAATTTTATCTTCCCGATAAGCATAAGCTCTCAACTTGGTATTTACGCTGGTGATAAACATGTTTACTGCTGGCCTGAAAGTAAATTTTATCTGTTTGATGAAATCAAAATGGCAGATAATATTCAAAACTACCTTCAGTCTTTTGTTAAATGGGGCAAGTGATGGCTTGTTAATTATTAACAAAACTAATCCGAAACAAAACTACTCTCATCTGGTAGGAAACACTTTTTTCCTTCCATCAGCATCCCAAAAAAGTGGCTTGTTTCGTGTTCTTGGTTAAGATGAAGTAGAAAGACTATATTGAATCCATTTCGAGATCAGCTGCAAAGAAAGTTGGTTGACTGTGTCATCCTGAACACTTTTCTTTTTACTGAAAAATGATACACATAGATATTTTTATTGGGAAACACACCAATTCCTCAGATAATGGACTTTCCTTCCTATATCAATAAGAGTTAACAGAAAGTTAACGGGAGAAGGTCTTGGGAAGTTCAAGGAGTTATTCAGAATTCTATTGGAGTTCAGTAGAACTACTAGGCAGTTGATATTAGTCGGCAGTTAGGTGAATACTAAGGAGTCAGCTTTCAGTGGAAGATTACAAAGTCCCTAACATTTTGGGTACGTTAAGTCGATTAGCAACCGACATAGCACGATTATAACCTTCAGTGCGAAGATATACAGATATGTAGGATATTTTTGCTCTCATTTTCTTAAAACTTGTCGCTCACATGTTCCATCCATGGAATTTTCAACATCTTTATAAAACCACATCTTTTTACCTCCTTGTGGTGCAATGGATAGTGGCTCGGAATGAAAAATCCGAGAGACGAGTTCGAATTCTAGTTGAACACCCTTGGGAAAGATATTAATTCATCCTTTTTCTCTCCAGCATTGGATTGAACAGGAGGGCAGATTATATTCTAAAACCTTGTTTGGCAACCAGTCTACTGCAGAAAGAAATGGCTACCTACTGCATGAAAATCTTCTGCCAACTCAAATCATGATCAGAAAGGGACATAATCGCCCAAACTTGTATCACGTATGACACGTAACTGACTGTCTCAATCTTTGCGGAAATTGTCCAGCATTCACTGTATTATCAGAAATCGAGATCATATAGAAGTTCACAAATCTTATTTTTGTTTTCAACGAAATGTTCTTATTTTTTAATATTTGTTTAGCCTTCGGAACGCATGATTTGCTGTTTTACGTGAGCCTTCAGATTGCATGTGACGGCTTTTGATTTATATTAAAACGCGTCAGAGATAGTATAATTTTGTACTTGATTGATTTTGATATTTCTAATTCAGAGCCCACACCCTGGGCGAAATACGTAGCTAATGAGCCTAGCATAGATATACAATGAAAATCAAGCGGAAATACTCGAGGGTGGGCAAAAATTTCAAAGCTGACAATGGAGGAGGGATGCTGGAGATGTGAAATCTTGCAAACATTAATTTCAACTCGGCTTATTAATAACGGAATTTTTTTTTCAGATACGAAGAAGAGCTGAAAAGTTCACAGGCTGACTATAATGCTAGACCTGTAAAGTTTTGCATGAATAAATTTCAACTATTAATAATTGCATTGTTTTTTTTTTTCAGGTACGGAGGAGGGCTGAAAAATTTACAGACTAACTATGAAGGAGTAATGCTAGAGCTGGGAAGTATTGCATACATTCATTTCAACTCTTTTTGATAATTGCATTTTTCCCACCCCCAGATACGGAGGCATGTGCACTGTGGTGCAGTGGATATCTACTCGGGACGACAAATCGCAGAGCCGAGTTCGAATTGCAGTTGAATTCTTTGCATTCATTACGCAAAACTACTCTTCGGAAAGGTATTAATCCGTCTCTTCCCTCCAGTTATGGGTTAAATAATAAGACAGATTGGGTTCTATAGCCTTGACTGGCACCAGTCTACTGCAGAAAACAATGGCAACCTACGGCGAGATAATCTTCTGCCCAGTCAGTCATGTCTCTTTCGAGACATAATCGCCCAACGCGTGTATAACGCATGGCACTTAACTGACAGACGGAGGATACTAGAGTGAAACTAGAGCTGTGATATCTTGCATCCATTAATTTCAAATTTTCTTTCCAGGTCAACTTACATCTGACTTAATAAAAAAATAATACAAACTGTTCATTCTGTTGGCTAAAATGTCTATTTCTATGTGCTGTGCCCTTTCAGAACGTTGATGATCATGGCCTTCTACAATCCATTCTTTTCTAAACATATACTGTTTAGTATATGTTTAAGAGACAATGAATGTATATTATGTTTAATCATGAGCCGTTCTAAATGTCGTATTTTTGCTTTAATTTCAGATGAAAATAAAGACAAAAATTCTCCAACATTTGGGTAATTTTTTATTAATTTGGTTCTAAGCTGTCGGCTCACATGAGCCATCTTAATAACCTCTCTGAAAATGATTAAACATGATAGACATTCGTTGTCTCTTATATTTAACAGTAGATGTTTAGAAAATTATTTGCTGCCTCCATACACTAAATTTAATCTCTTCTTTGTAGCTCTTAATACTTTTTTTTCTTTTTTGTTCCATCGTCCAATAACTCAAACTCACTAGGTAGGTTATTTTTCTCTGTTCCTCTTGCATTCATCTTTTGTTAATAACAGCCCTTTTTTCTCATTATATACCCTAAAATTTCTGCTTATTTCTTATCTTAAGTCCCCTTTTCGTTTTCATTTACTTTAAAACTCCGTAATTGCTCACATGTTCGATCCATGATATTCTCAGTATCCATCTGTGGAAAACCATTTCTGTTGCTTCAAGTCTCTTCTTCATTTTGAGGAAATTTTACTGATACAGTTCATTACTCTTTTTTTTTTCTAACGACGCTTAAATTACTAATTCTAAGAAACTCGTCATCTCAAATTCTATTAAAGTATTTACAGAAAAGTCACTGACTAAACATATGTACTCATTATTATTGCTTTGTAAAATATTAATTAAGGTAAGAACTTTGTCAGTTCCATTTTAGAGTTATTAGATATTAGGTTTGAATTAATCCGTATTACGATCCAAACCTCAAATCTTCTTTCCCGTTAGTACGATTGTCTACCACTGAGCTAGACACATAATAGAGAGGGGTATAGAAAAAGAAAAGCGCTTTAAAAAAATCTCTTATGATGCCGACTTGAAACATATCTTAATTACGACTTGTTCAACCTTACAAGACTTGGCAAATCTTTAACGGTCTCATTCAGAACGTCTCCGGCGTTTGGCTAATGACCAAGTTTATTGATTTCTGAAACATTAAATTCATCGATAAACACCGAAAAAAAAGTGT
Organism: Ascarosepion bandense; assembly: GCA_037127315.1. Taxonomy (NCBI): domain Eukaryota; kingdom Metazoa; phylum Mollusca; class Cephalopoda; order Sepiida; family Sepiidae; genus Ascarosepion; species Ascarosepion bandense. The sequence continues at coordinate 239,593 of JBBBDQ010002224.1, forward strand.
GACAGTCTCCAATTTCAACTACGATAAATTGCTTGTCTTATCGGGGAAGATGCTAAGCCATCCAATTTTGTCTAGGTTCTGTTTGAAAACAAGCGTATAGCCATTATAAATCGATTTCCTTGTCTGTGCTGTCTATAGCACAAAATGTCGGCCACTGTTTTCTCCGGTCTTCTTCCTGTCATGATGTTTTCAATGGGGTTAGAATATAATGTTCAAATGGAAAGTGAAGCCGATCAAAAAGCCCAGGAGAACGTAGGGAGTTACCCTATACTTTTGTGCAAATTAATTGTAACACCTGCTTTAGTTTCCTTTCTTTTATTATACGGTTAGATTTAGACCCACTGAAGTGACAGGGTGTAATCGATTTCCATTTTTTTCTTTATATCATTCGTAGTCTTGTGCAGTAATATGAATCTATTTTTGAGATGTATGATGATTCGGGGTGTATGGAGTAACGCACTTTAAGGAAGCGTACGAAAACTGTAAGGCTGCACGAACACACTGGCAAGCCTTAAAGAGAGTTCGCGGATATTGTTAGTGTCAGCCTTTCAACTGCCAGTCGTGTCATCAATGCGAAGAAACAAACTGGATCTATCAGTCCAAAACGTAAAGTAAAATTCGGTCGAAAGAAAAATCAACGCTAAGAGACAACGTATACGTGATCAGGGAAAGTGTGAACGATCATAGGAAGACAATATTCGTTTTGATTCAGTTAATTTTCACAAGGGTGTAAGTCACTCCTGACCACCAAGTTTAGAAGACTATGACTTGCTAACCAAGGAACGATTTGTAATACACGTGGTTATATAAAAGCCAGTCCAGAGATTAAATTGTTGTCTTTCATTCAACGGAGACAGAAGATGTAAGGACATGTCCGAAACCGTTTACATCCGAAACTTGCCGAGAGTATTTGGTACGCTAATGTTAACATTTACCTGAAACACCAACTTCACCTCAACGTATTATTATTATTATTATTATTATTATTATTATTATATATTAATTGATTCTTTGTTTTTGTTGTTAATATTGAAACATTTCTGATATTTCGACTCACATTCTTATTTAAATTATTTTAAAATCATTTCATCCCAACGAAGGAAGGAAAGACAATATGACACAAGAGGTCACTGAATGCGAGAGACTATTATAAAAACATTATTATTGACAGAGAACAATAAATGAACAGGAATTAATAAGACCGAAGATTACGATTGTCGTTGCATTTAAAATTTGAAGATCAAATTAGCAGGAAAGCGAGAAGCCTGAAAAGGTTTCACAAGTGAGAAGAAAATGTTAAAATATATCTTACGCTTACATTTCTATTGTAAAGTAGTGAGACGTAAGCGCCCATCTAGCAGTACGCTTAAATTCATAAAATCTAAATACTAAAGTGCAAACCTCATCAGAATAATTGTCACGAAAATGTTTATAGAAGAAGCACGGTAAAGCTACGTTACGGTGGTAAAAAATAGATGCCAGATCACTACCAATAATATTGCAAATATTTCTCGGAGTTATCAGGAATTTCTAATACATAACAGAATCTCTAGACCAGACCTGACAGTAATGTTCATAGAATAGACAAATATTAGACTTATAAAAATGTCAGATATATTCTGGCGAAAAAAAAAAATGATAGCAGGACACAGGGAACCAATTTTCCTAGAAGTATACCGAACTATTTTTCTTCTTCATATCAGCGGAAATTGTGAATCCGCGAAGACGCAAAACGTCACTTTTACGGAGGTTAGCATCTAATTAGTTTTTCATTCCAAACATGGTTTTGGCTACGTGAAAACTTCTTCTTACTTTATGTGCCCTGTCTTTTCAGGACGTAGGTGATCATGGCTTTAACCTCTCCATATCTCTGGTGGCTCTTAGCACGCTTTCTCCTGTTACACCATGCAACCCTCGTTCCCTCATCCATCTGATCAGGTCCTTCAAATATGTTATCCGCTGCTTTCGCCTGTCTCTTTTCCCCTCTATCTGGCCTGTTAGTATCAGATTCTCCAAGCCCTCTTTCCTCATTGCATGTCCCAAGAACTTCAGCTGTCTCTTCATGATGCTCAGTATTAATTATCTTTTCGTTTCCATCATTTCCAAGACCTCATCATTGCTCACATGCTCGATCCATGATATTCGCAGCATCCTTCTGTAGAACCACATTGCAGCTGCTTCAAGTCTTTTTCTGATGCTCTGTATTAATTTCCTTTTTGTTTCCATCCTTTCCAAAACCTCATCATTGCTCACATGCTCGATCCATGATATTCGCAGCATCCTTCTGTAGAACCACATTGCAGCTGCTTCAAGTCTTTTTCTGATGCTCTGTATTAATTTCCTTTTTGTTTCCATCCTTTCCAAAACCTCATCATTGCTCACATGCTCGATCCATGATATTCGCAGCATCCTTCTCTAGTACCACATTTCAATTACTTCAAGTTTTTCCTTCATCTTTGATGATATTGTCCAGCATTCACCACCATATTGAAGAATTGACAACACGTAGCAATCCAGTACCCTCTTCTTTGTTTCTACCGAAATTGTCCTGTTTCTTAATACTTTACTCAACTTCTGGATTGCTTCCTTCGCCATATCAATTCTCCTTCGAATTTCTGTGTCGCACTTTCCGTCTTCTGTTATAACACTTATCGCTACTAATGATAATAAACGGCAATCTTGGACAACGACTTGTATACCCTTAAAATATTCGGCTTGTAGAAACTGAATCCCTTCTAAATAACTTTGTCATGCTCTTTCGCACCTCTGTATCACCCTTTTTGCTTGCTGTTAGACTACCCGAAATTATATTGAAGGGGCAATGGATATCGGCTCAAAAAAAAAAAAAGTGCAATTTCCTACACACAAAAGCCCCTGATAAAGATATGAATTCATCACTTTTCACCGCCCCGCAGTGATGGCTTGAAAGATATAGTGTTATATAGCGACAAACAACAAACACGGGTATATATAAAAATATATGTTATATTTTATTGATGAACGATGGACCGTGTAGTCTAGTGAACAGAGAGTGAGAGAGCGCGCCTCTAAGGTTGACAGGGTGACGAGGGGGGGTGTCGTCGTATCTGTTGCTCCTCTACTCTGGTCTGGCTCTCTGCCCAGACTGCCTAATCCGTGTTTTCGCAGTCTTTATATATCTTCCAAAACCGGGACTTGTTTCTTCCGGCTTTGCCTTGATCACGCGACGCCCACGCGACGCCTACGTAATTCTCAGAGACACCTGTTCTGTTTGCCTCTTGTAGCCATTTCCGCTACTGCCGGAAATAAGGTCAAACAACCATCCGTTCCTTTCAACGGCCGGAAAACGCCCCCGCTTCCTCACTTCCTCGGGTGGGCCTAGATTGTTATATTACAATAGCTTTGGTTGACAACAAGTCTACCGCAGAAACCAAGGGGAACCTACGACGGAATATCTTCTGCCTAGGCAATATTGTCTCGAAAGAAACGTGATCACCCAAGCGTCTATCACGTACGGCATTTAACAGAGTGATCTAGATAAAAGAGTTGAATAGCAGGAGAGAATGGGTTATAAAGCCTTGGTTGACAACCAGTCTACCGCAGAAATTAATGGCAAAACTACTACGGGAAAATTTCTTGCCTAGTCAGTCATGGATTGAAATAGACATGATCGCCCAAGCGTGTATCTCGTATGGCACTTAATTAACTTATATGAATAAAAGAATTGAATAGCAGGTCACATTGGGTTACAAAGCCTTGGTTGGCAACCAGTCTACCGCAGAAAGCAATGGTAGAACTACTACGAGAAAATCTCCGACTATGGAAATATATTCTGTTTAGTCAGTCATGGATCGAAGGCGACATAATTGCGTATGGCGCATTCTACGACAATAAAATATCCTGAGAAATTCCACTTTCGCATCTTTAACTATTTGAGCTTAACAACTTTAAGAAAAATAAGGGAACAGGCATATAGCCATATTGTATTGAAATTCCGATTCCTGGTTTATCAACCAAGTTAAGCAACATTGAACATTGTCAGTGTTCTCCTGGGAATATAAAGTGCTGTAATCCTGAATATACATGTGTTGTGATAGATAATATCTTGAAATTGGTAATCAAAGATCCGAGTTCCTATTTCAGCAAGGTTAGTTATATTTTCTTACGTGCAATTAGTTTGGAGGTATTTCTGAACTAAGTGAAAGAATTTATTGCTTTAGTCAGTACTAACAATTTGGTTAAATGATAGTATGCATCAAATTATTTTTCTATTTATATTATGTTTGGTATTATTAATTTACTTATTATAATTAATGTCAGTGCATTTATAGCCCCTGTTTATACGGAAGTAACATTGACTGTGTTTATAAAAGGTGTTTCCAGTTAGTAGTTGTTGCTTATCCTGTGTTCTACAGAGCATGGCACGCGTTTTATAATGGCCAGGGGATGACTTGATTTATGATGGATATAAATAGGGTTAGCATTATTCTTTTACGTAGGATGAGTATGCGTGATTAACTAAAGCAAGAGTAACACCCAGAAAGTCAACTTTTTAGGTTAGTTTGTACTCTACCCTTAAGATTGAGATTTTTCATCTTATTAATTTACGGATTCTACCTATTTACAATTTATAGAATTATTGACAATCATGAGACCATCGTTTCTATAAATGCACAACGTTAGCTATAAAAATATCTTTATGTGCAGTTACACTGTATGATATAAATAGACCTACCAGCTCTGATTAAAATGCAGAATTCAATGATCCCATAGTAATGTCGAAAAGGTTTTTGATTTTTGTTTTATCCACTGTTAATTTTTGTGAATAAGAGTCGAGTGTTTTGGAGTTTAATATAATAAATCTTTTCACGTTTGTGAGGTCAGAATATTCCATAACAAATTCAAAAGTTAATGTGAACAAGTCTTTTGATATTAAAGGCAGTATTTCAGTTCGTTAAACTGGTAAAACGAATATCTGGATTTGTGATTAATATGATTGAAGCAATTAATGACATCAGTAGTGTCACTCCATCGGATTAATTCCATGCGTTGTTTTATATGTGAATTGATTCTATCCAAATATGTGTTTCCGAATTTCCTCTAATTTCTGGTCAGTTTGGATTAATAATTCTAGTGGGGTAGTTAGTATCAAAGTCTGATTTGTGGTCTTTGATTGTAATGTAAGATTTGATTTAGTAGTTTCATGAATCTATCACTAATTTTTAATTTGTCAGTTACATTTTTACTGGTAAGGTTGCTTTTATCTACTAAATTATTACTTAGGTTCTTTTTTTATTAAGGAGTTATAGTTGTGTAGACTAGTCTTGCAATAATTGGCAGTTTTATCAGAATGCAAGAATATTTTATCTGGTGTATTGATTTCTTTTACGATAAAATCAAGTTGTTTTTAGAAGTTGTTTTTGTGAGGGTTGAGCATCATGTTATTGATGATATCGAACAAATCATTTTCAAATCCTAATAATTTTTCTATGTTTGGTGCTTCGCTCAATCTTTTAGATCGATAATTGTTGTTTTCCGTTAAAATATTGTGTTGATGATGAAAGAAGTAGGCTTTCCATCTCATCCCTCTTATAAAACACACACATGTGTGGACCAATTTAGTGAAATAATCTCGTTTATTTGTGAATCAGATGTTTTTGAGTGAGATGTTAGAGTATGTTTTTTCTATGTTGAAATAAAAGTAAAACAAAATAAAGTTCAATTATGATAGGAGTAAATTATAATAATACTTTTATAATCTAATGGTTATATATATATGTTGCAATGAAAGTAAAAAAAGGATGTCATAGGAGTAAATTATAATTATAGTTTTATAATCTAATGGTTATATATGGTGCAATAGAAGTAAAAAAAAAGAATGTTCATTTATGATAGGAGTGAATTATAATAATCTAAACTTATTTATGAATTGAAATTGGTCTGTGTGTGTGTGTGTCCGTTACCTATAGACTCCGAAACGGCTGAACCGTTTTTCTTGAAAATTTACACAGTTGTATTATAAGCATCTGCGAGTGTTCTTAGCTAGGTTTTGTGTCGAGGTACCCCCGATAAATATCGAAAATTGAAAATCGAAAAAATCAGGTTATAGAAGGAGTATTACGATTTTAATAAAATTCGATACACTCATAGACAATGACATAAAAAACGATATTCAGAAGTTTCAAGGTTGCAGTTCTTACAATAGTGCAGAAAAACGATAATATATATATATATAAGGCAATATGTTTGCGTGTGTGTGTGTCTGTTTATCTGCCTCTATGTCTGTATTTTTTCAGGCTTTTTAAAAAAAAATCGGGTTATAGAAGGCGTGGTCCGATTTTAATCAAATTTGATACACGCATAGACAAAGACATCAGAAATGATATTCAGAAGTTTCAAGGTTGCAGTTCTTACAATGGTGCAGAAAATCGATAATATATATATATATATATATATATATATATATATATATATAAAAGGCAAGATATTTATGTGTGTATCTGTTTATCTGCCTGTATGTCTGTATTTTTTCAGTCCTTTTATTTTAGTTTTTGCTTCGGGTTTGGCGCTAAATAGGTGTAATTGTAGTTCTTAGTCTCAGCCATGATACCATTTACTCAGAGGACTTATTTAGCCTTCAAAATTCTGTTTACAACGAAAAAAACTTATTTGATATCGATAGTAGGAAATCAAAATTTGTCTTACATTCATTCATTTTTCTTTCAGTCTACGGTTTCGCTTTAACTGGAAACAACTATTGCTTTTTAGTATTTCGTGCTAACTTCCAAAGAGTCTGAGCTCCAGGATCCTGGATTAGTTTTAAAGCTTTCATTACACCCGAACAACGCCGGTGTATACTGCTAGTGTTGCAATAAAAGTAAAAAAAAAAAGAATGTTCATAGGAGTAAATGATAATAATAGTTTTATAATGTAATGGTTATATATATGTTGCAATAAAAGCAAAAAAAAATGTTCATTTATAATAGAAGTAAATTATAATTATAGTTTAGTTTTATAATCTAATGGTTATATATATATATATATATATATATATATATATATATATATATATGTTGCAATAAGAGTAAAAAAAAGAATGTTCATTTATGATAGGAATAAATTATAATTATAGTTTTATAATCTAATGGTTATATATATATATATATATATATATATATATATATGTTGCAATAAAAGTAAGAAAATATAATGTTCGTTTATGATAGGAGGTATTATAATAATACTTTTATAATCTAATGTTTATATATATATATATATATATATATATATATACATATATGTTGCAATAAATGTAAAAAAAGTATATAAATTATATATTCTTATAAAATTTAAATTAGAAACGTTTACGCGATGAGCGTTCGTCTGAGAGATTGTTTACATCACGTGACGCAGAAAGCGACAGATTTTTTTTAATATTTGTAAACGTAAACCTATCTTTAATAATACTTATAAATGCTGTTTTAAAGAAAATTTTTTGAAGTATTTCTAAAAAATGTTTAACTATTGAAATATTTATAAAGATTGAAAACACCGAAGTCCCTAAATACTTAGAGGCTAGGGTTAAATAGAGACTTTTTTGTTTCTAATTTAAATTTTAAAATTATTTGTTTCTGATGAAAGGCCGAGGACGGTCTGAAATATAAAATATAATAATAGAAATAAATAAATACTGTCCAAAAAATACATTTTTAAATTTACAACTTTTTATCAGTTTTTCCTATACATATTAAGACAGTATACGTGGATCATCATATATATATATATATATATATATATATATATATAGTAATATTAAAAATAAAAATAAAAAAAACATACATGCTACCATATTAGCTAATATGTGGAAGGTTGTTAGAATTTACAAGATTTGTGTGCGTAAACCAATGAATATTAAGACATTTATGCGCGTTGTGGAGCATTGGATATCGGTTCGGAACGAGAAATATGGGGGCCGAGTTCGAATTCCAGACGAATTCATTGCATTCACTTCCGCGCAAATACCCTTGGGAAAGGTATTAATCCGTCTCTTTCTTCCAGTTATGGGTCAAATAACAGGACAGATTGGGTTCTATAGCCGCAGAAAGCAATGGCAACCTACTGCGGGATAATCTTCTGCCTAGTCAGTCATATTTGTTTCTAGACATAATCGCCCAAGCGTGTATCACGTATGGCACTAAATTGATTGATGTGTAGCAGTGGGAGTATGGGTAAGCACATTGACAAGAAAAAAGTAAGTGTCAGTTTAAATTATAATGAAACAAATATTTTGCCATTATATTATTTGAAATGCTACTAGAATTCTGACCCTCTTTCCTTGTTATGAATTCTAGAAATTTCAACTGTTTCTGTTGGTCTTAAGTATCCATTGTGTTTTCTTTTTCTCTAAAAGGTGGTCGTTTCTCACATGTCTGGTCCATATTATTCTCAGTCTCCTTCTAAAGAACTAGTTTTCCGATGCTCTGTATGGGAAGAGATTGTCCAGATTCACTGCCATATAGAAGGTCACACATTAAGTAACAGTACTTTTCTTTCTTTTTTTTTTTTTTTTATCATATCGCCTCAAGCAAGGCATTTTACTGCAACTGTTTTCCAGGGTGTTACATAGGAGGAAAATTATGAGAAAGAGAAACAGGTTATAGGGGGTGTCAGGAAGTGGGTTAAGAGAAGGATGAATGTGGCCATAAAGTGAGGGATCGTTTTATTTACTGATTGTAATACAAAATTGATCCACCACTTTATATTTACATAAGAATTTCATGTCTGTAGATAAGCCGTAGAAAACGAATCAAGCAGTCGATGAAATACTGATTAGCTACACATGCATGTCTTTTAGATTTATTTACATTTTTCTCTGGAATATAAATATATACAAATTTATTTTTTTTTTATAATCATATCGCCCCAAGCAAGATATTTTACTGCCACTATTTATTAGGGGTTTACATAGGAGGAAAGTTATGAGAAAGAGTAACAGGTTATAGGGGGTATAAGGAAGTGGGTAAGAGAAGTATATGAATACTGATGAGAGTAGAGTGGGCGAAGAAAGGAGCATGAAAGAGAGGATGCAGGTTAGTGAAATCGGAGGTGACTATTGACTTTACATTTAAATTCTTTGAGATTATAACTGTCGGGGAAGCAAGTAAACGGAAGAGAATTCCACAGACGGGAAGTGCGAGAAAAGAAGCTGATGGAGTAGAATTTATTTCTGTCTTATTTGTTTTAAACGAAGTCTTCCTGTTTCTTAATACATGGCTTAGATTTTGGAAAACATCTTTACAATCTCAATGTGCCTTCGGATTCCGATGTCACATTTTCCTTTCTCTTAAAAGCTGTTCCCAGAAATTTAAATTCTTTTACTGGTTTGATTTTATCTCCAATATGTAAGTTACATGTTGGGTTATTCTTTTTGCTAACAACCACGAACTCTATCTTCTTGAAATTGATGTTTAGTTCATTCTCATTTTTCTTCATTACCGTTTGTAGAAGTTCTTGGAGTTTCTTTTCAATGTCTGCTATTAACACTGTCATCTGCCCATCTTATTTTTGTTAAGATAGTGAACTTCGAATTTTCTCAGTGTCACCTTACTGTATAGGCTGAGTAAGTCCGGTGAGAAGACGCACCATTGCCTTACACACATTTAAAAAAAAATTTTCTGTTTTAATTTTCTATTTTTTTCAGGACATTTGTTGCCAGTATAGTTTCTGGATTATTCTAGTATCTTTTTCACCAATTCATAATGTATAAAGATACTACTATCTAAAACGTTGCTATAACAACAATAATAACAATAATAATATGAGCTCTGTTGTAAAGTATTATGGGGAAATACACCTATTCCTCATATAATGGACTCTCCCTCCTATATTAATAAGAGTTACCAAGAAGTTCTTGAGAAATAATTGGGGAGTTCATAGGAGTTCTTTAGACTTCTATTGGAGTTCAGTAGAACTACTAGGCAGTTGATATTAGTCGGCAGTTAGCCGAATACTAAGGAGTCAGCTTTCAGTGGAAGATTACCAAGTTCCTAACATTTCGGGTACGTTAAGTCGATTAGCAACGATTATAACTTTCAGTGCGAAAACTACTCCACAACATAAAGAGACATTGAGCAACAGAAATGTGGTTCTACAGGAAGATGCTGAGGATAACAAGAATGTAGCATGTGAGCAACGACGTGATTTTAGAGAAAAAGTAAACAAAAAGGCAACTTATATTTAATATAAAGTTTCAGGGACACGTAATGTGGAAGGAGTCTTGTAAAATCTGATACTCACAGGCAAGATTGGAAACAAAAAGGACAAAAAAAATCCATGCGTCACCTAATTGGTGAGTTTGAGTAAATGGATGGCGGAATAGGATATAAAAGAAATAACGAAAAGAACAAATGTATTAAGAACTAAAAAAAAAAAGAACAGGAAATTGCTGAGAGCCATGAGGGCCTAACCACTGAAGCGACACAACACCTAAATATGAAAGTGTAGTAAAGATACGTACTTTAATAATATCTAGAAAGATATAATGTATAGCAGGGTTTTTCAAACTGTGGTCCGCGGACCACAGGGGGTCCGCAACGATAAAATACGGGGTCCGTGGATTAACTCATCACGTGAAATTCAAAGTATAAATTTTCAATGTCTGGATATTTATTTTTACTTATTAATGTTATCAAATGACGAAAGTTTGCACTCTCGCCCATTACATGTGAACGTTATTTATACAAAAATTATCTCGCACATGCAAGAGCTTGATATTCAAATTTACTTTTTTTCAAGATGCAAATGTCACCAGTAGATAAATTTTTAATAAAGGGATCCGTAATCAAAAAGTTTGAAAACCCCTGATGTATGGTAATAACAGATACTATAATTTGTTTTTTTTTTATTTAATTTAATCATTTTATCCATAGCAAGCCGAAACCGCCACTAATGTATAAGTGTTACTGTGAGAGAAAAGACCGGCTATAGGGGATACTAAAGAAAGGATAAAAGATGAACAGAGTTCAAGAAAATAGCATTTAAATTTTTGGAGATTGGAGCTATCAGAGTAAATGGAAATGAATTCCACAGGTGAGAAGTGTGAGAAAAGAAACTATTCGAGTAGAAGCGCGGATACATATAACTATTTAATATTGAAAAGGTGGGACTTAAATGCCAGTCGAGTAACACGCTTAAATTCACGTGGACCGGACAGCGGAAAGAAAATCTCATCAGAGTAGTTGTCACGAAAATTTTGTAGATAAGACAGAGGGAAGCCACCTCACGTCGGTCAGAAAAAAACTGAAGTTGCGATGCCAAGTAGCAATGAGTTTGCTACTAGCTAATAGTATATAGCTTTTGAATAAAGATTAGGTTAATAGATATTTCAACATCAACTATTAGACAGAAAGAAATAAAAAACGTCTTATTGCCATTCAATTCGCATTTAAAGGATGTGACATAGGCAAACATAGTAAAGATTTATGTGTGACAGAGACAATACGTGCTCATTTAGAACGAGAGACAATACGTATTCATATAATCATTCATTCATTTCAATTTTTGAAATGGTTGTATACAAAAGAAATCGCTCCATTTGGGAGCAATTTTCTAAGGAATATCAGAATGAAAGCTTTTTGTCAAAGATTTTGGTATGTCGGTATTTTAATTTTTGAAAATAAAATAAACGCAAGGTTGACTGACAATGCTCGATTTTATTATCTGCCTTCTTTTATTTTTCATTTTATTTTATTTCATTTTTCGTCAAGCAAAACATTAATTAGGTTGGCAAGACTTGAAAGAATTAAAAAAAAACTTTACAATAAAGAATTGTACACTTAAACTAATGTTCATTGATTTCATTCTAGGATAGAGTAAAGAAAAAGGAACCTGTGTAGATAGAATACAGCGGTTGGTGTATGGTATAAAGTTGACAAAGGAAACAAATGCATAGATGGATTCTTCTTCTTCTTCTTCTTCTCTGTACCCTGTCCTTTCAGGACGTAGGCGATCATGGCCCTCCACGTCTCCCTATCTCTGGTGGCTTTTAGCACGCTTTCACCTGTTACACCACGCAATCCCCGTTCTGTCATCCACCTGCTCAAGACCTTCAAGTATACTTACGGCCTATCACGTTGAATACACCAGTTCTGGCTCGATCACCGAAGTTAAGCAACGTTGATCCTGGTCAGTACTTAGATGGGGGACCGCTTGGAAATACCAGCTGCTGTAAGCGTTAAGTGACGGATGTGCGTTGTGATGCAGTGCATATCGGCTCGGAAAGAGAAATCGGTGAGCCGAGTTCGAATTCCAGTTGAGTATCCTGCATTCACTTAAGCACTGGTAACCTTGGGAAAGGTATTAATCTGTCCCTTCCCTCCAGTTATGGGTTAAATAACAAGGGTAAGACGTGTGGACCCTGCCCTTAAAAAACAAATCCCAATGAATCTTGATACGCGAAAAGAAAAAAGTATTACTAGACACAAAACTTATATAAAAGCAACAATAAATTGTTGAAAGAAAAAGGTATTACCAGCAATAAATAAATAAAATTTAGTTAGCATTAAATGACCCGCTGAGGTTGATATGCACTAAAAACAAAATAACCAACCTTCAAATATGTTATCCGCTGCTTTCCCCTGTCTCTTTTTTCCTCTATCTGACCTGTCAGTATCAGGTTTTTCAAGCCCTCCTTCCTCATTGCATGTCCCAGGAAATTCAGTTGTTTCTTCCTGATGCTCACTATTAATTCGCCCGAAATATTTTATCGCTCTTTATAAAATTCTTTTTTATGACTACATTTGCTTTTTCTATGAATCTATGTGCTATGTGATGTCAATTCTTCAATATGACAGTGAATGCTGGACAATATCATCGATGATGAAGGAAAAACTTGAAGCAACTGAAATGCGGTTCTACAGAAGGTTGCTGCTAATAGCATGGATCAATCATGTGAGCAATGATGAGGTTTTGGAAAGGATGAAAGCGAAAATGAAATTAATACTGAGCACCAGAAAAAGATAGCTGAACTTCCTGGGACATGCAATGAGAAAGGAGGGCTTGGGGAATCTGATACTCAGAGGTCAGATAGAAGGAGAAAGAGACAGGGGAAAGAAGCGTGTAACATACTTGACAAGCTAGAGCAGATGGATTGCAGAGCAGGGATTTAGTTGGGGTAACAGGAGAAAGCGTGCTAATAGTTAACAGGGATAGGGAGACGTGAAAGACCATGATCGCCTATGTCCTGAAAGGACAGGGTACATAGAAGAAGAAGAAGAAGAAGAAGAAGAAGAAGAAGAAGAAGAAGAAGAAGAAGAAGATTTGAGTGTTGTCTTGATTCGGCTAAAGGAAAATATTGGTCATTCATTTTTAAGTTAGTTAGTTGGGTGCCATACGTGATACACGCTTGGGCTATCATGTCTGGAAAGAGACATGACTGACTGGGCAGAAGATTATCTCGCAATAGGTTGCCATTGCTTTCTGTGGTAGATTGGAATAACAGTAACTACAATGTGGTTCCACGAACCTCGAAAACTCCAAATCCCGATATGGAGCCATTGTGTCAAAAATAGGTTATCGTCATAACTGGTCTAATTTGTCTTACAACACCGACTTAAGTAGACTTAAAATCAACACCATTTAAAAGTTATTTCTTTGCTTCTTAAAACCTTCGACGCCTCCCAAAACATACAATATCCCGATCAGGAGCCTTGTGGCTGTTAGTAGGTTATCGTCATAACCAGGATTTCTCTAACAGATGCTACCACACCGAGTCAGGGTGGACTTTGGGTCAAGACTTATTAAGAAGTGGTTCAACGCTCCTCAAAACTACCGATTTCATGGTAAGAGGTCCAGGTGCCGAAAGTAGGTTATCGTTATAATCAGCATTGCTCTAACTGATGCAACCACATCGAATCAGGTTGAACTTTGGAACAACTGCAAATAACGTTTATACGATTCTCAATCTCTTCAATTTCCCGATCACAGACCTTGTCTGATGTAGTTTATCGTCAGGCACACGGCTACTCATTGTGTTGCATTCTATAACCTTAACTTAGACTTTGAGAACAAAGGGTGGTTAGAAATATATAAATACAAACATGCCATATTCAGATTTTACTAGTTTAATTTTTCAAATAGAAAATTTTATTCCTGAGAGTTTTTATATGTTTTTTCAAGAAATAAATAATAACAAAATAATCTTTTCGATATTTTTGTTCAATTAGAATTAATTTGTTTATCTTTATGGAGTTTCTTTAAAGACGAACGTCAAACAAATATCGTTAAAAAAAAAGCTGTGGAAATTCAATTACAAACCGAACGCGCTTACCATTTATAATGAAATAAAAGACGTCCAAAATGTATAAATTGCTTTAATTGCAAGATTTTTTCCGGCTTCTTAAGTTCTAACAAAGAAAGAAACGACCGCATAGAACCATGTATTGTTTATGGTAACATCAGATGTTTCCTTAGAAGGAAACACTCAGCATTCATTGACCGAGTAATAAGTGCTATTGCTCATTAGAATTTATAAAATCTTTTTCTTAAAACAATATCTGAGGAATATATGTTTATGTGCACTGTTACTAGTGTTTTCAGTATTAATGAGGGTTTTCCTTTCTAACTTTTTGTAAAGCAATGCATAATATCAACATTTTCATTATGTTTTCATAGTTTTTTCAAAGATACATGTGCAATCAATGTTAATACTTGTTTCTCTTGAAAGTCCGCATGTGAAGTGTTTTCTGTCAGTACATAACTTCATGATACTGAATTGTCAGTCCACAAGATACACAAAAAGTCTGTCCTGTGCTATAATCTTAATTCAATTCTATTTTCAGTCATTTCAAATAAATGATTGATAGATTTATTATGAAATTTTCACTGATTATTTAATGACAGAAAAGCAATTTAGATTTTAATATTTTTTTAGATAATACAGATTTACTGATACAAGTCTTTTTAATTAATCGATAACTGGATAAAAAAAAAAGATGAATCCATACATATCCCAAGGGTATTTGGTTGTGAGCGAATATAACTGGAACTCGGTTCCCCGATTTCCAACTGCCAGTCGTTTGCCGCTATATCATCCGCACATCCAAGCTTACAGCACCCGGTATTCACAAAGGGTCACCCATCTACACCCGTCTTCGAATCAATTAACTGTCATGGAAATTGAAGATCAATAAATCATTTTTTTCACCTGGAGGAATTCAGTGAAAGTAAAATACCTCTCTACTTAATTGTCAGATACCATTTTGCTTGACTGTCATAACGTTGTAACAAGGTAACACATGTGTTAATGGGGTAAGAGTTCAAACCCCCCCCTCTCTCTCTCTCTCTCTCTATATATATATATATATATATATATATATATATACTAGCAGTATAGCCCGGCGTTGCTCGGGTGTAATGAAAGCTTTAAAACTAATCCATGGTCCTGGAGCTTAGACTCTTTGGGCGTTGGCACGAAAGACTAAAAAGCAATAGTTGTTTCCAGTTAAAGCGAAACCGTAGACTGAAAGAAAAATGAATAGATGTAAGTCAAATTTTGATTTCCTGGTATCAATATCAAATAAGTTTTTTTCGTCGTAAACTGAATCCTGAAGGCTAAATAATTCCTCTGAGTCAATGGTATCATGGCCAAGACTAAGAACTACAATTATACCTACTTAGAGCCAAACACGAAGCAAAAGCTAAAATAAAAAGGGCTAAAAAAAATACAGACCTACAAGCAGATAAACATACACACACACAAACATCTTGCTTTTTATATATATATATATTATCGATCTTCTGCACTATTGTAAGAACTGCAACCTTGAAACTTCCGAATATCGTTTCTTATGCCTTTGTCTATGAGTGCATCAAATTTTATTAAAATCAGACCACTCCTTCTATAACCCGATTTTTTCGATTATCGATTTTCGATATTTATCGGGGGTACCTCGACACAAAACCTAGCTAAGAACACTTGCAGACGCTTATAGTACAACTGTGTACATTTTCAAGCAAATCGTTTCAGCCGTTTCGGAGTCTATAGGTAACGGACACACACACACACATACATACACACACATACACACACACAGAGAAAATTCCATTTATAAATAAGTTTATATATATATATATAGCCACCAACATCCACTTCAGACAGAAGTCCATCTCTGAAGCTATATGCCTATGAGGTAATACTTTTGGAGCGACGCGATAGAGCGAGTTGTAAAATTATCCGTACAGCGTAATTAATTCAGTTTCATATAATAATTCACTTTTGCTCTCTGAATAATTTATGAAGGTAAATTTAAGGATTTTATTTCGGAATCTGTATATATATATATATACACACAAAAATCTAAAGTGAGCCAAAACCTACCGCGGTTTCACACTACGGATCGTCAGGGCAAAGGCCTGACGATCCGTATTGTGAAACCGCGGTAGGTTTTGGCTCACTTTAGATTTTTGTGTGTCTTTGCTCTACTTTCTATATTTTCTTTTGTACTTTGTATCGAGCACTTTTTCTTGTGGTTGGTTCCGTTTGGGTTTTTTTTTCTTTGCTGCGGAGTATTGAATGTTTTGTTCTTGTTCCGCGGATTTCTTTTTTTTCTCCCCATTTATCCGACGCCTTAGTGCACCGGATTGTAACGGAATTAGGTTCTGTTTGTTAGTGGTTTTTTTGAAGGTTTATTTTAGTATAAATTTACGGCCTACGTACTTACAGAGTCTATTTAGTTATTATTTATATATATATATATATATATATATATATATATATACATCAGTAGAACAGAAGAAATTAACGACATTTTTACTGCTGTTTATAAATACTTGTTGCAAAGTAAATTTCTTTACATTTGCATTAAAACTTGAACCGTGGCTGCAATTCAATTTTATTTTTTGTGGAGGAATAAATCCTTCCATTCCAAATACAATTGTGGTAGTTCTGACGGCTCGGTGTTTTAAGAAAGATAAGAGAGGACCTTCCGCCATGTAAAATCTCACTTCTAACTATCACTTCAGCAGCGTAAAACGAAAGAATCAAAACCAACCGTCTCCTACATCAATGTCAGGAGTCCTACTAAACAACTTCCCAGATAGTTGGGTGTTTTCGGAGAAAGATTTCTATCTATCTATTGATTCCAGTCCGTTCTCTATCTATCTATCTATCTATCTATCTATCTATCTATCTATCTATCTATCTATCTATCTAGTTTTAGTGGAAAAAATTTGTTACTTTAACTGAGCATTAACTATTAGAGTAGAAAAGGCTGTTACACTTAATTATTTTGACGGTAAGTGGGTGGGACCTTTATGCCAAAATACATGTTCTTGGGAAATCAGGAAAAAAAAAAGCTCGTCAGAAAAATTGCCATCCAAATACTTGTAGAAAAGACAGCGGGAAGCCACATCACGTCGTTGAGAAAGTTACTGAAAACGGGCATTCAAGTCAGGATCAATTATATAGAAAAATATGCTTTTGGGTTTTGTCGAGAACCTCAGGTTGAATAGCCCTATTAGAAATTGGAAATAAAACGGACGCTTATACCACGAAACTGAACGAGAAAATTGAAATTTCTAGAAAACGTAATGAGGATAGATGGCTTGGAAATTCTGATACTAACAAAGGCATATTGAAACAGGAAAGGTATAGGAAAGCTGCCTATAACCTTTCTAACCAGCTTGAGTAAATGTAGGGCACGATGAGGTCTGGGAGAAATATCAAAAAGCCTCGTACTAGCCCTTGACATCCCTTCTCTTATTACCCCTCCGAAACTATGTTCTGCGATGTATTTGTTCAATTTTATCACGTATTGCTTTCCCCTGTCTCTCCTTTCCTGTATCCGTTCAGTGAGTATCAAAATCTTCAAACCCTCCTTCCTCATTACATACCCCCCAAAAAATCAACGGTCTTTTCTTGATGTAATATAGCAGTTTCGTTTTCGTTCCCATCCTCTCAAAAACCTCATCGTTGCTCACATGTTTGGTCCATGGTATCCACAACATCCTTCTGTAGAACGACCTTTCGGTTACTTCAAGTTTTTTCTTCATCTTTGATGCGATTGTCCAGCATTTGCTTCTATATTGAAGGGCAGACATCACATAGCACTCTGGCTTACGGTCATATCACGTTGAATACACCGGTTCTTGCTCGATCACCGAAGTTAAGCAATGTTGAGCCTGGTCAGTACTTAGATGGGTGACCGCTTGGAAATACCAGGTACTGTAAGCGTTTAGTGACGGATGTGCGTTGTGGTGCAGTAGATATCGACTCGGAAAGAGAAATCGGTGAGCCGAGTTCGAATTCCAGTTGAATATTTCACTTAAGCACTGGTACCCCTTGGGAAAGGTATTAATCCGTCCCTTCCCTCCAGTTATGGGTTAAATAACAAGGGTAGGACTTGGGGACCCTGCCCTTAAAAACAAATCCCAATAAATCTTGATACTCGAAAAGAAAAAAGTATTACTAGACACAAAACTTACATAAAAGCAACAATAATTTTTTGAAAGAAAAAGGTATTATCAGCAATAAATAAATAAAAAATTAGTTGGCAATAAATGACCCGCCGAGGTTGATATGCCATTAAACAAAACCAACCAACCAACATAACAATCTAGTACTCTCTTTTTTGTTTCCAGCGAAAATTTTTGTTATTCAATACTCTACTCTGCTTCTGAAATGCATGATTGGCCATACCAATGCCGCTTCAGATCTCTGGGTCGCACTTTCCGACCTCTTTTAGCACACTTCCCAGGGATTTGAATTCTTGTCCTTGTTTGATTTTAGTATCCTCGCCCTGTAGTTGGCATTTTGAGTTCCTCTTTTCACCGATGACCATACATTCAGTCTTCTTGGAGTTTATTTGTAGTCCTTTCTCTACGCTTTCCTTAACTGCTTCCTGTTGGAGGTCTTGATGTTTCTTTTCCGTGTCTGCTATCAGCACTGAATCATCTGTGAATCTTACATTGTTCAGAATATCCGCCAATGACGAATCCTGATAAAACTTCAAGACTTAACGACAATTTTTTAACCTGTCTAATATTTCAAATTTATTTCTGAAAGTTGGCGGAGTGCAGTGGTGTACTTAACAAAAAACGTAATTAAAAGAATTCGAAAAGTGGTTGTAAATTCTCTATATTACTGTGGAATTGAGGTAAAACCCTACTATAATGACGGTCAAGACAAGGTTGCAAGAATTACAAGGGCCATGTAAACGATGAAATGGACCTGTTTTACATTGCGGACGGTCGTCAAAAAATAGAAATGAGTTGGATACACAAAATTGTAGACATAATTTGGGTTTGCGCGTGAGTCCAAAAGATAGACGTACTTTTGGTTTACCCGAGAATTAAAAAAGTAGATTTTGTTTGAAAAAGAACTAAAATTTAAATATACGTTTTGTTTGTACGAAAATTAAAATGTTAATTCGTTTGTAAAATGTCAAAAAGGTATATTTTAAACTAGAGTTAAAATCTTGATTTGGTTTTCAAAAAGCTTTAACAGATTAATATAAAAATGTAGATACATGTTGATATTTACCTTGGAGATTAAATGATTGATGTATGTTTTGGTTGCAAGTTAATCACAAAGGTAGACATAGATTTGATTTGCACAAAAATATATATATATACTTTTGTGCAATATAATACCCTAGCTTCATGCACATACATATGTGTAACAACCCACAAAAGGAACTACATATGTGTACTATATATATATATATATATATATATATATATATATATAACATGGAGCCCTCTTCCTGTATCATTTTTTAATATTAAAATAAATTTTTTAATATTAATTAGGATCGGGTTTTTTGGAATTTACCTTCCTGCTTTTTTCCCTTGGATTGAAGTATCTGAATTAATATATATATATATATATATATATATATATATATATATATATATATATATATATATATTTTTTTTTTTTTTTTTTGACTCCAGCTAACTGGGCGGAACTGATTATTAACCACTCTATTGATGTGAGAACCTTCCTTATTTTTGCCCTTTGCTTTACCACTGAACTGCAGTCAACAGTCATTCGTTTCAACATTATGTATGAAGGGATCTAATATCAAGGAGAGAAATATTTTTCCCCTCACCCTAACTTATTACTATTGAAACTTTACGCAACGCCCTTTGTTGTCACTGCAGTATCAGTATCAATACGGCTATCATGTATAACAGAAGACTGAATAAGTTTGAACTAGATTTTTTTTTTCTTTTTTGCCTCAAGCAACGGAAGAGCAAAGCCTTGAATCGATCACATAATTCATGCATATTTCTTCGAGTTCGTAATTTGCAAAGAGATATTTAATGAAATTACCATGAACGGTTAGGAATCGTTTCGGAATTCGCCTTCGACGCCTTCACTCTTGAGATACTCTGATATGCCTTCGACGCGGCAATTGTTAAATATCCTG
>JBBBDQ010002224.1:265000-487500 GCA_037127315.1 Ascarosepion bandense
CAATGCACATAGGTTAAAATATCTATCAATTGAGTTGAAATAAAAAATAAAAAAAATTATAATACTTTATTAATTAAAAGCGTTTAGATATTCAGAAATTTTTATACACTTTATGCCCAGAAAAGAAAATATTTCTACAGACACAAAAGGAAATTAAAGTAATGGCCCGCATGTTTGTCAGAGCTGAATTTACAAATTTCGAGTACTGACTGTCTTTTTTAATCGTCTGCACTAAAAACTATGGATCGGGGAAGACAGATATCAGTTCGTACCCCTGATCACAAAGAACATATTCGATAGAATGTCAGAAAGGATCATGGTATCAATACACGTCAACTAACCCTTCTTCTTCTTCTTCTTCTTCTTCTTCTTCTTCTTCTTCTTCTTCTTCTTCTTCTATGTGTCCTGTCTTTTCAGGACGTAGACGATGCTGTCATTCCACATCTTCCTATACCTGGTGGCTCTTAGCACGCTTTCTCCTGTTGCACCATGCAGCCCTCGTTCCGTCACCCACCTAATCAGGTCCTTCAAATATGTTATCCGCTACTTTTCCCTGTTTCTTTTCCCCCTCTATCTGGCCCGTTAGTATCAGGTTATCCAAGCTCTCCTTCCTCATTCAAGTTTTTCCTTCATCTCTGATCATATTGTCCAACATTCACTGCCATATTGAAGAACCGATAACACACAGCAATCTAGTACTCTCTTCTTTGTTTCTAGCAAAATTTTCCTGTCTCTTAATTCTCTACTCAGCTTCTGCAATGCTTCCTTGTGCTTTTGGATCTCAGGAATATAAATGTATAGAAACTGCTGTGACCGCAAAGTGAGAGGTCAGTTTATATATTGATTGTAATATGGAATTGGTCCCCTACTTTATATCCAGCATCCTTGTGTAGAACCTCATTTCAGTTGCTTCAAGTTTTTCCTCCATCTTTGATGATATTGTCCAGCATTCACCATCATAATGAAGAACTGACATCACATAGCAATCCAGTACTCTCTTCTTTGTTTCTAGCAAAATTGTACTGTTTCTTAATACTTTACTCAACTTCTGGAATGCTTCTTTCGCCATGCCAATTTGCCTTCGGATCGAAATCTCATAATACCGAATGTAGGTTAATAGCTCCCGTGTCCGTATCATTTGCAACGTGTGCAAAGGTCTATCGTCCTTAGATCACTCGCCACGTTGTTCTAATCTTTACTGCCATGTTTACGGCGTTTCAGCCGTTGTACACCGAAACAACACCTGGCTACAGCAGTGGTGAACAAATAACCAAGAGTGTTGGGTTAAAGGCAGATTACAACATGGAATCGCACATGAAAGGAGAATTATGTACCCCTGTGATCAAAATAAAGGGATCGGTTCTAAATTCACAAACTATTGCACCACAAACAATAGACTGGGAAAGACCGAGATTCTCTGGTACGTCTGAGTAAGAAAAACGCATTCTACAGGATGTCGGTAACGATCCAGGTTTTATAACAGGTCAAGTGGCCCTAGCATATCGTATATTTCATAGAACCGCAAGAATGATACTTTGGGGGCAGCTCCTGTATCATTTGCAACGTGTACAGGGTCTTTCGCCCTCTGATCGTAAGAGTACTTTTTACCGATGTTTATTGCACAAACTGCCGATTTGTTGATTGTCTCGTCCGTCTTGTTTACAGACGAGACAACATTTGGAAGACATGGAATAGTACATTTAAACAACCGACATTTGTTGGTGAATCAAAGTTCCAGTCGAACAATACAGGCTAGGTATCAGCATCTTTTTTTACGATTAATGTCCAGTCAAGAAGTGTAGGTGACTGGTAAGTACATATGTTCTTGTACGCTTACAAATGCTGTCTACAGCGATTTTATTAAAAAAACACTTCAAGACCTTCTAGAGGATGTAACCCTGCTAATACAAAGACGTAGTTGGGTATCGCATGATGGGGCTCTGGCACATTTTAGTCACATTTTTAGCGATTTAATGGCTGATGTTTAACATAAAAATTGGTTTAGTATGGGAGGACCTGTTCCATGTCCTGCACGTTCCTTCTTACCAAAATTCTTAGGATTTTACTTTTATCTGTGGAGACACCAAAAACAATTTGATTATTTTGCAGACATTAACAATGTAGAGACTCTCCATCAACGTGTAATGAGGGCCGGTAAATCTGTTCGACACACTGTAGAAGTATTTGAAAAATACCGCCAGTCACTGGTTCGACGAGTGCATGCGTCTTTAAAAGAATGTGGAGGACGCTGTGGTACTCGTTATGTATTGGTGTGTTGAGGTACAACCATGGCCTTTAATTTAATGGACATTTTACCTTTTGTGTAAGGAACGCCCCTCCAAATTTTATAAAAGTATTTTTGATATAACCTATATATATATATATATATATATATATATATATATGCTTTCATTACGATTGAGCACTCTGTGGATGTCTAGCCACACTGATGAGTTGTGATACAGCGAAACGGGATTGTATATGGATGATCAATATATATATATAACATAGTGATGATCCACGTATACTGTCTTAATATGCATAGGAAAGAATATTAATAAAAAGTTTTTAATTTAAAAATGTACTTTTTTTAGACAGTATTTGTTTATTTTTATTATTGTATTTTATATTTCAGACCGCCCTCAGTCCTTCATCAGAAACGAGTGATTTTTAAATTTGAATTAGAAACGTATTTCACGATAGCGTCCGAATATTTTTTTGTTTACATCACGTAGTGTGTTTGTTCACAACATGCGGCACGTCCGTAGAGAAAGTCTGTTTGTTTTAGATACAAATTTCTTGGAATATCTGAGAAAAAAAAAATTTTTTTTTAGCTATTGAAATATTTGTAAAGATTCAACACACCTAAGTCCCTATTTAACCCTAGCTTGTGTGTATTTAATTTTAAAATCCAGTATTTTTCTTTCTTTCTGCGTGTGTATGTAGAACTAAAATTGGAGTCTATTAGTAAACATTTGCAATTTTCTAAAGTATGATCAGGTTGATTAAAATGGGCTGCAATTGGGGAGTATACATTTTTTTGTCGTATATTTAGTTTGTGATTATTGAAGCGAAATCTAAAGCTATTACCGGATTCGCCGATATATCCACTGTTGGGGCAAATTGAGCAGAAGAGAAAGTATATGATGTTTTTGCTGTCACAAGTAAGGTTTGGTGGGTGTAATTTTATTTTGGTGTTGGGTACAGAGAATGTTTTGTCTGTTATTAAATGTTTACAAATTAAACAGCGAGGCTTCCCACATTTTAAATTCCCTGATAGGTTTGTATTATTTAAATATTTGTTAGAAGTGAGGATAGTTGATAGGTTGGGTGTTTGTTTCTTTGCATTTATGGGTGGTTTATCGAATATATATATATATATATATAATCATTTGTTTCTGGCCGGGATCAAAACTCGACCGATTTGGTGTCAGTCGGAGTCGCTATCCAGATATGCCATAGGCGCATGGAATCAGAGAAGGGAAATTTTAACGTGTTGTATATAAACAGTGTATACACACACCAGTCACCGAACGAACTCAATTCATTTCTGAAGAGTAATGCTTATATCACAGAATGGAAACTGTTTTTAAAATTTTCTTTAATATAGATTCTTTATATATATATGTGTGTGTGTGTGTGTGTGTGTGCGTGTGTGTGTGTGTGTGTGTGTGTGTGTGTGTGTGTTGTATGTACATATCACATATTCAAAATAATAAAATAGTTCCTCATGAAAAATAATTCTTACGGGTGAAATGATCGGTTTGTATATTTTCGCTCGGTGACAATGTCAGTCAGTAAATCAAGTATCATACGTGATACAAGCTTGGGCGATCATGTCGCTTTCGAGACATGATTGACGAGGCACGAAAGATTTTCCGCCGGTGGTTTCTATTTCTTTCTGCGGTTGACCGGTTGCAAACCAAGGCTATATAATGAATATTTAACTAACAGCTGGAGGGAGAAGAGATGGCTAAATACCTTTTCGATGGATGGTTGCGTGAAAGTGAAAGCAACAAATTCAACTGGAATTCGAACTCGACTCTCCGATTTTTTTCACCTGAACGAATGGGTTCATTTTATTATCGTATCACATGAAAGGGTTCACTTTAATATTGTCCCCAAAGCGGTTTAAATTCATTCAAAGACTTCTTAAAATCATATATTTGTTCAAATTTTGTTTATTTTCTATAATCATTATTTGCAAACCAGACGTCTGTCTCTGGCAATGATAGCAGCAAACTCAGCCCATAACACATACCAAGTTGCCTCTTCGAACTTTTTGTCATTTCTGCCCCCACCTGTGTGAGTAGTTTCCTGCCAAGGAAAATCTTATCTACATTTTAACATCACAGTTCACAAGATGTGTGCGATGTCGCGTGTTTCTTAGCGTGAAATGTTCTTTTTGGCACCCTCAAGTAGCAAAAACAGGAACCGACATCAATAGACGAAATGTGACAAGCAAAAAAAAAAATAAAAAAAAAACTAATAATAAATGAATAAAAATAAAAAAAAACAAAATCCTGATATCAAGATAATCGATGGGTAAACATTAGTGAAAATCGAGCGCATTTATTGATAGTTCAGCTAACATCCAACCGAGAGAATGGCGTTATTTTTTGTCAAAGTTTATAAATTACAGGCTATTAAAGTAACTTTCCCGTGTACTTAAAGATACTCTATCTAAAGTGCATTCGTAGTAATATCCCCACCACGAGTCTTTAGAAGATAATGAATCTAGAGTTAAGGAGCTAGACGTCATATTTACCAACCGAGACTCACTCACACAACGGCCGCGCGCACACACACACTTCTTATATGCCTAAAGCTATAACATCTTCCTTTCAAGTTCTTTCAAAGTCTTGGTTTGGTATAGTAGACTCTCATTCAACCAACACCAAAGAAAAAGTCACGTGGTGTGGACTCGTTGCTGGCCACTCATACATGAAATACAGAGTTAATTCTCAATCAGCGTATAGCGCGTCTTAGACCTCTCGACCACAAATGACGATCAGTCAAAATGAAGTTAAATTAAGCCTACAACACAATTTTCGAATTCATCGTAATAACCATCTCTGCTCTGAAATGTATCGTAATGTCAACAAATGTAAACATGTTACGGAAATTAACGAAGATTATCGAAACTTGGTTATAAACAACCGACAATTTGAAATTGTTTGTTTGAACATTATGTTTGATCGATACTCGTATTTAAGTAGATATTCTGTTTGTAATCAAAAAGTATTATATATTTATTTCTACCGGCCTGATTATTTACGATAAATTTTTATTACGAAAATCAGGCCGAATGGCATATATATATATATCTATGGTTTACGGTCATATCACGTTGAATACACCGGTTCTCGCTCGATCACCGAAGTTAAGCAACGTTGAGCCTGATCAGTACTTAGATGGGTGACCGCTTGAAAATACCAGGTGCTGTAAGCGTTTATTGACGGATGTGCGTTGTGGTCCAGTGGATGTCGGCTCGGAGGGGGAAATCGGTGAGCCGAGTTCCAATTCCAGTCGAACACTCTGCGATCACTTACGCACTGGTACCCTTTCTCTTCAGTTTTGGGTTAAATAACTGAGGTTTCTTGTTCATACGATCTGTGACAGACGTCTGCACCGACAGTTTATTATCAGCAGTTCCAAAAAGTGTGGATGGTGCTACACAAGCCTTCACCAGTTTAAACAAGTTTTGTGTGGTTGTCTGTGTTAGACGCTCATACGTCGAAATCGACGGGAGAGTCTGTGGTGATACATACCAAGCAAAGCGAGGGACCGGATGTTCGCACTCACGACCAGAAAGCAAATGACCAAAACTCATCGGTGCGCACACCTGTTCGACGCAGATGTTCCGGTTGAAAACTAAAAATTAATTAAATATTAAATTCCCGTTCGCGAGCCTACGCGAATTTTATTTATCGGCCAATGGGAAGCCCAGAATCAAATACGGATGTGAATTCCCAAATGATCTGCTGCGATCCAAAAAACGAAATAAAAAGCCGAAACAGAAAGCATCGCCAGACAGACACAGACAGACAGACTCGAGAGAGACGAGTGTAATTAGCATCTTCCCTCTCCTTTTCTTCTTCGCTGTCTCTAAATACTTACTGAACAAAAAAGCGGATACATCAAAGACATTCCGTACTTACAACGCTCCCACATACCTAAGAATTGATTCTCTTTTCAGAATATATTGTCAAGAACATTTTAACGTCCGTTAGACCCACACTTAAAAGATTACTTTAATTGTAAAAACCTTAATTGATATGTGTATATATAAAATGTTGTTTCTAAACTCAATTTGCTTTTCTTGATTTATAATCATTTTATGACTTATAGTGGGCTATCTACAACGAGGCCAAATTCCGTTAATCTGCAACAACACACAACAAATCCCACCAGAACTCCCGCTCCACTATAAGTTCATATATATATATATATATATATATATATATATATATATATCTGAATAAACACAGTGTTATGCTCATTTATTAGAACCTAGTCTGCTTTTCGGCTACCGCTTCCTCGAACCAATCTGTTAATATTATATTAAAATGAGCATAAAATTGTGTTCATTCTGATCTATATTTTTGTTCTGTGGTATCAAGTCATTATTTCGATATATATATATATATATATATATATATATATATATGAAAGGTGATTGAAAAGTCACTCCCTATTTGAAATAATGAAAATTTGTTTATTACCTCTAATTTTAACAAGAAATGGATACGTTGGGAGAGCGTTCAACATGGGGTTTTATTTAAAATTCAATATGGTCGACAGAGTAGAAGATTTATTTTTAATCTAGTATATATATATATATATATATATATATATATATATATATATATATATAATAAATATATATATTATAAAGTATAAAAACAGATGAATATATATATATATATATATATATATGTATATATATATATGTATATATATATATGTATATATATATATGTATATATGTATATATATATATATATATATATATATTCATCTGTTTTTATACTTAATCAAGCATTTACAGATTTTGTAAAACCAGAAATTATTTATAGACAAGATTAGATATTACAAGATTTTGGTTACATAATTATAATTTACTCATGCGGTTCTTTCTGATTAACCCAGGGCTGGTGGGAAAAAAGTTAATCCATAGCAAATGAATTTGCGCTTAAGTCAATAACAAGAACCCAACTGAAATTTGAAGTTAATTTTCCGATTTTGAAGTACAAGCCTTTATTCATTATACTACGCCTCATCCAAACTTACATTATCTGGTATTCTCAAGAGATATTAAATCCATTCGACGTTGCTTCAGCCTATACGTTTTTCTCACTAGCAGCCTAAGTCCAAGTTGTGTTACTGATGATGAAAAAACTGGTTTTTCATTATATATATATCAGCATGCAGTGTGGGTATAGAAGAATCCAAAGGAGTATCCTGTACATACAGTGGTAGGTTAACTTTCTAAGAGAGCTTTAAATATATATGCATATAAATACATATAGAGCAAATATAAGAAACATTAAGGCAGACACGTTATTTCATGGTGAAGCGGAAGTTTGGGCCTATTTCAGGCGAACCATCATCAGCTTCCGTCTTTATTTTACAAAGGATTTTACACGATTCGAAGAAAACATTTTTACAACGTTCAAAACGTTAGTTTAAAACAGTGCTCGATATATAATATATAAAGCTGTGAATATTTATTATAAATTATATTTTAGAACATGTACAGAATTTTTTTTATTTATCCACTAAAAATAGTACATGTGTTTCGACATTGAAACTACAATGTCTCATCAGGCGGTGTGGACAGGAATGGAAAGCCTCTTTTCTTATATTTGGTCAGTTGTGTGTGGGTTGTTGGTGGGGGTTAGTGATAAGGGAATAAGTCTTGTGGATTAACCGTTAGAATTTTGAAGAAAGTGGTGTGGGTAGTGAATATGGTTGATTAACGGGTGTCTGTGAGTTTTTTAGACAGATTCAACATAACAGTTAGAATGTAAGTTTTTATTATCTTGCGACTAGACTATATCCTTTGGATTTCTTAAAGGAGCGAGTAAGGGGTGGGATGTTTAATTTGTACAGAATATTTTTTGTATTTAAGCAGAGTTTTTATAATTAATCTAATTTTGTATATTTAATCTTAATTTTGGATTTAGGAAATCGATTTTTTCTATAAAATTTTAAATTTTAATTAGATCACAGTTTGGAAACCGATTTTTTAGATCACCGTTTGCGGTAAGATTTAATGTAAGAGGTAAAATTTAATGTTAAAAATTTAAGGTAATAGGTAAGTAGGTAATAGATGTGTAATAAATAGAATTTTATGTAGGAAGAAAGAATAAATGTTTGTATTTAAGGTAATAGGTGAATAGGTAATAAGTGTGTTTGTATTTAAGGTAATAGTTGATGTTTAATGTGTGTATTAAGGACAGTTTTTATAATTAATCTAATTATGTATAATAAACCTTACTTTAGAATTTAGTGAATCGATTTTTTCTAGAGAAAAAAATACGTACATGTTCTAAAATATTATTTATAATAAATATTCACAGCTCTATATATTATATATCGAGCACTGTTTTAAATTAATGTTTTAGATGTTGTAAAAAGTTTTTTCTTCGTTCTGTATTTACTCGGAAAACCTGCTCTTACATTAAGTTGTGCACTCTTACCATTAAGATAAACATTGAACATGGATAAAGTAAATTTCGACATTTCGCTGAAAAATATTCTTATTCTAAACAAACGGGAATACTTTCAAAAGATGATCCAAAAAACTGAAGACCTAATACGAAGGATGAGATGGAAGGCACATTTCTTCATTAAAGGACATGGAGCCTCAGATAATAAGGACACATTCGGATTTAAAAACGTAAAAAACGCACCTCTCATAGACAAACTTTTTAATTTCGAGAACGACATGTTCGAGCTCTTAAACAAAATCTCCTTTTACAAACACAAAAACAAATTCCTAAATCACTTGGACACATTAGTTATTAACATAAACAAATCTAATAAGGTCTTTGTCAAATCGGACAAAACATCGAATTTCTATAAGATGGATCCCAAAGAGTACAAAGACATGATTAAGAAAAATTTAACAAAATAATACAGGAAAATTAACACGGAGCACCAAAACGACATAGATAGAATAAACCACGCAGACAAACAAATTACGGATAAATAGAAAATAAGCAACAGAGTCCCCGGAATTACAACAAAGGCGGCATATGTGCTTTTAAAAGACCACAAGCCGGAATTTTATCGTAAATTACCTACTAGAATAATAAACCCTACAAAATCAGAAATCGGTAGGATTAGTAAAGGTAATATTAAAAGGAGTCAACCAGCAAATAAGTAAAAAATTCAACTCATGCAATGGAGGGGTACAATGGACGTAATCATATGGTTTGAAAACCTTGGGGAAAAAATAATGCCACCTTCTTACAGTTTGACATCGTGGATTTTTACCCATCGACTTCTGAGGACCTTTTGCCCTGGAATTCGCTGAATTCTACTCGGACATCTCAAAGGATAAAATCAAAATAATTTTGAACTGTAGAAAATCAGTTCTCATTCACGACAACGAAGAGTGAACAAAAAATTCAACGGATAATTTTGATTTATCTATGGGAGCCATGGATTCTGCAGAATCTTCAGATCTGGTAGGTTTATTCCTATTGTACAACCTCACTGCGCATAACGAAATCGACACAAACAATATAGGACTATATAGAGACGACGGAGTCATGATAATAAATAAATCTACTGGAGGTAAGGTTGATAAAACTAGAAAATTAATTCATAAAGTCTTTAAATCCTTTGGTCTTAACGTAGTGATTAACCCCAATATCAAGCAAGTAGACTTCCTCGACATAACATTAGAATTGGTATCGAACACCTTCCAACCTTACATGAAAAACAATGCTAACCCAATATGTATAAACTCCAATTCTAATCACCCACCATCCATTATCAAACATATCCCATCATCAGTACGAAGAAAAACAAAACATGACGTCTCTTTCCAAATACTTTTGGAAGTTAAAAGACGAAAATAAAACACTTAAAGTTAAATGTAAAATCCTTAGACAAGCAAGAACAGCTAAATCTATAAATGAACCATGTTTCCTTTGTCTTCAAGAAAAAATTGAAATCATTAAATATATGAATAGCAACAAGCTTTTAAACCAGAGGCATGAAACCACAGTAAACTGCAAGCACATTAAATAATTAACCTTACAATCATGCAAAAAAATACTATGTAACAAATGTACTATTTTTAGTGGATATAAAAAAAGAAAAAAACATTCTGTACATGTTCTACGTTTGTAGCACGATTCGGAATTTCATGCAGTATGCAATCATTTTTACCATTTGTAGATTTTAGTTTTAATTTTTTTTTTCTAGTGTTGTTCATGGTCGTTATAAATTTAAAATCTGGGATGCTATTTTTTAAGTATAAAATGTATAATGTATAAACTGAGATGCGAGAACACCAAATCCTGATATCGTCCAACGTGCACATATAATAACCATAAGCACACACACACACACACACACACACACACACACACACACACACACACACACACTACAATTAACGGCAGCTGTAACAGCGAAAGATGACCATCCATGAAAGGCATGAACCAAACATTCTGAAGTTGAGACTATGATCTCGAAATTTTAATGATTAATAAATAGGCAAAATCGAAAACCTTCATTGCCTCCCTTTATTTTTCTAGACGCTTTGTTATAGCCTTCAAAAACTACCCATACACCATGTATAATTTAATCTTTGGTTTAGATTAAAAACAAAAAAATGGCAAGTAATATCATAAAAGTTAAATTAATATTAAAGGGCAAATTTTGTTTGAGACAAAATTATACTTGTAGCTCATGGGGGACCACATGTAGTTTATTATTTTCGGGCAACGAAAGGCATAAAAATAGATAAATATATAAAAAGTAATAATCATGTTGAGGGATCTCCCCTTTTTTCTATGATCATGGACTCGACTTGAGTATACATATATTCCTGCCATAGTGAGTTATCGTAGAAATCCGTAAGTTAGCGTAGAGATCCGTAAGATACCGAGAGTTACCGAATGATACCGAAATTTCACAGAGAATACCGCGTCAGTAGTCATAGTAGCTCCGAGCTCCACTCAGGCAGAATAATATTACACAGCACCCGTCAGTTCCGACGGGAACATACTAATTCTAGCACGGCTTCACTTCAAAGACTTGTATCTTTATATATATATATATATATATATATATATATATATATATATATATATATATATATTCCTTACTAATCGTAATCCTGGATCACTAACCTGCGTTCAAGTTTGTATCTTTAGGTTTAATATAACTTATTTTTCTATCTCAAATATCTGTTTTATTGTTCATTATTTTGTGTGGTTCCTCACCCGGAATGCAAAACAAATAAAAAATAATGTGCATGTGATGATTGTATTGAATTACTATTGTTATATTTATTGAAAATTAAATATTACAGCAGGTAAAATGCCAAGGAGATCCTATTAATGTTAATTATTTATTAATTTCTGTGAATTATTAATCTTATTAATGTTAATTATTGAATTATTATTATTATTATTGTGTCATTTTTCATCATATTTCGATTTCTGCTTTGGTCTCACTACCAACCAAGTCTGCGGGGAGACCTAAGGCAGGTAGTGGCGTGTTGTTATGGTTCCATTTCATGTTTTTCTATCTTCCCTATCATCCTCAGCATTACATAGATAAAGTTTTCCTTAGTGTGTGGGCTGTATTTAATAAGACAATTTTTTGTATATCTCTTAAGCTGGGGTTTCCAGGGATTCTTTCAATGTGTTGTTTTGTTCCATTTTTTATCATTCCAAGTGCACCTACTATCACTGGCACAACTCTTGTTTTCAATTTCCACATTTTTTCTATTTCAATTTCCAGGTTTTTATATTTTGACAGTTTTTCAAATTCCTTGATTGCTATGTTACAATCCGCTGGACAAGCCATATCAATTAATAGACAAGTTTTCTCCTTCTGGTTTTTAACAATAATGTCTGGCCTGTTTGCTTCGATTTTTCTGTCTGTGTAGATGGTGTAATCCCATAGAATGGTTACATCTTCTATTTCTGTAACCGGTGCTGGATGATGTTCATACCAGTGTTTGTTTACAGCTTTTCCATAATGTTTGCACATTGTCCAATGTAAATATTGCCCAACTCTATCGTGGCGATTTTTATATTCGTTTGGGGCAAGCACAGAACAGCCTGAGATTAGGTGGTCTATTGTTTCTTGGTGTTTATCACAAAACCTGCATTTTGGATCCATATTATTATGCATAATATTTGCCTGAAAGTTTCTCGTGAAAAGACTTTGGTCTTGTGCTGCAAGAATAAAGCCTTCAGTTTCAGACTTTAATCCAGATGCACGTAACCATCGATGAGTATTAACTTTGTCAACATTGGATTTATTGGCACGTACTGGATATTGGCCATGCAGAGGTTTGTCTTGCCAGCGCTGTTTCATCTGTTCAAGAGCTTTATCTTTGGCTTTCATTTTCATATTCTTTGCCGCAATAGCCGGCTCTTGGCTTCCGTTCTGCTTTTCTACAGAATCTACTAACTGTAAATCTTGTTTGAATTTACTGCCTTCTTTTATTATTGAATATTTTTTCTTTCTTTCTTCATGTTGCCTTACTGATTGTATCATCCAATCCTTTGTTGTTTCTATGTATGTTAGTAAGCCAATAGTTGTTGTCTTGTATGACAATTCCAGCTGAATAAGACCTCTTCCACCTTCTTTACGGGATATGTATAGACGGTCTACATCAGCCTTTGGATGATGCATCTTATGCTTAGAAAGAAGCTTTCTTGTTTTAGCATCCATTCGCCTGATGTCGTTTAGAGTCCAGTTTAAGATGTTAAAGCTATATTGGACAACTGGGATTGCAAGGCTATTAATGGCCATATTATTATTATTATTATTATTATTATTATTATTATTGAAAATTAAATTCTTAAAAATAAATTCTTAAAAATAAATTCTTAAAATTAAATTATTTAAATATAATTTTTTTTACTGTAATATTACAAGGAGACCATATTAATGTTAATTATTAATTAATTAATGTTAATTGTTAATTCTATTAATGTTAATTATTGAATTATTATTATTATAATTATTGGAAATTAAATATTACAACAGGTAAAATCACATAAAGATCCTATAAATATTAATTATTGAAAATTCAATTTTACAACTGATCCAGCCAGAGGGCTCAATGTAATTATAATTATTTATTTACAGGGCTATTATTTATATTTTTTATATTTATTACATTGCCATTCCAACGAGTGAAACCCACACCCGCATCATCAGGGAGTATAATCATTATAGTAAAATACAATCATTTATTTCAGTGCGTGAATGTGTAACAAAAATGGAAGTAATGGTAGAGAAAAAAAAAAAACTAAAAAGAAAAAGGAAAAAGAAGAAATAAAGGAGAAAGGAAAGGAAAAAGTGTGTCAGATTGGCAGACAGAACAAAAAATGCAAAATGGTGGTGGGAAAACTGGAAAAATATACAAAAAAAAAATTAAATCTAAATAATGCATATTATGAGAAGTGCCAGGCTTCGCACAGGCTTTACAAATTTTTCCGATTTTTTTTTCTGTTTCGGGGTCAGAATAATGTTAATATCAAAATAATTACGCCATATATATATATATTAGGCATTCACATACAAACCTGTTTCACTGAATCATAGCTCATCAGTGTTGCTAGGCACATCCACTTGTTTCTAGTCGGGATTAAAACGCCTGATTTCGTATCAGTCAGCGTCGCTACCCACTAAGCTATAGGCGCATGGAAATCGATAAGTCAAATTTTAACGTGTGGCATAGATAAGCAGTGAATACACGCCAGTCACTGAAAAGAACTAGATTTACTTCTGAAGAGTAATACATATATCGCGCAAGTGGGAACTGTTTTTAAATATATCCATGTGAATAAGGAACAAGGAAAATATTAACTGCCTTCAAAACATTAGTTTAGAACAGTGCTCAATATAGAAATAGAGATATGAATATTTATCATAATATAAATTATCATTTAGAACATGTACAAATTACAATCTACTCCAAAGTGTACATTTTGTTTCGACATTAAAAGGACAATGTCTCATTAGGTAGTAAAAGTTATTTTTTTAGTGTTTACTACCTGATGAGACATTGTCCTTTCAATGTCGAAACAAAATCTACATTTTGTAGTAGGTTGTAATTTGTACATGTTCTAAACTATAATTATTAATATATATATATATATATATATATATATATATATATATATATATATTTCTCTAGAAGGAGAAGCAGATTGCTTTAGTGGTAGTTGGAAATATTAAAATATCTTAGCTATGATGCACCTTGACAATTCATTCTTATTGCTTGAAACATGACAATAACGCCCGAAAGGAAAACTCATAAGTTGATAGAATTTTAAAATGCAAAACGCTCAGTGATGCTTGCAAATTATCGATTGATCAACTCGAGAAATTCTGAAGTCGAGCTGGTCATAGAATTGATATTTTTTAAAAATTACTTCAAATTGGTACAGTCGTCAATTTGAACGGTAATGCGGAGGCGGAAACAAAAGGCATTTTAGTAATCGTAATGGCAGTGGTGGTACAGTTCTTCCTGCTACAGAGTAAGCGAGTGATGAAAGAGTTATTGGTGGTCCTGATTTTGCATCTAATTGTAAAGACATTAAGACGTCAGGAATCTTGATTGTGCCACTTAATCATTGCAAAGACTTATAAGAACACAAAAACTTATAAAAGCTTTTTTCTTCTTTCTTTTATGTACCCTGTACCTTCAGGACGTAGGTGATCATGGCCTTCCACGTTTCCCTATCCCTGGTGGCTCTTAGTACGCTTTCTCCTGTAACGTCTCTCAGACCCCGTTCTGTCATCCACCTGCTCAGGCCTTTTAAATATGTTATCCGCTGCTTTCCTTTGTCTCTTTTTCTTTCTATCTGGCCTGTTGGTATGAAGTTCTCCAAGCCCTTCTTTCTCATTGCATGTCTCAGGAACTTCTGTTGTCTCTTCCTGATTCTCAATATTAATTTCCTTTTCGTTTCCATCATTTCTAAAACCTCGTCATTGCTCACATGCTCGGTCCACGATATCCGCAGCATCCTTCTGTAGAACCACATTTCAGCTGCTTCAAGTTTTTCTTTCATCTTTGTTTGTATTGTCCAACATTCACTACCATATTGAAGAACTGACATCACATAGCAATCCAGTACCCTCTTCTTTGTTTCGAGTGAAAGTTTCCTGTGTCTTAATATTTTACTCAGCTTCTGGAACGCGTCTTTCGCCATACCAATTCGCCTTTGGATCTCTGTGTCGCACTTTCCGTCTTTAGTTAGAACACTTCCCAGATATTTAAATTTTCGTAAAAGCCCATGACTAAATTTCTCCCAGTAAGTATGTGTCTTAGGTGCTTTCTCCGAACATAGACATCCTACCATTTTCCATTTTGTATATCATTCGAACATCCAGTTTATCTCACATGCGCACATCCTAAGCTCAGCTGGGTGGATGATCCATTTATATTTCGGGGATGCGAATATATATCTATTGACTATGAAGACATTCTTGTGATTTGTAATGTTTTGATTAGATACATACTCACTGATGCACCTGGTTTCTCTGGTGCTCATATGAGATAATGCCTTTCATGCCTATTTTGGTATTTCTAAGAGTGAGACCAGTATATATTGGAATCATAACAGATCAAATACTTTTTTTTATCAATATGACGTGTCTCTTCAGGACGAGGTTGATCATTGCTCGCTACAGCCTCCTATCCTAGCAGCTCTTTGATATTTTTGTCTCTTCGCCACCTCTTCACGTTGCATTCTGACATCCATTCCCAAAAATTGATCAGGTAGGTAGTTTGCTATATCCTTTCTCCTGCTGCCTTCGATAAATCATGTGAACATCAAATTCGCCAAGCCTTCTTTTCTTCTTAGCTGTTCAAGAAGTCTATTCTTTCTGATTTTGATTCATTTTGCTTCTCTTTTCTTTATGATTTCTTCCCCATTTATCCATATTATTCTTATAATCATTTTGTGGAATCACATAATTATTTAAAAAATTGATTATATCTGAAATATTAGTTATACAAGTTCAAGAACTAAATTTCAGTGTCAACACTCATCAAGATATAAATACAGAAGTGCCTTTATTTGTCCGGTTTTGAGGTTTGAGTTTTGTTTAACAACATCTCAACCTCTGTCGGTTATTTAATGCCAAAAATGTCGGATTTTAAAGGATTTGTTTTAATTGTTCGGTTATAGTGAGAAGGTTGGTGTAATCAGGTTTTAATGATTTTTTGATTTTTTTATTTTAGAAAACTGAAAATGTCTTCTAAATTTGTATTTAAAAATGTTTTGTTGAGAATAATTTTTTCGTTTATAAATGTATTGTTGGGAATATTTTTTCATTTAAAAATGTATATTTTTCTATAAAAGTCTATTTTAATATATATATTTCTATAAAAGTGTATTTTCAAAGTTTCATAGTGTTTTGACCCCAGTTTGGGTTAACTATTTGCCCATAGTTGGGACCCTAACAGGTCCTACCACTCCGGCTCAGGGTGGACCTGGGAACAACAGCAATTAAGAGGTGGTTCCATGCTCCTCACAACCAGAGGCCTTGCTGCCGGATGTAGTTAACCATCTTGCCTAGGACCTTATTTGTCCGGTTTTTTAAATATCCAAAATTACGACAGTCATACATTCTTTGTCCCTGTCATGGCTCATAGGGGAATTACATGTACTGCAGCCGCAGCAGCTGTGGTGTGTCTTGTGCAAGACAGCTTGCAGCCATAACAGCTGCCTACTGTCTCTGGCAAAATAGCCTGACAGAGCGCAGTCTTGTCATAATGGTTTCCCGGAAAGAAAAAGTCTTTTCATACATTTCCCAAAAGTATTTGCTCTTAAATGAATGTAACTGTCTCGACTGAAATTCGAACTAGAATCTCTAATTTCTTATTCCGAACCGCTAGCAGTACACAGTTTTACATTCAAATTGATTCTGTATACTTTGTATCAATTTTTTTCGTTATTTCTCAGAACATATTTTTTTCTACTTTACTTAATTACTAAAATCCTTCTTCAATTATTTCTGCGGTACACGTTCTTTCGTCTGCTAACACCATTCTTTTAGATATTTAATTTATCCAGCTGATTCGACGGATAGAAACATATGTAGAGTTCTCTTATTTGCTTTTTTGTCAGTATCAATTAGCCATACACTTTTGCTGGATGCTGTTTTTTTTCACGATTAATTTTAGTATTCACTTACAGTTTAATTTCAATGTAGCTAGAATTCATTCATGATAGGCTGCGAGTCAGAGGCTTTCGATTGGCGGTTTTTGCTATGCTTGACAAAAGGCTACGATAAAGTTATTATTATGTTCATACGTACGTGTGATAGATTGCAAGAATAACATAACGTTATATTTTTGCTTCCTTCTGAACATTGGCATCAAATTTTGCTCGTATATTTATCATGAAAGTTAATCCGCAAAGATTCAGTCACTGAAACACTTTCTATGATCATGTAAACCGATAACAAAACGCTACTCAATGAATTTTTCAACATCGCTTCTTCTTTTATTATTGAAACCGTGTCTGTACAAATTTAAGAACACTGGAATATTTTTTATGTCGTATTTATAACTCGATATGCCTCAGCTGTCAAAATTTGAAGAAACAACATTCGCCAGTCCGCCATATTGAATACTGGCTTTTCATTTGTTAATTTATGATTTTGTTTCCGACTCAAATTCCTTTATTTCTACGATGTGATTTAAATCTGCATTCTAGCTCAGAATCACTGAAAGATTCTTTTTGGATTTTTGACAATTCCGTCAGGAATATTGACAATATTTCGTGAAATTTGTCATCATTCAATCACTTTTTGTAAAGCTGTTTCGTTCATCAGTACATTTGCATGTTATGATATCGAAGTAAGAGATTTACCTGCTGTAAACGGTTCAATCTCGACTTAACAGCAGGCTTATCATAGCCAGAGATTATCTTTGATATAATCTGTTTAACGTACTCTCATAATTTTTATATCGAGAGTTCACAGGGTCCTTTTTAAAACGTAATCCGAATAAATAACGTCTACATTAGGTGCGCCTCCCTTCCGTTTGTCGTACTCTCTCTATCGGTCTCTATCACATATATACCAATAAATACCACGCGGTGATGAGAATTCTTGAGCCGACCAAGAAAAAATTTAAAATATTTCAGTATTTGATTATATTTTTTCAGAGATATACATGGACAGATTCTATCGATTGACTAGCAGTATAGCCCGGCGTTGCTCAGGTGTCATGAAAGATTTAAAACTAATCCATGGTCCTGGAGCTCAGATTCTTTGGACTAAAGACTAAAGACTAAAAAGCAATAGTTGTTTCCAGCGAAAGAAAAATGAATGGATGTAAGTCAAATTTTGGTATCTGGTATCGATATCAAATAAGTTTTTTTTCCTCGTAAACTGAATTTTGAAGGCTAAATAAGTCCTCTGAGTAAATGGCATCATGGCTGAGACTAAGAACTACAATTATATCTACATAGAGCCAAACCCGAAGCAAAAACTAAAATAAAAGGGCTGAAAAATACAGACTTACATACAGATAAAGACACACACAGACATCTTGCCTTTTATATGTATTATCGATTTTCTGCACTATTGTAATAACTGCAACCTTGAAAACTTCTGAATATCGTTTCTTATGTCTTTGTCTATGAGTGTATCAAATTTGATTAAAATCGGACCATTCCTTCTCTCAGTCAATTTTTTCGATTATCGATTTTCGATATTTATCGGGATACCGCGACACAAAAACGAGCTAAGAACACTCGCAAACGCTTATAGTACAATTGTGTTAATTTTCAAGAAAATCGGTTCATCCGTTTTGGCGTCTATAGATAACGGACACACACACACACACACACGAACACACACACACTTACACACACAGAGACAAAGTTCCATTTAAAAATAAGTTTAGATATATTCAGAGATTAATGCATAATCGAAGGTACCATCCACCCGTGCATTGAATACTGCTGCCATATCTGATCGGGTGCCCCTTTTCCACCTAGGGGTCCTGGACAAAATCCAACGGAGAATCTGTGATGTGATCGATCCCGACCTGGCAGCCAAGATACAGTCACCTTCTCACCGGTGCAATGTGGCTTCTCTGTGTCTCTTCTACAAGTACTTTCAAGGCTTTTGCTCCGATGAACTTAGCTCACTGGTGCCCCCTATGTATGAATTTACTCGAGTCACAAGATTATCAACTAGGTTTCACCCTATTACTGTGAAACCAATAAAATGTAAACACAAATTTTGCTCCCACAGCTACTTTTCTTGCACTTCCTACCTATGGAATTCCCTTCCGTTTACTTGCTTCTCCGTCAGCTACAATCTCCAGGAGTTTAAGTGTAAAGTCAATAGTCATCTCTTATCTCGCTAACTTGTATCCTCTCTCTCATGCTTCTTTATCCGTCCACTCCATTCTCATCAGCGTTCTCATCATTCTCTTACCCACTTTCTGACACACCCTCTAACCTGTCACTCTTTCTCATAAATTTCTTTCTATGCGACCCTCTGCACAACAGTGGCAAATCGACTGCATGGCTCTGAGCGATATGATTACACACACACACACACACACACACACACACACACACACACACACATATATATATATATATATATATATATATATATATACATTGTTGTGGATTCTGGGTGAGGAACCGCACAAAATAATGAACAACAAAAACAGATACTGAGATAGAAAAGTAGGTTATATTGAATGAAGTCGTTGGAAATGAAGTCGTTACAATGAAGTCGTTGGAAATAGTATAGTGGAGCTCAGAGCTAGTCTGACTTCTGATGCGATAGTCTCTGAGTATGTTCGGTAACTTACGTATCAGTTCCGGTACTCTCCCATAACTCGCATGGATCTTTACGATTACGCTCTTCTCGTTCTCTCTATGGCAAGAGTCTATGTACACTCAGTCGAGTCCATTGTCATATACAGAGGGGAGATCCTACAATATATATCGACTGAGTGTACATATACTCTTGCCATAGAGAGAACGAGAAGAGCGTAATAGCAAAGATCCATGCGAGTTATGGAAGAGTACCGGAACTGATACGTAAGTTAGCGGACTTACTCAGAGACTACCGCATCAGAAGTCAGACTAGCTCTGAGCTCCACTCAGCTAGAATAATATGCATGGATATACTATTTCCAACGACTATATATATATATATATGGGGGTATTAGTCGAATTTACTTCAAGCAAGACAGTAAAGCCACTAAAGGCGAACAACTTGCTGAGTGAAAAAAAATTCAGCGATTCTGATTCAATTCTACTGTACGGGTCATCTAGTTACTTTTGTTATTTTCGGAATACTATTTTTGCAATGGTTCGCGAGTTGTTTTTTTTTTTTGATAGAGTTTGAATATTGTGAGTCTCTGTGTGTGTGTGTCGTAGGCTTTTCATGTTGTTTTGTTGAGGGAAGACTTGTAATTTTATAAATATTTCTTTCTGCATCATGAGTGTGTTATGATCTGCATTTTGATAGGCATTATTCTGAATGAATTTATCTCCACTACATTTATGTAAATGTTTGGAAATGTACAATGTCCTGTTAGTAGCTAGGCCCAGGATGTATATATATATATATATATATATATATATATATATATGTGTGTGTGTGTGTGTGTGTGTGTGTGTGTGTCACTCAATAAATCCCGGACCTAAGTAATAAAACAAAAATTTTCAGGCAAAATTCGACTTTATTCATCAACATAGTCTCCTTCTAGGGTGATACACTGATTCCAACGCGTCTCTAACAACTGGATGCCTTTTTGTACAACGGTTTGTCTTTGGCCTTCAAAATACGCCTCAGTTTCCGATATCACCTGAGGTCTGCCAACAGCCAGTAATCGCTGGGGGTCAAATCTGGAGAGTAGGGTGGATGTGGAAGCAATTTGAAGTGCAATTTTTGTAGTTTTACCATTGTTGCGATCGACTTGTAACACGGTGCGTTGTCTTCGTGAAAGATCACTTTTTGTCTTTATTTGTAGCCGTTTTCTCGGCAATTTCTTCCTTCAAGCACACCAATAATACTATATAATATTAACTATTGATGGTTCTTTCTTTCTCAAGGTAATCGATGAACAAAATACCTTGCGCATCCCAAAATGCTTCAAGATTGTGGATTTTTTGTTTTGTTTTCCGGGACAACTTCCAATTTCTGGCGACATGAGCGTTCGGTATCATTTGTGTATGTGCGTCCGCGTTTAAAGTTATCATACCACCTCTTAACCGAATAACACTTATCAAGCAATTGCTTTGCTTGAACAATATTTTTTCCATCAGAAAGCAATGCTTTATCACTTCAGGAAATTCAGATTATTCCATTATTTTGAAAAATTGCAACAGTAG
The DNA here is from genome assembly GCA_037127315.1 of Ascarosepion bandense. Classification (NCBI taxonomy): domain Eukaryota; kingdom Metazoa; phylum Mollusca; class Cephalopoda; order Sepiida; family Sepiidae; genus Ascarosepion; species Ascarosepion bandense. The sequence continues at coordinate 286,594 of JBBBDQ010002224.1, forward strand.
TTTCACTTAAATAACTGTAATTTGTAAACTAATAATCCGATTGGGCCAAAATTTTGTCACGTGCCATTTGAAGGTTAGTACTTTATAAAAATCATATGGCTTATGTATTATTGGCGATAACTATATGTCAGGTCCGGAACTTATATATATATATATATATATATATATATATATAGTCATCCGCAGACAGATCTGTTTCGTTCTATCACAGCTCGTTAATACGGTTAGACTCTGATTGCTTTTAACCCAGGATTGAAACCCACCTGAAAGTGCGTCAGTCGGCGATTCTACCTCTGACTTTTTAGCATGTATATTTTCGTTATACACGCCCAATAGCCAGAGTGCTCTAATTCATTAGTGAATGAGAGATGCGTACATGCCAGGGTAGCTACTGTTTTTCAAAGTCTACCATTATTCTAGAGTGCTCAATCAGTTGCGAATGCCTAAACACACACACACACACACACACACACACATATATATATATATATATATATATATATATATATATATGTGTGTGTGTGTGTGTGTGTGTGTGTGTGTGTGTGTGTGTGTTTAGTCATCCGCATCAAAGCCTGTCTCACTGGATCAGAGCTAGTCAGTTTCCTTGTATCACGGTTTAACGCGAACAGTAGATTTGTAAGTAGTATATTAGTGTTGAATATTTCGTTCTCGGGCATATTGTTGGTACTGAATATTTAAGATTTTTGTTTGTGCATTAAGCATTTGTTTTGAACAACCATCAGCTGGTCTAACCAGTACCTTATTTAATATATATATATATATATATATATATATATATATATATATATATAGTCATCTGCAGACAGATCTATTTTGCTCTATCACAGCTCTGAGCTATGGGCGCTCGGTAGAAAGAGGCCGACTTTTTAGCGTGTATATTATCATTATACACACGCCCAATAGCTGAGAGTGTTCTAATTAATTGCTGTATGAACGATGCGTATATGCTAGAGTAGCTACTGTTTTTCAATATCTTCCATTCTCCCAGAGTGCTCAATCAGGGATTTCCGCTCTCACACCCTGATTGAGCACTCTGGAAGAATGGTAGACTTTAAAAACAGTAGCTACACTAGCATCTACGCATCGCTCATTCAGCAATGAAGTAGAGCATTCTAACTACTGGAGTATGATACATCATACGCTAAAAGTCAATCTGCTTCTACCGCGCGCCCATTGCTCAAATGTAGAATCGCCGACTGATACCAATTCGGTCGGGTTTCAATCCTGGGTAAAAGTAATCGGCTGTCTGACCGAACTGATGAGCTGTGATACAGCGAAACAGATCTGTCTACGTATGACTATATATTTTGTGATCTTTCTTATATATATATATAATGTATTTGAAGCGAATAATACTGACAGAGGTAAACTAAGATCAATTGATTCCATTTCATTGATTTTTGATATTTTGTGTACATTTTTTCTGTTTCGCCATAAGCGAAAGATTTCGAATATTTTTGCTTTGTATTTTCCTCTTTTTTTCTCGTCGTTTTTGTCCATTTGTTCGAATGCAATGATCAGAAAATAGAATCGATATTATTTCTATTCGCATTTAAATTTACAAGCGCAACTGAAACAAATTCTGTTTTCGAAGAATTAAATCTAATAAATGAGGAAGAAGATTTATTTGACAATTTTTACAAATTTTAACGATGAAAATAGTAAGAGCTACTTTCCAAGAATAAAGTTTTTGCTTCTGTTAATATTTTAGTCGTGAACGTTTGAAAAGTTAAAAAAAAAGGCCTTAAAATTATAAATAAAAGCAGCTTTGAATGTTGCATTAAGAAAAAAAGTAACTGCGTTATTTTCCACTTGGTCGAAAAAATCTCTTCTTGCTAATGTAACTAACAATTCAAAACGTCATCATTTCTTAGCATCACTGCTATTGATTAAGTGACGCCAATATAGGAAATGGCCTACCTCTTAGATTCTGGTAGGGTATGTGGCCAGCATCTTTTATTTTGGTATAATATGTGGGCTACATCTTTCATTATGTTTTAGTATGTGGACTAACTCATTGAGTCGGTTGTAGTATGTGGCCTATATGTTTGATTGTGGTTTACCTCATTGGTTCTGGTGTAGTATGCGGCTTAGTTCTTTGATTCTGTTATAGTAGGTTGCTCATCTCTTTAATTCTGGCATATTGTGGGGTCTATCACTCTGATTCTGGTATAGAATGTGGCCAAGTTATTTTATTTTTATATAGTATGTGGGCTACCTCTTTGTTCTTGGCATACTAAGCAGCGTAACTATTTGATTCTTGTATAATATGTAGCCTACCTCTGATTTTGGTATAATATATAGCCTAGATGTGTGATTCTGGTATAGTATATGGCCTATCTCCTTGATTCTGGTGTAGTATGTGGCCTACCTCTTTGATTCTGGTATAGTATGTGACCTACCTCTTTGATTCTTGTATAGTGTGTAACCTACCGCTTTGATTCTGGTATAGTATGTAGCCTACCTTTTTGATTCTGGTATAGTGTGTGGCCTATCTTTTTGATTCTGGTATAGTGTGTGGCCTACCTCTTTGATTCTGGTATAATATGCGACCTTCCTCATTTATTCCGCTATAATATGCGACCTACCTCTTTGGTTCTGGTATAATATGCGACCTACCTCTTTGATTCTGGTATAGTGTGTGGCTTACCTCTTTGATTCTGGTATAGTATGTGACCTACCTCTTTGATTCTGGTATAGTGTGTGGCCTACCTCTTTGATTCTGGTATAATTTTCGACCAACCTCATTGATTCTGGTATAGTATGTGACCTACCTTTTGATTCTGGTATAGTATGCGGTCTACCTCTTTAATTCTGATATAATATGTGACTTACTTGTTTGATTCTGGCATCGTATTTTGATTCGGGATTATTATGTACCCAACTTCATTGATTCGGGAATATTATGTAGCTTACCTTTTTTGATTATATTATAGTTAGTGGCCTACTTCTTTGATTATCTTATAGTACGTGGCCTACCTATTTGATTCTGGTGTAGTATGTGGCCTACCTCTTTGATTCTGATTTAATATTCGGCCTACCTCTTTAACAATAAAAGGAAACTTAAAATTAACATCAAGAAGAGATAGATGAAATTTCTGGGTAATGAAAAAGATGGGCTTGGAGAATCTGATACACACAGGGCGGAAACAGGGAAAGAGAGAAAAGGGAAAAATACCGCATGACATATTTGATGGGATTAATCAAATAGATGACAGAGCACGGTTTTGATAAAACTGTCCAGCATTTACTACCATGTAGGAGGACAAACATTACATAATCGGCTAGTACTCATTTCTTTGTTTCCAGTGAAATTCTGCACAGCAGAGAAAAAGTATTAAGAGAACGAAAGCTGAGCCAATTAATAGGTGCTATAGAAATCAAATGAAGAATCCCTGATAATAAAAATAAACAAAAATACATCAAAAGTGGAGCAGATATGCCAAAGAAATGTTTTATGGTGCAAGAGAGAAACGTAGACTGAAAAACAAAAGAGGGTCAGCCATGTTAAAGGGTGGAGTCTGACTAACACCGGAGAAGATAAACGGGAACAAAGCAGCAGGGATTGATGAAATCGTAACAAAAATTATTTTATTATTTGACATCGATAAGATCATAGTAAACGACATAAACATTAGTGGCTAAATACTGAAGTATGCCCAGTATCCTGCTGTAGAACCCCATTTCTGTTGATTTAAATCTTTCCTTGGTCTTCGATGAGACTGATCAGCATTGGCTGTCATATGAAAGGACAAATACCACATAACAGTCCACTACTTTATTTTCAATGAAATTATGCACAACATAATAAATGAATTAAAGTGGACGAAAGTTGAGCCACCCAACATCCTCTATAGTTTGAAAGCCTGATAAATGAAATCGACAAAGTGTGGAGCGAATATGTCATGGTGCGAGAGAGAAACATAGACTGAAAAACACAGCAGAACCGGAAATGCTAAAAGATGGCGTATGACCGACACTGGAGAAGATAAACAGGAAGAAAGCAGCAGTGCATGATGGGAACGTAACAGTAATAAACGAAATATACAACAGTGGCCACGTTCCGAACGATTTCACTAAATGTATCTTCGTAATATTCTCTAAAAGACCAGTTGCAAATAAATGCTAGTTTCAATCATTTTAATGAACGACCTGACCAAACTAATGATGCGAATCCTGTTGAATAGAAAACGAAGCAGAATTAAACAAGAAATAAAACAGAAACAATGCGGTTTTGTCAAGGAGACCGGAACAAAAAATGCGGTATTCATGGTCAGAATGATATCAAAGAGAGCAATAGAAATGCAGAGGGGTGTGCACTCGTGTTTTATAGATTGTGAAAAGGCATTTGACAAGGTGTGACTCATGGATCTATTTGAATGGCCCGAAGAAAAACTAGATGTTAGAATAACCCAAAATTTATACTGAGATAAACTGCCTTCCTACAGATAGAAAATGAACTTTTGTAGCTATAAAAAATCGAATGTGACGTGAGACAAGGGTGTCTTTTGCTCAGATGTACTCAGTATCAACAGCGCAGCTATCCTAAGGGAACTGGATATTCTACCAGGATTTATTATCGATCTGCGTAAACTTAACAATATAAGATACGCTATGATGTTGTGTTGATAGCCGACACGGAAAATAAATTAAAGAAAACTTCCGAGACGAAGCGGTAGTAGAAAGCAAGAAGAAAGGACTAATCATCAAATGCAAGAAGACAGAGAGCCTGGATATCAGCAAGAGAAAAAGCCGAAGATGCGAATAACGAATTGAATATATATATATATATAATGCAGGCGACAATTCTACTCCAGCAGATTTTTTTTCTCGCACTTACCGCCCGTGGAACTCTCTTCCATATTCTTGCTTTCCTGACGGCTACAATCTCAAGGAACTTAAATAAAATGTCAATACCCATCTCTTAACGACTTGACTCTAGTTCTTTCTACATCAACCCTGTATATCTTGTTCTTTACTTTTCTCTCTACCTTCGCAACTGTCTTCACAACTGTGTTTCCATCCTTCTCTTTCCCTTTCTCGGACACCTCCTGTAACTGGTTCGTCTTCTTTTTACTCTCTTCATATCTAATCTACGTCTTTTATGTAGCACCCTGCACATCAAAGGCGTTACCACTTGCTTGAGATGAAACGATTATATATATATATAAACAAAAAACACGCAGGTGCAGAAATCCAAAGATGTGGGAAAAATTCAAAAAGAAGATGGAAGATGTGACACCGAGATCCGAAGTACTTCAAAATTTCGTTTGAAACAAACAAAAGAATATCTGGATTGCTAAATGGTATCTATCCTCTTATATTAAACCAGCAAAATGTGGTTCTACAAAAACATACCGAAAATGTCATGGACAGAACGAGCAAGAAACAAGAGAGAATTTCTTTTTTTAAATACCAACAGAAATAACGCTTATACTTATAAAATGATAAAATCTGCTTAAATTCCTTGGTCAAATTATGAGGAAAGAGAGCTTGTAAAGCACTCACGGGGTATATTGAGAACAATAGAGGGAAAGGCAGCTAAACAAGTACTTGACGATTTTATTTCGGATCGGAAAACGGAAAGGCTAGCAAAGTGGGAAACTATTATAAGGGCGGCAAAGAATGGGAAAATATGGAGAGCCATGATCAATAATGTACTGAAGAGACGCGACATACAAAAGAAAAAAATGACAAAATGTAAGACGCTGAAATCCTGACATGAGGTCTTATTCCATGAAGAATGTAATTCTTCATCTAAACGCCGCATCCCACAAGACATTGGTGATCATGGCTCTCCACAACATCTTTTCTTTTGTCGCTCTTAATAAATTTTGTCTTTTGCCGTCTCTCGTAAACTCTGCTTCCACCAACCATTTACACAAGCTCTCTAGGTAGATTTTTGAGTCCCTTTTCCTCTTTATGAATCTTATAAATTCCAACGGTCTTATCCTGTTATTATGTATAACCGTCGTTTGGTTTCGATTTTCTTAAAACTTCCTTATTGCTTGCATGTTCATAGAAAGATTACTTTGCTCCTTAAGTAAATGTAAAAACAGGCTTCTTCTTCTTCATCTTTTTTTATGTGCCACGTCTCTTCCGGATGTTTGCGATCATATTTCTCCACAACTTCATTTCCTTTGTAGCTCTTCAATAAATTTTGTCTACTTTGTTATCTCTCCCAAATCCCATGATCCATTTAGTGGAATACCTTTTATCGCTCTTTTCAGTCTTGAAAGCAATGTTCTTCGTGACATTTTGCTGAAGGTTCTGTACAAAGTCAACATCTTAGTTGTATCATTTTTTTCCTGCTAGTTACAAATTTTTGTTTCTGTACTTTTTGAAAGTCTCCAGGTGATGTGGTTCTCGTTATTTGGTAAAGCTGCTTGTTTGTGACTGTAGCGCCAGTCAGGTTTTGAAAGATATTGTATTTAAAATTTAAAGTGTTTATTAATTTGTTGCCATCTTGAATCCTTGATCTGATAGTCTCAACATTTCTGAACAAGAAGGATGTCATGCATGACCTCCATAGAGTGTCTTCCTCTGACGAGGCAGTTTATGGTATAGTCGTTTTTGTCATCGATCATATAATTATTTAATGCCAAACCCTAAATACGAATATACAGACTTTATAATATAATTAACACAAGAGAATGTCATTATTTCATGATTAAATTATAATTATCTAGCTGCAAACTTTTTTTTAACAAAAAACGAAGCTGTTGTCTATTAACCATTACGGATCATCGTTCCTACCCCCCATTAGCATGGATCAGGCTAGTCTCTGAAAGCAAAACACTGAGCCTCCTCGGGTTAACTCTCACATCAGACCTCACGTGGAATGACTATATAGAATCCATAGCTAAATCCGCTGCTAAGAAGATCGGTTCTCTGTGCAGGGCCAGGAAGTTTTTCCCGTGTGAATCAATCCTGCACATATACAAATCTACCATCCAACCGTGCATTGAATACTGCTGCCATATCTGGTCGGGTACTCCTGCTATCCACCTAGGGGTCCTTGACAAAATTCAACGGAGAATCTGTAATGTGATCGATCCCAACTTGGCGGCTCGGATACATTCGCATTCTCACCGACGCAATGTGGCTTCCCTGTGTCTCTTCTACAAATACTTTCACGGATTCTGCTCCAATGAGCTTAGCTCACTGGTACCCCATATACATGAATTTACTCGGGGTACAATATTAGCAACTAGGTCCCACCCTTTTAGTGTGAAACCGATAAATTGTAAACGAAAGTTCTACTCCAGCAACTTCTTTTCTCGCACTTCCCACCTGTGGAATTTCCTTCCGCATACTTGCCTTCCAGACAGCTACAATCTTCAAGAATTCAAATGTAAAGTCAATAGTCATCTTCTGTCACACTAACTTACTTCCTCTTTCTCTCATGCTCCTTTCTCTCTCTTCTCTTATCAGTATTCTCATCCTTCTCTTACACACTTCCTGACACTTCCTATAACCTGTCACTCTTTTTCATAACTTTCCTACTATGTAAGACGCTGCACAACAGTGGCAGTAAAATGCCTTGCTTGGGCCGAAGATCAAGCTGCTGTCTCTCAATTATCACAGGCAACCTCTTCCTGCCTCCAATAAGCATGGACCAAGCGCGTCTCCCTGAGAGCAGTACACTGCTCCTCCTCGGTCTTATCCTCACTTCCGATCTCAAGTGGAACCATTACATTGAGTCAATAGCTAAATCCACTGCTAGAATGTTTTTCCGCCTGAATCCATCCTGCATTTATACAAATCAAGCATTCGTCCGTGCATGGAGTACTGCTGTAATATATGGCCAGGCGCCATTGCTGTTCATCTCACTGTTCTTGACAGGCTCCAAAGGAGAATTAGTAATGTGATAGGTACCGACTTGGCAGCTCGACTCCAGCCACTTCCCCACCGACGAGACGTATCTTCCCTCTGTCTGTTCTGTTAATATTTTCATGGCTTCTGCTCCGACGAACTTAAGTCACTGGTGCCCTTGACACATGTGTCTACTCGTGCAACCAGACAGGCAACTGGGTCACACTCATTCACAGTTAGACCAACTAAATGCAGACGACAGTTCTACTCTATCAGCTTTTTTTTCATCACCCTGTATATCCTTTCCTTTCTCTCCACCTTTCTAACTGGTTCGTCTTTCTTTTCACTCTCTTCTATCTAACCTTTTTACTCTTATGTAACCCCTAATCTTTTTACTCTTATGTAGCCTCCTAATCCTTTTATTCTTATGTAGCCCCCTAATCTTTTTACTCTTATGTAGTCCCCTGCACATCAGTGGCGTTACCGCCTTGCTCGGGGTAATACTATTAAAAAAATATAATCTTACAAAATCAAACAAGGAGTAGAAACTTGTTTCTCCTTACAAAAAATAAGATTAATCATAGCAAACTGTTTTTAAACAATATGTACCATGTGTTCAATCTTACTATAAAAAATTATTGTTAGTCATTTTACAATAAAAATGAATTGCTAGTCATTTTATAAATGACATTGTTGGTCAGTTTATTATAAAAAATGTATAAAACATTTCAAGCTCTTTTTCCTCATTATATTTGCAGGAAATTTCATCAATCTCCTTTTCATTCTAAGTATAAGTACTTTTCTTTAAAGCTTCGCACATGCTATTCTCAGCATCCTTCTGTAGAAACATATTTCTGATACTTTAAGACTGTCCTTCATTTGTGACGAAATTAGGAATTCGACTTTTAAAAATTATTATACTTGCAATCGAACCCCAACCTCTAGCATTGTTTGAAAGAATGCAGGTAACCCAACGACAAAGCAGGAATAACATTGTTTCCATTGTTAATTACTCATCTTAATCGAAACTGGCACAAAATACCCCGTGTAAAATGAGCTCAATGTATCAATGAGACATGCAAATTGCATTTGCATATTGCCCTTATCAGAAGCACAATATTTACAACAGTAACTCACATCACGAACAAACATTGATTGCTAGAGCAAAAATGTTTGTAATTATATATACCATGTCTACAATTTTCCTAAAAGGTATTGTTAGTTATTTTAGTAAAAAAAAATGGAAAGAAAAAGAATTGTTAACCGTTTTATTTTAAAATGCATTGATTGTTATCTAAACTTATTTATAAATGGAACTTTGTCTCTGTGGGTCTGTGTGTCTGTGGGTCCGTTACCAATAGACTCCAAAACGGCTGAACCGATTTTCTTGAAAATTTATACAGTTGTACTGTAAACGTCTGCAAGTGTTCATAGCTCGGTTTTGTGTCGAGGTAACCCCGATAAATATCGAAAATTGATAATCGAAAAAATCGGGTTATAGAAGGAGTGGTCCGATTTTAAGCATATTTGATACACTCATAGACAAAGACATAAGAAACTATATTCAGAAGTTTCAATGTTTGCAGTTCTTACAATAGTGCAGAAAATCGATAATATATATATATATATATATATATATATAAGGCAAGATGTTTGTGTGTGTGTCAGTTTATCTGTCTATGTCCTTTATACAAATCCACAATCTTTATCCGATTCTCACCAAACTTCACACAAATATTCTTTAGGCTGGGTTTGAGCTCCAGAACCATGGATTAGTTTTAAAGCTTTCATTACACCCGAGCAACGACGGGCTATACTGCTAGTTTTACTATAAATGTGTATTGTTGGTAATTTCATTTTAAAATATATTATTGGTCAATTTCCTATCAAATGTATTGCGCGTCATTTTATTGTTAAATCCATTAATTGTCATATAGCTGTAAAAGTGAACTGTTAGTCAATTTACTTTCAAAATATTGTTGATCAATTTACAATAAAATGTTTAGTGGGTCATCGTATTATTAAATGCATTGATTGTTATTTTACTATAAAAATGTACTGTTGGTCAATTTACTATAAAAATATATTGTTGCTAAATTTAATCTAAAAATGTATTGTAGGCCATTTCATTATAACATGTATTGATTGTCATTTTTATCTGTTGTTGGTTCTAAAAATATTGAGTACTGTTTTCTTTTAATATGCATGTATTATTAATTTACTATATAAATATTTTTACTCAATTTACAATAAAAATGTCTTGTGTGTCATTTTATAATTAAATGCAATTGTTGCTAATTTGCTACAAAAGTCTATTGTTGGTCAATTTACTATAAAAATGTATTGTGGGTCATTTTATTATGAAATGCATTGTCAATTTAAGATAAAAGTGTATTGTTGGTTAATTTACTATAAAAATATATTCTTGGGCAATGTACTATAAAAATTTATTGTGCGTCATTTTGTAATTAAATACATTGATTGTCATTTTGCTATAAAAATGTACTGCTAATTGATTTACCATAAAAATTATTTCTGGTCAATTTACTATAAAAATGTTTTTGAAAAATTTACTATAAAAATGTATGTCTGTTATTTTATTATAAAAATGTATTGTTGGTCAATTTACTATACAAATATTTTTGTATTATTTACTAAAAAACATATTGTGGGTCATTTTATAATTAAATGTATTGACTGACATTTTGTTATAAAATGTACTGTTGGTCAATTTACTATAAAGTTATATAGTGGGTTATTTCATTTTTATAGTGATTGTAATTTTGCTATAAAATTGAATTGCTGGTCATTTTGTAAAAAGTATTGTTGGTCAAGTTACTATAAAAAGATTTATTGCGGCTTATAAAATGCATTGATTGTCATTTTGCCAGAAAAAATCTATCGTTTGACAATTTACTATGAAAATGCAAATTTGGGTAGCATTCTTCCTTTGCGAACTGAATCGAGTGACACCACAGGAACGAACGCAGCCGTGTCAGACTAACCTAAGTAACTTGTAAAAAAAACGTAATGTAATGAAAAGAATATTCTTTCTTATCGAAGAAACTAGCAATTTCAAAATACATATTTTTTACCCTCAGTTATTTGATAACTTTTAACTTTTCATTTAATGGAAGCACATTTTACGTCTCTTTAGTATATCTGATTTTTCAGCTGAAGCAAAAGCATTACCTTTGCTGAAGCAAAAGCATTATCTTTGCTGAAGTCACTAGAAGCAGATAAGTGGTTAATTGGTATGCCTAGCTATAAGAGCCGCTAGCTAAACCCCATTTCAGAATCTTGCTCAGCACACGTGTTTATTCAACACCATCAGAGCCCATATGCGGTTCATAATAGAACTATGCTGAGTGGATTTTAGTTACAGTTTCTGAAAGAGAGCACGTTATTCGGCGTTAAGGAAAATCTGACCAAGGCTAGGACACGCAAATCCTCAGTCACGATGACGTGTGATACCGAGCTAGCACAGCCATAGACGACTCTACAAAAGGAACTGTTTACCCGGATTTAATCACAAAGCTTAGGTCAACTCGTGGATATGGTTGTCCGACACTTTTCAAAGAAGCCACATGCTGGGATCGCATCCTGTAGACCGATAACATCAAGAAGTCACCTTCCTGACCAATTGTCCACAGTAAGGTTCCCACCCGGGCTTCATGGTTCGAAAGCAAACGTTCTACCCACTCGGATATGCGCCAATATTGCAGTTAATAGGGAACCCTATAAATACCACCGGGTATCGATGGTTAGCAAGCTCGGCTGGCACTTCATTAATGTTTAAGGATTTCAATCCTCACCACTGTGTCAAAAACCTGTGGCCATGTACCAGACAGTAATGATCTAAAACATCTTTTTTATCATGTCATTTGTAAATAAGGCCGCTTGTTAGGCACGAAAGTAAATCCGAACACAAATAAGAGAGCTAAAAATAAGCCAGATTAACTGCATAATTTTATTAAATATAGAACATGCATTTGCTGAAACATTCAAGATTTCTCTAACGACTGCCAACAGCAAAAAGAATAGGCATGGCTCATAATAACTTTCTCACTCTATCATTACAAGATCATTTGCAAGTTTTGATTGAATAGAAGCGTTCCTTTTCTTTTCTTCTCTTTTTTTTTTTTTTTTGCTTATTAGATGAAATATTATCTTCTACGATTTGAATTCAATGTGGTAAAATTAACCCAATTTAAGTATTCAAATGCCCGTTCATTTTCTACACAGCCGATTTCACTTTGAAAACGTAATTGGACTCCTGGAGAATTCTGGAATAGCAAGAGAAAGAAAGGAAAGATAGAGAACAACAGTATGTTTAGATCGTTTCTAGTCTGATGGCCACTCTGTCGTCCACCTCACAAATCATTACAATATAATATGACAAAATTCGCATTTTAAAGTTCACATTGAATTAACAGTCGTGAGTCCCCCGGGCGCTTTAGCCAGTATTTATTTTGTTAAAAGCGTAAAGTAAAATAATATATAAGACGCATTCTTAAATAGTTTCAATCATCTAAAATATAAACAGAACAAATAAAATCAGTAAGATAATAATTATAACTACAGGAATAAAAGTTATGTGTCGGACAAAAGATTCGTTCTTACCGTAGATTTTGCTAGACATAATACGAGATTAACAAGAAGAACTAATAAAATAATAAAATATAAAAAAATAAAACAATATATTGTAATCAAAATTATGTGTCAGAACATTCGTTCTTAGCGTAAATCTTTCCTAGCAGACCTACTACCTCTCTTGTATCGAAGAAGTCATCTATTCATGGCCGTATCTGACTACCGGGCCCACCGGGCACGGGTCCGGGCCGATCCGTGCAATCATAGTGAAAATCCGGGCAAGGAAAAATGTCTTCGTCAGAAATCAAAGTAAACAATTCATGAAAAAAGAGAGAAAGAAAGAAAAACAAAGAAAACATCCGAATGAACACAATAAAAATCTATTTATTAATTTTGGGAGAAAAGATTGGTTATACTCAGAAAGTCCGAACCCGATTTCCTGCTTTCGTTCACGTTCTGTGCCTAATTTCCATTGGAATAGCCGAAAAAATCCGCATAAATCATAGTTTCTGGAAACGGATGACGTCAACTAATAAATCCGGGCAATTTTCTCTGTACCCGGTGTTTTTTAGCATCAGCTACGGCCCTGCATCTATTAACGCATATTTTGGATTGAAACGGAAAAAAAATTGAAAAAATTAAAAAAGGCCGGACGACGTCTGACACCTTTATTTTCTATATATAATTTTTTTCCGTTTTTGTATTTTTAATTTTTAATTTATTTTAATGTATCTATTCCAACTTCTACCACCAATTGGCAACTTTTCTCTTCCATCAGCCAACCCGACACACATTTTCCTTCCTCTTTCTTCTTTTCATTTTCCCCATTTATTTTTTGTTTTTTTCCGTTTTTTTTCTTTCTTCCTTTTCCTTCTATTTTCACTACTCTTACTTCCGTTTTCTTTACACATAGACACACACAAACAAATAATTTTAATTTACCATAATGATTTATGATCGTTGATGGCACGAGTGTTCGATTCACTCGTTGAAATGGCAATACCGTATTGAGAAATTTGAATTTTTTATGCAATATATATATATATATATATATATATATATATGAAAGGCAGTTTGTGTGTCTGTGTGCGACTGTTCCCTATGCACGCCTACATTTTTTAAGCTACGCCATTCAAACTTTCTAGGGACACATATCTACAGGGAAGCCAGGTCGACACATACTTTTTGAGTTTAAGTTCATCAATTTTCCCTTTCGCACTTTTTTGGTCAATGGAGCCGATTTATATTTGCTCCGTAAAACATCTTAGATCTAAGGTTGTTGCGGAATTACGTCACAGAAATCAAATCACACGTGTCAAACGCGACTAAAATATTTTTTTATTAAAAAAAGAAATAAGCCTTTATATTTAATTTTTATTTCGACGTTTTAAAATTTGATTTGACCAACAAGCAATGTGTGAATATTTTTCCCCATAATTTTGAAACAAAAGAAATATTAAAAAAAAAAGGGTTTTCAAACAAAAACAAAATATGTAAAATAAAAAGTGGCATCTTCTCCTACTACTAAAATGTTCTGAGTTGCTAGTATATATATAAGGCAATATGTGAGTCTGTGTGTGATTGTTCCCTATGCACGCCTACATTTTTTAAGCTACGCCATTCAAACTTTCTAGGGACACATATCTACAGGGAAGCCAGGTCGACACATACTTTTTGAGTTTAAGCTCAGCAATTTTCCCTTTCGCACTTTTTTGGCCAATGGAGACATTGTTTACATTTGCTCCGTAAAACATCTAAGATCTAAGATGGTTGCTAGATTACGTCACAGAAATCAAATCACACGTGTCAAACGTGACTAAAAAAATGGGCCTGTATATTTGATTTTTATTCCGACATTTTAAAAATTAATTTGGTCAACGAAGATGTGAACATTTTTCCCCGTAATTTTGAAACAAAAGAAATATTTTTTTTTAAAAAAGTGTTTTTTCAAACAAAAACACAATATAAAAAAGGGAAAATTTTAATTTAGGACCCGAAGACTAATATCCTTTCAATTTTTTTCAAAATAGTCTTATTTCCGTGAAAATGTATATGCTGAACTCAAATCAGCAATTAGGTATTGAAGAAACCGGCCTTTTTTCATGTTAACGACCAGAAAAAATCAAACTTCTTCTCGCTCTTTTTATTAGCCATCTTTGCCGCGATAGAACTCATTACACCCCTCCAGTATTCCCTGTGCATTTGGAACCCTGGCGCAGTTTGCAGCGAAATTCATAATCTTGTAAAATAGCTGAATACTTGATGCTTTGCCAGGACAACCAAGAGTGTTTTTATTGTGACACCAACACCAGATGGGTTGCCTCTAGACCCCATCCTGTTATTTAACCCATGACTGGTGGGAAGTAGCGGATTAGTACCTTTCCTAAGGGTACAAGTGCTGAAGTGAATGCAGGGTACTCAATTGGAATTCGAACTCGGCTCACCGATTTCTCTTTCCAAGCCGATATCCACTGCACCACAACGCACATCCGTTACCGGCTTAGTGAGAGCCATTCGCTGCAGAACGATTTTAGGCGTAGGAAGAAAATTTGGGCCTATTTAATTCCTTGACAGAAAAATACTGGTAGAAATTAGTACGCGATTGTTTTTTTCGTTAATTAATTTCAGAAGAAAGTTATTGACATTGAAACAAGTAAAAAAAACAAAAGTTATTTGCGTGTATAAAAAGTCATTTGCGTGTGTTCGCGTATATAAGGGATGTTAGCCTTCGGATCCTAAAATAAATTTACCATGTCTACATTTTTAAAAATTTTTCGAAAATTTCTGAAATTCATTTAGTCAACAAAAAATGTAAATATTTTCCCCCGTAATTTTAAAACAAAAACAAACGCAATGTTGTTAATAATGTCACACAAAACAAAAGAAAATATTTTTTAATGGAATTTTTTAACAATTTTAAAAAACAATTTTCTATATAATTATTTTTTTATATAACTGAGTTTTCAATTGAGGTGGTGACTACGAGCGCTCAGAAATCACAACAAGCTTCATTAATCATCTAATTAAAGATTTTCTGAGTTGCACGGGCAGCGCCGGGTTATGATGCTAGTATATATATATATATATATATATATATAGTACTACGCAAAAGTTTATAACACGTGCCAAAAGATTTTTCTTTGGATATTTCTAACACAGATTAATGAAACATTTACTGATGATAATACTTATGTTTAAAATTTTAGAATTTTAGTCAAGCAATTAGATGTTTAAAAAATTATCAATAAAAATATTTCATGAAAAAAGTCAGTATTTAATAACACAAAATTTTACAACAGAATTATTAAATCGCCTTTTAATATTTCGTAATAATGTTAATATTAGCATTTACGCGTTTAGAGCAGACCCCTACGAATTCCTTGAATGTTTCTTGGCTAATATTTTACTATTCATCACGACAAAACTTCATTATTCGATGTAGGTTTTGTGGCTTCATTCTTTGAATTCTCAGTTTCAACTCTCGATAAATTTTTAATCGGATTAAGATCTAGAGATTAACTTGGCCACTTTAGAACGTTTATTCTATTTGAGCTTAACAATGATCTTGTAAGCGTTGCAGTATTTTTAGGATCATCTTAGTTTCAAACCCAGCTAATGTGCACTCTGACGTAAATTGTTTCCAACATACCCCTATAATATGCCCCATTCATTGTCCCATCCATTATTTCAATCCCCCCCCACCCACACTGAACACCTAAGCAACGCCAGATCATGATTCATCCACCTTCTAATTTTACTGTTTGGATATTATTCTTCGGCCAATATTCAGTACCCTTCACCTTCAAGTTCGTTTGCCACAACGTTTCTGCCAAAAAGTTCAATTTTTGTTTTGTCTGATCAAAGTAAATTTTCCCAAAATGTTGCAGGTTTGACACAATATTCGTTTGCAAACTCAAGTCTAACTTTATCTCTCTTAAGAAGTGGTTATTTCATTGGCGTCCTCCAAAAATATCATATCGACGAGGTGAACGACTAAATTTGTCCGTATTTTTACTTCACTTACTTATAGTCTACCTTGAAGTTCTTTCTGTAACTCGGGGAACGTTGCCAACGTTTTCCGTCAATAACCTAAGATAATAATGTCTCACCAATAAAGACGACCAGAGTATTTTTGAGGACGAATAGAATGACAAGTTTTCAGTGACGAGCAATCGAACCAACTGAATTCAATAGCACATTTAAGTGACTAGATGTCTTCATATAACCAAGTCCAATTGTATGAAGGTCGGCAATAAGTTTACGGAGGTCTTGATTAATTATTTTGCTTTTTACAGAAAAAGAATGACGCAATACTTTTAATCATCCCTAAAAGAAATCATATATTGATCTGGAAAGTTCTATAAAACAACCCAATCATAATCTGGAACATTCTAGTAAAATGTGAACACTTTTTTAAAAAATGTATTGGAAAAAAAAAATTGTTGTAACTTTTTGACTTACAAATATCGGCATTACATTTTGAAGTTTCAAAAAAAATCTGATTGTTCGGTTGAATACCTAAAGATGTGTTCTACGAGCAGTAAAAGTTTAATTAATGTAACTCTATTAGAAATATCTTAAAATTATTTTCTGTAATACTTCGTAAACTTCTGTGTGGCACTATATATATTTCTAGAAGTATAGGCCGGCGTTGCTCGGGTGTAATGAAAGCTTTAAAACTAATCCATGGTCCTGGAGCTCAGACTCTTTGGACGTTGGCACGAAAGACTAAAAGCAATAGTTGTTTCCAGTTAAAGCGAAACCGTAGACTGAAAGAAAAATGAATGGATGTAAGTCAAATTTTGATTTCTTGGTATCGATATCGAATAAGTTTATTTCGTCGTAGACTGAATTTTGAAAGCTATATAAGTCATCTGAGTAAATGGTATCATGAGTGAAACTAAGAACTACAATTATACCTACTTAGAGCCAAACCCGAAGCAAAAACTAAAAGAAAAGGGCTGAAAAAAATACAGACATACAGGCCGATAAACAGACAGACACACACACAAACATATTGCCTTTTATATGTATATATTATCGATTTTCTGCACTATTGTAAGAACTGCAGCCTTGAAACTTCTGAATGTTGTTTCTTATGTCTTTGTCTGTGAGTGTATCAAATTTTATTAAAATTGGACCACTCTTTCTATAACCCAATTTTTTCGATTATCAATTTTCGATATTTATCGGGAGTAACTCGACACAAAACCTAGCTAAGAACACTCGCAGAGGATTATAGTACAACTGTGTAAATTTTCAAGAAAAATCGGTTCAGCCGTTTCGGTATATATAGGTAACGGACGCACACACACTGACACACACACACATACACACACAAAGTTCCATTTATAATTAATTTTATATATATATATATATATATATATATATATATATATATATATATATATCACTTTAACTGATCAGGTTCGAAGTTTCTTAAGCACACCATTATGATGTTCGTTTTTTGAAGTCTCTATGAAGCTGCTCAGTTAAAGTGACAAAGTCTTTGTGCTTATCAACACTCTATCTCCACCCCGATGTCAAACTATACCTTATTTAAAAATACTGTCTCTCGGGTTTTTAAATCATTCGTATTTATTAAATCCCTTAAGAAACTTATTATAAGGGAAACATGTTAGATTAAAGACAATTTTCTCCTACTTGTTCTTTACTTATTAATAAAATATTAATATATATATATATATATATATATATATATATATTCGTCAACCACATTCAAACCTGTTTCGCTGTTTCACATTTTCGTAACAAAAATTTATCATAAATATTCAGGCCGGTAGAAATAAATATATAATACTGTTTGATTATAAACAGAATATCTACTTAAATACGAGTATTATTATTATTATTACTTCTACTACTACTAATAATAATAATCCCCTTTGACCCAGTGGCACAAAACGTATAACATCTGCCCTAAAATTATTTTGCATAATTTTATTAATCTAAATATTAATTTAACATTTAAAATTTTATTTTTTAATTTCATGTTTAAGTTTTTGTCCAAATCATTAATTTATACGATCCAAATAGCATCCCAGCATTATAATATATTATTACTGGTTGGATTCTGTGACAGACGAACGCAGCTCTTTTTATAGAATAAATATGAAATTTTGACAGACGGACGGGCTCTGATTATAGTATAGATAATTATTATTATTACAGACAGCTACTTCTTTGTTTTTGATTTCTGCTTGTTTGACTTTTGCAGGACTTAACGAGCTGACAAAACGTTGCAATGAAAAGTATCGATGAGGATGGAAGAAAAAATAATCTGATCTTCGCCAAACTGACATCAATGAAAGTCAAACTCGTGGAAACGACAGAAGTCTGAAGAAATTCTGTCGATGACTTCTTGAACTCGAACGACTGGAAGCAACCAAGAACGCACAGTTCATGAGCACCCAAAAAAAATGACTCCAACACTTACTGCTTAATTCCTCATTTATGATTGTTCAGCTGGTGAATTATACGATTATACTACTGTACAAAAAACTGACAGGATTTTTCGACGCCAAATTGTCTGTGATTCCTGCAGAGAGATAATGAATAGTCATTGTCAATGTTTTATCTTAGAAATTCAGATAAGTCAAGACAATGACTACCTGGGAAAGCAGAAGGAATTAGATTGGAAAGAATACTAGACATAAATGAATATTAATTGGCAATGCATAATCTAAGACATACAGATAAGTCAAAACGATGCGTACTTGGAAAAGCAGAAGGAAATAAGATGGAAGAAATAACAGACAAAAATGTATCGTAATAAGCAATGCTTCATCTAAGAAATTTAGACAAGTTAAGACTATGAGAACTTGGGAAAGTAAAAGAAATTAAATGGAGGGTATAAAAGACATGCATGAATACTAATTGGCAACGATTCTTCTAATAAAATCGAAAAAGACAAGCCAATGGGTATCTGAGAAAGAAGAAGGAATTAAGGAATACCAGACATATATAAATACTAATTGGAAAGGCTTTATCGAAGAAATTCAGAAAATACAAGACTAAGACTAATTGGGAAAGTAGAAGAAATTAAAATGGAAGAAACACAAGACATGGATGAAAATTCATACACCTGACCAAATAACATAGTTACTACTATTCATGCCAAGGTGACTATTTTTAGTCATGACTCAAGATTTTGAGGCGAAAAAATGCTTGTAACTTCTTCGTTATAATGCTTCAGTCAATACTTCATCTTGGAAATTCAGACAATCAAACCTATGAGTGTTTGGTAACTTAGAAGAAATTAAGATGGAAGTAATACCCGACATAAATGAATTCTAATTGTGAATGCTTCATCTAAACATTTCAGTTAGAAGACGACGATGTGTAATTAGGGAATCAGAAGGGAGTATGGTGGCTGTAATATGAACCTTAAATGAATAGTAATAAGCAGTTATTTTTCTAAGTATTTCAGACATTTCAAGACAATACCTTGGAAAGCAGAAGGAATTAAGATGGAAGGAATACATAACATAAAAGACGATTACTTGGCAATTCTTCATCTGAAAATTTGTCACTCAAGATTATGAATACTTGAGAAAGCCAAAGGAATTCATATTGATGGAATCAGTCAGTTAACTGCCATATGTGATATACTCTTGGGTGATCATGTCTCGAAAGAGACATAACCGACTTGGCAGAACATTTTCCAGCAGTAGGTTTCCATTGCTTTCTGCGGTAGACTTGTTGCCAACCAACACTATAGAACCCAGCCTGTGCTTACAGTATTTACATTATTCGGACCATTGACCTCATCTTTGTTGCCATTAGTCCAAATAATGTAAATACTACCTCATCTCAGAAATATCGACAAATACCAGCCTATGCTGTTATTTAACATATGATACATACCGTTCCCAAGGGTATTTGTGCATGTGAATGCAACAATTTAGTCAGAATTCGAACTAGGCTCTCCGATTTGTCGTTTCGAATCGATATTCACTGCATCACTATGCACTTCGAAGGCGTATCAGGTATATATGAATAATATTTGACAATGCTATATTTCAGAAATCAAGACAAGTCAAGAATATTAATAATTGGGAAAGAAGAATGGATTAAGACCAAAATACTATGTGACATAAATGAATGACACTTGACAATGCTTCGTCTAAGAAATTCAGTTTATGTGCAGTTGAGAAAGAAGAATGAAATGCAATGGAACGAATACAAAACGAAAAAGGAATATTAAGTGGACAATGCTTCATCCAAGATTTCAGATAAGTCATGACTATGAGTACAAAAGAAAAGCGGAAGGAATTAAAATGGAAGGAATGCCAGATAATAGAATACTAATACAAGACAAGGTTATCAGTACTTTGGAAACCAGAAAGACTTATGATGAAAGAAATACAAGACATAAATGAATATTAATTGGTAATAATTTATCTAATAAATTTATATCATCAAGAGTGTGAGTACTTGGGAAAGCAGAAGGAATTAATACTAATTGACAATGTTTCATCTATGAAATTCAGACATGTAAAATCTTTGAGAACTTGAGCGAGCAGAAGGTATTAAAATGGAAGGGGTACAGGAAATAAATAAATACTAATTGACATTGGTTCATCTTAGAAATTCAGTCAAATCAAGTCGATGTGGTACTTGAAAAAGTAGAAGCAATTAAGAGGTAAGGAATACCAGACATAAATAAATGCTTATTAGCAATGCTTTATCTAAGGAATACAGATAAGTGAAGACTGTGTGTACTTGGAAAGGCTGAAGAAGTTATGATGGAAGGAATATCAGACGTACATTAATATTAAGTTGTAATGCTTCATCTGAGGAATTCAGTTAATTCAAGACTATGAGTCCTTAGGGAAGATGGAAGAAGACTTCTTTTTTATGTGCCGTGTCTCTTTAGAACGTAGGTGATCATGGACTTCCACTTGGCCCTGTCTCTTGTCGCTCTCAATAATTTTTCTCTTGGTATCTCTTCCAAGCCCCGATCCGTCAACTATTTGCTCAGATGTAATTATTCGACCTGTGAGCATCAAGTTCTTCAGGTCCTCCTTCCTCATTACATGTCCCAGGAACCTCATTTGTCTCTTCCTCATATTTATTAACAGTTTTCTTCTCGTTTGCATCCTTTCCATCACCTCATCGCTGCACATGTGCTCTGTCCATGATATCCTCAACATCCTTCTGTAAAACAACATTTCTGCTGCCTCAAGCCTTTCCTTCATCTTTGATGAGATCGTTCAGCATTCACTTCCATGCAGAAGGACAAATATCACGTAGCAATCCAGCACTCTTTTCTTTGTTTTTTAATGAGATTTTCCTGTCTTTCAGTACTCGGACTAACTTCTGAAATTCTTCTTTGGCCATGCCAATGCGCATTTTGATCCCCGTGTCCGAGTTTTCATCCTCTGTCAAAACACTTCCCAAGTACTTTAAGTTTTTACTTGTTTTATTTTAGATTCTGCAACTTGCAGTTGGCATATTAGTCTCCTCTTTTTGCTGATTCAGTTTGCGACCATAATCTCAACAATATCAGATACACGGATGACACAGTGCTGATAATAAACACGGAAAGGAAAATGCAGGACCTTCTACAGAAGTTAGCAAAAGAAAGTGAGAAGAAAGGGCTGAGAATAAACCTCAAGAAAACTGAATGGATTGAGTACGAGACATAAATGAATAGTAATTGGCAATTGTTTAGTTTACCATATATTGGTGTCGGTTGTTCTTTAAAGTAAGATAATATGGTTTTCAGTTAAGGTTTTTCTTTCTTTAGACAGGTTACCAACATCCATTGACTCAAACTCATTCTTCTTCTTCTTCTTCTTCTTCTTCTTCTTCTTCTTCTTCTTCTTTGTGCCACGTTCTTTCAAGCTGTTAGTGATTATGACTCTCAACAATTTCCTTTATTTGTAGTTTTTCAATAAATCCTATCTTTTTGTTATTTCTCCTAATCCTTGTTCCAGCTATTCTACAAATATTTTTATGGCTTTTGCTCTGACGAACTTAAGTCACTGGAGCCGCCGCCACAAGAATTTACTCGTGCAAACAGACTGGCAATAAGGTCCCACCCATTTACAGTCAGATCAAGCAAATTCAGCCGACAATTCTACTCCATCAGATTCTTTTCTCGCAATTCCCGCCTGTGGAAATCTCTTCCATATACTTGCCTTGCTGACGGCTGCAACCTCAAGGAATTCAAATGCATATCTCTTACCCACTACTTCTACTTCTTCTTTTTCTTCTTCTTCTTTTGTTTAATCTTCTTTTTCTCCTTCCTGGATTTCTTTCTTTTCCTTCTTCGTTTTCTTCTTCTTCTTCTTCTTCTTCTTCTTCTTCTGTTTGATCGTCTTTTTCTCTTTCTCGAATTATTTTCTTTTCCTTCTTCGTCTTCTTCTTCCTTTTCTTTTCCATCTTCTTCTTCTTCTTTTGTTTGATCTCCTTTTTCTCTTTCCTGGATTTCTTTCTTTTCCTTCTTCGTTTTCTTCTTCTTCTTCTTCTTTTGTTTGATCGTTTTATTCTCTTTCCTGGATTTCTTTCTTTTCCTTTTTCGTCTTCTTCTTCTTTTCCATATTCTTTTTTGTTTGATCGTCTTTTTTTCCTTCTCGGATTTCTTCCTTTTCCTTCTTTGCATTCTTCTTCTTCTTCTTCTTCTTCTTCTTCTTCTTCTTCTTCTTCTGTTTGATCTTCTTTTTATCCTTCTCGGATTTCTTCCTTTTCCTTCATTCATCTTCTTCGTCGTTTTCTCCCTCTTCTTAAAGTTCTCCTTCTTCGACTTCTGCTTTCTCTTTCTCCTCCTCTTTTTTCTTCTTCTTCCCTTATTGTTTTTCTTATTTGGCTTTCTTTTTCTTCTTTATTTCGCTGTCTTTTTCTTTGTCTTCATATTTTCCTCCTTCATATTCTTCTTATTAGTCTTCTTCTTCGACTCTTTCTTCCTCTTATTTTTCTTTTGGATTCATCTTCTTTTACTCTTTTTTCTTCCTTTTCTTTTTCTCCTTCTTCTTCTTCTTTTTATTATTCTTGTTCTCCTCATATGTCTTCTTCTTCTTCATCTTCTTCTTCTTCTTCCTGCTGTGTCCACTCACGATGTTGGCGATCATGTCTGTCCTTAAATGCCTATTATTTGCAGCTCTTATTATACTTGCCTAAACCATTGATCTTTCATCCAACTTTTCCAGTTTTTTTTTCTCCTTACGTGGCATTGTAATTTCAACTGTATCTTCACTTTTTTTGCATTTTCTCTAAAACTTAATCATTGTTCCGTCTACTGTATCCATAGCATCTTTCTGTAGAAGTACATTTTTGTTGCTTCAATTTTTACTTCATCTCTGAGTTTAATATCTAGCATTCACTACCATATAAGAGGTGTGATATAACGTAACAATTCGGTACAATTTCTTTGTTTCAAACAAAAAATGTTTCTTAATAATCTACATTGCATTAGGAATACATCTTTGGCTAACCCAATGTACCTTTAGATTTCAGTATATCACTTTCCGTCCCGTTTTTAAAACACTTCTCCGTCTCCTTTATACAATAGTTTTCCCGCTCAAATGATATCATAGCAACTGATCACGACACAATCTATTTTTCTATGTACCATTTTCTAAAATTAATTTAACATGACAAATGATTCTTTTTCGTTATAAATGTAATATTTACTTCAAAATTTGTATTTGATTTTTTAAAATAATCTTTGAAACTGAAATTGTTTGTTCTCATTAAATTATGCAGTATCGTCGATGCTTCTTTGACAATGAGCCAATTGCGTGATAGAGAATCCGGAAAAATGAAATCATTTGTTTCAAAGACAAATAAAAACAGCACATTGTTGTAACATTTATGAGCAGATTGCTTAATTTGATTATTTTGTGCTGGAAAACCAACAGCGTTTCATTTTTTATGCTAATTCGTAAATTGATATCCAATAGCAACGAAGGTCAGATAATTTATTCCAGTCATTTTTTATTTTTATTGTACCAAAGTCAAAAGTCGAGGAAACCAGCCAACCTCTGTTTTCTAACCCACGTTTCAACAAATAAAAAATAGATCATGCCACATTCTTTCCTTGTAAGAATGCTTCTTGCCCGAGACGGTCAACTACAAATTCGTAATCGATACTATAAAAACAATTAATAAAAAAAAAAACAAAAAAAAATACAAAACAAAGAGAAGAGGAAATTGGAAAAATGTAAAAAGATATACAGCCACAGTAGATGGCAATAAAAAAATAAAATAAAAATAATTTCTTTAAAAATGTTAGTAACTGCTGACTGGTTTTCATTCCTCTCTTTTATCAAAGATTGATCGAGGAAGATAAAATACAGGGTGTGTCACGAAAATTAATATAATTAAATCTGTTAGCATCTGAATAACTACAGACAACCAAAATTAAACATTTTCCAACGTCTCAGAAATTTTCTGCTTAAGTTCTTCTAAGAAGATGTATATATAGACCTGTACTCTCACATAATACCATAGAAAAATAGCGGTGTCAATTCGGGGGAAACTGTTGACCATTTTAAAGACACATTGTCATTATTACCGGTACGCCATCTTCCTGGTAGATTTTCGTTGAAATGAGTCCGCACTGAAGCGTTTGAGAATGTTACGCAAGATATGCTACAACGTGTTTGGCAGGAGCTGGACTACCGACTTGGTACGCATATTCAACACATGTAAAGCTTTGTGAGATCGGTTATAAAATTTACATCCCTTTGAATCAGCCAGTCATTTAAAAGTGCCATACGTGATACACGCTTTGGGCGATCATATCTCGAAAGAGACATAACTGACTGGGCAGAAGATTATCCCGCAGTAGGTTGCTATTGCTTTCTGCGGTAAACTGGTTGCCAGTCAAGGCTATAGAACCCTGTCTACCCTGTTATTTAACCCATAACTGGAGGGCAGAGACAGACAAATACCTTTCCTAAGGGTATTTGTGCGTAAGTGAATGCAAGGAATTCGACTGGAATTCGAACTCGGCACCCTGATTTGTCGTTCCGAGTCGAGGTGGTGTAATAGTTAGCACGCTTTGCCCTTTGAATCACTTGTTTGAATTTTGATGAATAAAATATTATTATTCAGCATGAAGCCTATTTAATTACTTTCGCCTGGGATATGTAGTTGCTCCGATATGCACATTCTCAATGATGTCTATTTTTTAGGACACCTGTAGTATGCAAAAAAAAAAAAAATTGTAGGATATTAAATATGATAAGAATAACACATATATAAGTGATATACTGACACATGTCTTCTTATGCTATAAACAGATCCCACTGAGACCCCATACATATTCCGTTCGTTTACGCAACCTAAGTTGTACCGATTTAATGGAAACGGTCACAAGAATGTCTCAATCTGATTTAGTCAACACTGAAAACATATCGCCGGGAAGAGGCGAGACGTATTGACAGTATTTTTAAATGAGTTGTTCTGAGATCGCAGATTCATATGTAATATAACACTTTGTTGTACAATTTGAAGTCAGTCTTTCCAAATTCATGTTGCCAATTGTTTGGGAATTATTTTCTCTGATATCTGAGTATCAGGATATTCTTTGGACCAATTTCCTCTTCTTCTTTAATATGACCGCTTATATAGCATTGAATGATTTTTAAAATCATTTCACCTCCAAGAAATGTAATAATACCACAAGAACGCATGGGGTTATTAGGAATAAAGAAGATTAGAAATCTTAGTGAAGAAAAAAGACAATGGCAGAATAGTTTCCAAGAAGACAAGATGACGATTGGCAATGTATTAAAATTTTTGAAGATTGTAAAAGTTCGACACAGAGATCCGAAGGCGAATTGGCATGGCGAAGGAAGCATTCCAGAAGTTAAGTAAACTATTAAGAGACAGGACAATTTCGTTAGAAACAAAGAAGAGAGTAAGGGATTGCTATGTGATGTCAGTTCTTCAATATGGCAGTGAATGCTGGACAGTATCATCGAAGATGAAGGAAAAATTTGAAGCAACTGAAATGTGGTTCTACAGAAGGATGCTGTGAATATCATGGATCGAGCATGTGAGCAATGAAGGATGATGGAAACAAAAAGTAAATTAATACTGAGCATCAGGAAGAGACAGCTGAAGTTCCTGGGACATGCAATCAAGAAAGAGGGCTTGAAGAACCTGATACTAACAGGCCAGATAGAGGGAAAAAAAGACAGGGGAAAGCAACGGATAACATATTTGAAGGACCTAATCAGGTGGTTGATGGAACGAGGGTTGCATGTTGTAACAGGAGAAGGCGTTGCTAAGAGCCACCATTTATAGGGAGATGTGGAAAGCCATGATCGCCTACGTCCTGAAAGGACAGGGCACATAAAAGCAGTAAGGAAGCAAGAAATAAGAATGGAATTTCCAAAAAAGAGAAAATTGTAAGAAAAATCTTTTATAATCAAGCAGACATCATCTAAGTAGTTCAACATAATACTAGACTAGGACTTGTAGGCTCTTCAACATTAAAACACTGACAGCTAGTCGTCACTTTAATAGCACATTTAAATTCACGCACTCGAGGAATAAAGGAATACTTATCAGAAGAATCACAATGAAGTATATATCTGGAAAAGAATCCAGGTGATATTAGTGAGAAAGTGACTGAATTCAAGAAGGTCAGAATCAATTACATTAAGAACCTTTCTTTGAATTTTGTCTAGACCTACAATAAGTTCTTTATTAATATAAAGAAGAACAATACGGAACTTGTTAGCATACTCTCAACGAGATAAGGATTTTAATGATAAATTTAAAATAAAATAAGACATTCGTGTTATCGCTAAATTGGCGAAGATAGACATGGGTGACAAGAACTTTGTTCCTTCGCCACAAGTGGGTCTCTCGTACTCTATATATATTTATCCAAGAGATAAAAAATGTAGATCAGACGTGGAATCAGAAGAAAGAAAAAGAAACATTTTCTTCGATCACCTGATGATGAACTTTTCATCAACCTGCGTTAATTTCACGTTCTGGGTAAGACGATAAAGTACACTTCGTACTAGTGTCGGAAGGTTTTGAAGATCGTCGAACCAGCTCTTAATTGATGTTGTTCCTAGGTTCACTCTGACCCGAGTGATAGCATCTGTTAGGGTCCCAACTATGGGTAAATAGCTCACTCCTAAACTGGAGTAAAACACCACAAATGTAGAAAATGGATATTATAGTAGAAAGACAAGTAATACATTTTTATAATAAAAAATACATTAAAAATTATTTTGTGAAATAAATTACTAATGCTGAGAAGAAATTTAAATTTCAGCATTAAATGACCTATAAAGAGTTTATATGGTGCTAAAAAAGCAAGCAATAAGACTTCATTTCATGCAACCAGTTAAGTTCATCTCTGTAACACACTGTATCTATATATATAAAAGGCAAGATGTTTGTCTGTGTGTCTGAACTAACTGGTGGTTTTCTTGACGTGCTCATTTTCATTTCATTGCCAATCTACGTTTGTTCGTAGCATACTTAAATAATATTAGAATTTGCGTTGTGATGTAATGGATATTAGCTCGGAATGAGAAAGCGGAGAGGCGAGTTTGAATTCCTAGTCGAATTCAGTTACACACAAAAACATTTGGAAAATAATTAATCCATTTCTTCTTCCTCCAGCTATGGACTGAATAGCAACACAAATTGGCTTCTATAGCCTTCGTTAACAACCGGTCTATCACAGAAAGTAATGCGGGAAACACGTCAGCTTATTAATTCATGTCTCTTTCGAGACATGATCGCCCTATCGTGTATCACGTATGATAACTGTAATATATCATGGCTTTTTTTTATTAAAGATGTTGTAGTTTTTGGGTACTCTTGTATACGAGTGTGCCAGGCATGTGCTGACTCATTTTATAGTTCACCAATAGAAGAGTTAACCAGTCAGAAGGCTCCAAATATTCAATGCGACCTCTATAAAAGGTGACCATATTTTCCCGATTATTGATGATATAGTCAGATTCAGTAGAGTGTCTGTCTCGTGAGTGTTAATCTTTGACGTTGTTTCATTGAACAGATTACGTACTGCGCTGTATTCTATATTCATAAACTATAGTGGATATGGTCAACAAAAGAATCTGCCCGAATGCGAAGAGAAAGATGATTTCATGCCTTGATGGTTAGTCAAATGTTTAAACTTTTATTATCGACACTGTTGGTAGCTTTATTAAAACGTGCACGTGTGTAATAAATAACAAGCCCAAAAGAAAATAAAAACACACAACACGGTGTATTAATCTAGAATATTGACTATTTGTTGTTCAGTTCTATATTTTCAACGGATCGATTTTTTTCTCAGTGAGCAGATGGCTGATTGATAAAACAAGTGGCTAAATGACAGCGTGGAAGAGAAACGGGAAAGATGATGCAGAAATTAAAGAATCGAAGACGAAGCAGAAAATCTAAGACGTTGCATTTGTTTCCTGGAAGAAATATTGGTTCGAAACAAAAGTAAGTAACGTATGTGTTATGTCGGTTAACAGAATTATCTGAAATAATACAAAACAACGTAATAGTATAAAAGTAGGTGTATTGACAGGAAAGAGAAGTATTTACAAGAGGTGAGGATTAGTAGAATACAGAACAAGGTAATTAATATACAGTATGGTCGTAGAGACGTGATAGATTGACTTGTAGAACACTTCCGGTGCAATACCGGAAATACCCAACTGACTCGCTCACTCGACTTCCTTCCTCGACTTCCTTCTCGAGGTATAATCACTACTATTTTATATAGTGATTCAAATAGTCCATTTCCATGGAAAGGTGGAGAGCGCCCCAACAGTATGAAAATATTTAGATATATATTTTCTTTCGAAGGCTTTGACGCATCTTCATGTTTTCATCACCCTAGAACTTAGCACCTTTCTATGTGAGGAATTCATCTAAGAGGTTGCTATAGGCTTCCCAAAAAATTAAATTATTTCCATTAAGGACATTATGGTGGGGTGAAGTAAGTGATAATCCGAATGTGTTAGGTCAGGTGAGTGAGGTGCGTGTAGTTGGTAATTTACACTAATTTGTAATAGTTTAGGACAAGTCCGCAAATATGAAGTCGTGCGATGTCTTGCTACACTCTTCTGATTGGTCAGTTCCAGAAAAAGCATGCCATCGATGTGTGTCTTTAAATTGCTAACTGGTAATAATATTTTTTCTGAATTCTGTTTCTGCTTTAGTGAAAGTGTTTGCCATTCCATTCTCACTCTATACACAACATCACCTTCTTCGGATGCAGATCTGCCTTTGGAATAATTAATGGTGGCTCAATTTGTTTTCTACATAAAAGTTTTCTAATCATAATGTCGAGGAATGATAGATTCTTGAACTGACAGGAATTCGAACTCGGCTCTCCGTTTCTTCAATCCGATTCGAGCAGAAGGAAATGTGGTTCATCATATTTTTTCGTTAAATCGCTAAGCATCTGTAGGGAGACACACAGTTATCTTCTTTTAGAGAAACTCTTCTTTATCTGGGGTCTCTTACCTTCTTTGACGTCATGGCTATAACCACAAGGAGTATTGCTGGCCTAACGATATGTCATTTCTTTGCTATTCTTGCTAAAACATGCTCGTCCATTTGGACAACATGAACATTCACCTTATTTTGGGACGTACTTAAATAGTCTGAATGTATTATACTTGTTTTTCTTATATTAAAATCCTATTTGTTATTGCCATGTAACTTGTTCTTCCTTTTACTGAACGTGCTACGGTAGCGTATTATACATACACTAATATTTATATTAATATCGCGTAACTGGAAATATCACCGGTTTGCAATAAATACTAATACATCCCAATATGGCAACGATTCATATTTTCAAATGTTTTTAAATGCTTTACAACTCTCACATTCGATATGTGAACTTTATCTGCGATGGCCCGTGTTGTATGACATGGATTTTTTTATCAGATTTTCAATCTGGTGATCACCAACGAATGCAAGTCTGCTTGAATATATTCGGTCTTTTAAATCAAAATGTCTACTTCTGGACCTAAGGAACAATTTTTTAAAAAATTACTCTCGGCTTTGGTACCATCTCGATAATCAGATTTTTTTTTCCTTTTTGACTTTTGTACTGAGATCTTGCTCTTTCGGAAAGAAAAGAACATCAAATTTTGAAAATACATATTATTTTCGTCCATTTTCAGTTTTAACAGAGCTACATTTAAATTAACAATCGACACAATAATCGCGCAGAAGAACAGCAAATAGAATATATGTCTATGTTAGAGATTTCCGTCATGTGTAAAACAAAATCCCATGCTCAAACGCTATCTCTTGCAAAAGAGAATATTGCTGCTTCCAATTATAACAGGTTGTCAGATAATTACGCAAGCTCAGGTTTTAATACAGTCATTAACTATCTTCTCATTCTCTCGAAAATATTTTTCTTATTAATATATTTGTCATGGTGGCATCACCCTTTCATTGGATTGGACTCTTCCTACAACTACATATAATTCCCCTCACAAAAGAGAGCAGATCAGAGAGAACCAAAACTCAGTGAGAGATCAGCAGATCAGCATAACGCAGAGCGATAGGCAGAGATAGCCAATCTGCTACCATACGACCGTTGCGAGTCCCGAATTACTATATTACTTCCTAACCTGTATTAATTCGTTCTACTAACAGAGTTCCACGCATTTCTATTTTGCTGTGTTTAATATACATATATATCGTTATTTCCTATTTTGGTTGTTGATATATTATTTATTGCTGAACTTCTTAACCGGGTTCACGATAATATGTCTCGACGTGTCTCCTTGCATATGCTATAAAACGTGTTTCACTTTACTTTATTATTGACAGCTTTCAGTCTCTCCTTTTCTCACCCGCCCTCTGACTGGTTCTTTTTTACGGCTTAGCAACCCTTTGCAGGTTATCTAAAACAAAATATTTTTAGATTTTAAGAATTTTTAAAAGTAATAATAAAGAATTAGAGATACATGTTTTACTAATTAACTCATAGTTGGAGGGAGAAAAGGTGACTTCATAGCTTTCCTAAAGTTATTTGCACGCAAGTGAATATAACGAACCCAAGTGAAATTGGAGCTCGGCACACCGATTAACAATTCCGAGCCGTTATTCATTGCACCACCCTCACATCCAAGGTTACAGCACCTGGTGTTCTCAAGCGGTTGCACATGTAGGTAGGATCAACGTTGATTAATTGCGGAGAGGTTACGAGATTCAGTATATCAAAGGGATGTAGTCGTAAGCTCGATTTTTATTAACCAAAAAAAGTGAGCCAAAACTAGGTTTCAATTTGTACCTACTTCCTTTTCTTCGACACAAGGACACAGAATCTCCATGTCACTCTCTCACACGTTTCGTTTTTAGCTGTTTAACTTGTATTTGCCTGCCTCTCTCTCTCACTCTCTCTCTCTCTGTCTCTCTGCGTGAGGGCACACACATTCTCTGTCACTCTTTCTGCCTCTCGCGTTTTCTGTTTCGAAGATTTTAATCAACAATTGTGTACTCACAATCTTTCAATCAGTTTTTTTATCTCCTCTCTTTCAACCCAAGGACACACACACACTCTCTCTTTCTTTCTCTCACTCACTCTGTCATTTGTTACGTATCTCGCATCATCTCGTTTTGACATTTTAATCAATTAATGACGAAGTGAAACTTTTTTCCCTATCACGCTTTTCGTCCATTTCATTCATTCATCGGACTAAAGTGATGTTTACTCTAATGCAGCTACACATGCACGCAAAGGAGTGTGACTCTGAGATATGAAACTTTTAAATCCATTTTTTAATATGTGGTTGGCTATATAGAGCAGCCAATTTAATTTTTTATTTTGTTAATGTTTTTACCATTTATTTTTATTAATTATCCAACATTGTCCTAAATCTTCCAAAAAAGTTGAAACATGGTAAGAACATACACGCAAAATTACTGTGAAAGGTTTGTCAATCAAGGCACTTTCTATACACTTTCTATCTTTAAAATATTGGAAACGTAATAAAAAATGTCATTAAAGCATAAACGAAAACAAATATTGCTGCTGTGCTGAAGGCCATCACTGAATATATATACCAGATTCTTGATATAAAGCTCGAGATTTTGCACTGGATATCTCAAACCGGCAGCCTTTCGTGTGCGTTGGATCTCGTCCGTCTAGCCCTGGCGCACCGTTACCGGCTTCCGTGGTTCGCTGCTGGCGCTGCTACACGTCGTCCGCCGTTTTGCCGTTGTCATTTTCGCTACCGCCGCCGAGACCGCTGCCGCCGCCAATGCGAGGTGACAATGTCTACGACTACGACGACGCAGCGAAGCATAGTCGAAAACAACAACGAGGATGTGCGTTGTGGTGCATTGGATATCGGCTCGGAACGAGAAATCAGCGAGCCAAGTTCGAATTCCAGCTGAATGCATTGCATTCACTTAAGCGCAAATACCCTTGGGAAAGGTATTAATCCGTCTATTCTTTCCAGTTATGGGTTAAATAACAGGACAGATTGGGTTCTATAGCCTTGGTCGGCAACCAGTCTACCACAGTAAGCAATGGCAACTTACTGCGGGATAATCTTCTGCCAAGTCAGTCATGTCTCTTTCGAGCCAAGATCGCACAAACGTGTATCACGTATGGCCCTTAACTGACTGACTGATCTCAAACGCGTTTGGCAGAGTTTGGCATGCTGGCCTCCTGCGTAAGCTATAGGGCTATGGTATTTTAGGATGATTGTTGGATCTAATCTAGTCTTTGTTTTCAAACGCTTTCATACGAACGCGGACCTATTCTTAGTCCTACGCTTTTTCTGATTTTCATCAAAGATCTTCCTGATGTAATCAGTTCGCAAGAAGGCATCTATGCAGATGACACTACCATTTACTTCTGTCTTAATGAGAAATCTGCCACGACCAAATAAACCTTGTTTCTACTCCTGGAAAAGACCTCTAATCTGTGATGTATTCGGGTAAGAATTGTCTGATAAACGTTAATGCTTCCAAAACGAATCCACTCTCTTTTAGCGATCATAGACAAACTTTTCAACCTTTCATCTTTATGGCCGACGATATTCTTTCAGAAATCAGCACACTGCTTCTTCCTGGCTTCACTCAATCGACTTCAAGTGGAACGACTAGATCGAATCAATAGCTCTATCTACCGCTTAGAAATCTGTGTTATTGTGTCAAGCCAGAAAGTTTTTCTCGTCAGAATTCATCTTGCATATTTATAAACCTACCTCGTCATTGCTCACTTATTCGGTCGATGATATCCTCAGCATCCTTCTGTAGAACCACATTTCTGTTGCTTCGAGTCTCTTCTTCATCTTTTAGATTGTCCAGCATTCGCTGCCATATAAGAAGACAGATATCACATCACAGTCCAGCAGACCTTTCTTTGTTTCCAATGAAATATTCTTGTCTCCAATACTCTGCTTAGATTTTGCAATGCGTCCTTGACCAATGAGCCCTTGGATCCTTCAATGAATCTTTGATTGCATTTTTCGTCCTCTGTTAGAACATATTCCAGGTATTTAAATTTCTGTATTTGCTTAATAAACATTCACATGTGTATACACACAAGTTACTTCCCCACCACCTACCCCTACTCATCCAAGGGTCAGACCACATACCTCCCACTACTAAGGTGAAATTACTACTAAATTCCTTCAACCAACCCAACCAAACCCAATGAAAACAAATGCATCCCAACCCCTTCCATTACCTAAGCTAACCTTTGGGCTTAGAATTTTTCCTCATTCTTTGTTTATAAGTGGTCGAAGAATGTCTTAAAATGACATGTTGAAAATGACTATTTCCCCCACTAAGCTTTATCTGAATTTACCGATATATATATATATATATAAACATTAATTTAAAAATGTTCACCCATATTTTAATCAATAGATGTGTACCTTCTATGTCTTCAACATTCTCTTTTTTATTGCCTCTCTCTCTACACAAGAATGCATCTCACCTTTATTCCTTAAACTGTCTTTTGCAGCTTCTTCTCAGGACATTATAATCAACATTTGTTTACTTACAATGTCTCAGTCACTTTTTTTCACTCACTTAACGCGACGAACAGAAATTCTCTGTCATTCCGTGTCTTTCTGTGTATGCGCAGGTGGCATAATGTATATCGGATCAGTGTGATTAATCCGAGAAATGCGCTCAAATATGGGTTAAATAGTAAAAGTTGTATCTATAAAAATCTTTGTTTTTCTCAAAATAATTTTAATGCAGTAGTTTGGATCTTCAATCAATGATGAACTAGGGTAAAAAATAACTTGCAAATGTTAATGTCTTTAAAAACGAAACTGCTCTCTTTTAACCACCGTAGAGAAACTTTTGAAACAGCCGTCAAAATAGATTATGCTAGTCTCCTGGACAGCAACACGTTGTGCCTCTATGGCTTTTAAAAAAACCTGAAGTGAAACGACTAGATTGAATTTATAGCTTCATTTTCTGATGACAAGTTATGGTCACTGTGTCTGGCTAGAAAGTTTTTCTCGTTAGAATCCATCTTGCACATTCATCAATCTACTATTCATCCGTACATTGAATACTGTTGCCATATTTGGTCGGGTTCTCTTGCTATTTATCTTGAGTTTCTCGACAAAATCTAAAAAATTATCTGAAATGTAATCGATAGAAATATTTTCATGACTACTGCTTTGACGATTTTTCCCCAGTGTCTGGTCATCATGAATTTAAGCGTCCTACTAGATTGGCATATAGGTCTCACTCTTTTACTATTGAAATATTTAAATGTAACAGCCTCTTCTACTGTAATAGTTTCTTTTCTCGCACTTCCCGCCTGTGGAACTCCCTTATATTTACTTGTATTACTGATAACTACAATCTCCAAATAAATAAATAAATAAATAAATAAATGCAACGTTGATTGCCATCTTCAGTCTCCATCTTTTATCCTTTCTTCGACACTCCCTGTACGGAGTATTTTCTCTCACTGTAAACCCCTGCGCATTACGGGCGATCCCGCCTTGCTTGGGTAGAAAAGATTGGAAAAATATATCGATACATAAATATATACAAAAATTAAAAATTATTCATGTAACATATGATTCATTCTTTTGCGGCCAAATTCCATTAAAGTACCACATCTCGTACGATTACCAAAGTTAGGCAACGTCAATCCTGGTCAGTACTTAGATGGGTAACAACTTGAGAATGTCAGGTTCAGTAATCTTGAATGTTTGTGTAGGAAAATGGATAACGGTCTAAACTTGGAAATTGATTCTCTAAATTCCAGTTCCCATTTGGTTAATTATATTCATTTACGCGCAAATTATATTTGACAAACTTCTTCCCATCTAACTATGAATTAATTAATAAGATTTCTATCGCGACGTTATTATTATCTCAAAAGAAAAATATAAACTAAAGATATTTTCTGGTTTTAAATAACCAGCAAAAGATTGATAGGCCGTAAGAAACAACTCAACTTATTATGTTCATTCCACTTGGTCGTTAATACTGTTTTCTTTCTTATTATTTTACACTCCTTAACATTGTGTGTCTTAGTGGCTTTATTGTCTTGCTTGGGATTAAATAATTTTAAAAAAATTAAAAATAACCCGCGAGAGAAGGATAAACAGTCAAAAATCAAAACAAAAACAGGTGTCCGTTTTTCCAGCATTTGTATTGGCATTTTAATAAACATGTGCAAGTACGCGATATTTTAATAAGTTTTTACCTATTCCCCCCTCTCTTTGTCTTTTCCTCTCCCCTACACATAAGAAAATACATTTTAGCATTCTCACAAAAATCTATCGCTCTTCTTGTTTTGACATTTTCAAAAACACATTAGCATATCGGATCATAACCACTTTCTCTTGGCCTGTCTCTTTTTCAAAGCAAACACGCCCACACACAAAACTCGTTCGCGTTTTTGTGTTAAAATTTTAATTTTTTGGATACACGGTATACTTATCTGTCTCTTCTACACAAGGACACACACGCATTCTTTCTTGCTATATCGTTTTTTTCGCTTTCATTCTGACTTTTAAAAAACTGCTCACGTATAATTTCTAAATAAGTATAAATTTCTCTAATCAAGGACTCCCCATCTCCGTCTAACTCAAGCGCACGAGATAGCGCCATCTCTCTCTTTGACATTTAAATCAACATTTGTGCGCTCATAATATCTCAATTAGTCTCTCCTTCTCTCGCTAAACAAGGGGGCGCACACCCCCTCTTTCTAACTCAGCGGTCGTGCATCACAATATCTTAATTAGTTTCATCTCAGCTTACACAAGGTTACAAAATCTCCCGCAATATCTTTTCGAAATTTCAGACAAAAGGTATGCATTCATGGGGTCTCAATAAGCCTCTCCTTTCTCGCTTTGCAGAAAGACGCACACTCACTATCGCTCTTCTCATTTTAACATTTAATAAGCAGGTGTGCTCGCAAAATATTTTAAACGGTATTACTTTCTCTCTCATTAACAATCAAGCACACGCACACTTTACATTTTAATTATCACATTTTCTTGAACATTTCAACCCAATTCTAGGGTTTCTATTTCTTTCCTTTTTTTATACGTTTTGTTACTGCTCCAGGTGCTCCAGCGATTATGGGTTTAATCACAACCGTCATGTAATCAGTTTTATAATTTCTCTAGCAAAGAATCGAAAGTGACATTGATCGTCCAAGTGTATATCACTTAATAACTGACCAAAGAGTTAAGAGACGTAGTTTGTTTTATTTATTTATTCTTTAATCATTTCACCCCAGTTAAGGGGAGACCCCCCAACAGTGCGTAGAGGGTTACAGTGAAATAAAAGACTAGGTACACAAGAGATATCGAAACAAGGATAAAAAATAGACGAGGTTCAAAGAGATAGAAGATGGTAATGACGTGTCATTTAAATTTTTGGAGATTGTAGCTATCAAGGAAAGAAGTACCACAAGAGAAAATTGTGAGAAAAAAAACACTGTTGGAGTAAATACTGCGGCTTTATTTACTTAATTCAATGGTAAAAGGGTGGGACCTATATGCCAATCTAGAAGCACGCTTAAATTCACGTGGTCAGGGCACCAGAGAATAAAGATCTTCATCGCGGTTGCCATAAAATTTGTTGAAAAGACACATGGAAGCCCCATTACGCCGGTAAGAAAGTAACTGAACTCAAGATGGCAAATCAAGAACGATTATATTGTAGATCCTTCTTTGGATTTTGTCGAGAACCTCGAGGTGAATAGCAAGAGCGTCTGACCATATATGGTAACGGTATTCAATGCACAGACGAATGCTAGATTTATAAATGTCACATATGCACACGCGATATCTTTCTCTCCATTTGTTTTTGGCAAATGTTTGTTAATAGATCATAAACTGAATTTATTTTACAGTAAAAAAAAATACCAAAGAGAGATAAAAAAAATAACGTTTGCTTATTCCGTGTCGGGTACCGCTGCTACTTACGTATTGAAAAACAAACAAAAGCAAACTTGATCATTTAAAACTATATATATATATATATATATATATATATATATATATATATATATATAGGTGTTTGTGTGTGCTTGTGTGTAAATAATTATTTTGTTTTTAATTAAAAATACATTGCGACAAGGAAATTTCTGTTTCAAGGGATCTAGCTCGTCATGAGGTAATGTTAGATCATTGTTGTGAAAATTATTTTCACAACAATGATCTAACATTGCCTGATGACGAGGTTATAAATCTCAAAACATAGAAATTTCCGTGTCCCAATGTATTTTTAATTAAAACACAAAATATAATTTTATCATGCTCTACAATAACTTTTGCATTAAGCTTTTTTACAAAAAAATAAATGCCACAGAACTCGGAATTGCAAAACTGTTAGTTCCCTTCACCTTGATATATATATATATATATATATATATATATATATATATATATATATATATATATATAATTTACTTCTATGGTGAAGGTTAGTTTTATGGTTAGGGTTAGCGTTGCAAGTTTTGACGAAAAAATTTAAAGACTGTTGTTCATAATTATAAAATAAAAAAGAAAAAACTTCTATCGACTAATAAAATTCAGTTAAAATTTTTTTTTATTGGAGTGGATATTTTTTATCTGATTTATGTCCGATAAAATGTTATATCGCCTGAAGAATTCTGTAAATGATCTTTCTGAAAACTATAAGAAATACCAACATATTAGTTGTTTGTAAGAATATTTATAATTTCTCTACGAATGTGTTCCAGTTATTTCCATTTAACCTCCTGCTTATTTCTGGGATATCATATGTTGAAATACATTTTTAATAAGCAAAATTCTATATCGCTAACAAATCTTCTAAGGACTAAGTCTCTAGTACTTTTATTTGCATATTTTTAGTGACACATATCTCTTTGAATAAATACACATAATGTCTTCCACTCTCTGACTCTCTCACACACGCACACTCTCTTTCTTTCTCCGCGCAAGTATCATCACATCCTCTCTAACATTTCTTCTGTCGCTTTCTCGTTTTGATACACAATGTGGATACACAATATCTCAAACTGTATGTCCTTTCCTTCTCTCTACGCATTCAGTTTCTCTTTTTCCTCTTTTAACGCGACTACACAGATAATCTCTGTAGCTTTGCGTGGGTGTGCAGGTGGTGTAATAGATATTGGCGTGGAGTGATTAACCGGAGAGCTGAGGTCAAATTTCATTCGGTTCGTTGCATTCATTTAGCGCAAGTAGCCTTACGAAATATATGAATCTATCTCTTCTTCACAAATATGGGTTAAATAGTAAAATTTGTATCTGTAAAGATCATTGTTTTTTTCTCAAATGGTGTTAATGTAGCAGTTACTCGCAAAAAAATGAATAATTATTTATATCAAATTTGTTTAATTGTTATCTTCGCACCAAAAGATATGGAGAACAATGACCCCGAAGGCAGACGACACATAAAAGAAGATTGTTGTTTGTAGTTCAAGTTAGTTAAGTTCATCTTTTTAATGTATCGTGTACATAGTGTAACGGATATTAGATTGAGAAGGGGTCATTAACATCCAAATAGTTCTTTAGGCGAGATATTTTTTTTTTCGGCTAAAAATCAAATAAGGGAAGGCTGATGAAGAAAAGTAGTGAAAAGAATGTAGAATGTCTACTTTGCTTAATTTTATTGTTTAATTTTAAATATCATTTTACTTAGTAGATAAATATTCAAATTTGAAGCTGAATTTCTTGCATTTTTGTTAAGCCTTTTCAATGAACCTATCTTTAAAGTATGAACGTTTATTTTTTTACTAGCATCACTAGTATCTTAATTGAAATATATTTGGTTAAAGTCGCAGATATCTTTTCATCCTTCCACTCTTTGTTTCTGCGTCAGCCTCTCTCTCGTTAATATATATATATATATATATATATATATATATACACTACCGGCCAAAATTATTAGGCGACCCCAGTTTTAAAAAAATGATGTATTTCATACTATTTTTAAGTGGATAATTCTAAATAAAAATAGAATTATTCTTTTGTTATTACTTTTACAAGGCAAGGAAACAAATATGAACTTGTTCAAATCGCCCTAACGTTTCTTCATTCTTTCATTGATGAAACTGCAATACAAGTAATTATAAATTATTTATAAATTCATTTGATGCACATGTTATTGTGCAGTATTAACAAAAGAACCATTCTATTTTCATTTACAATTATTCCCTTGGCAATAAATACTAAAAAATACTATGAAATATATTATTTTTTGAAAACACTGGGGTGGCCTAATATTTTGGTCGGTAGTGCATATATATATATATATATATATATATATATATATATATATTGACGCATGTTTCGTTAAATAATATAGACAAGTTTTGTCTTTTTATTTTATGCAATTTTTTTATCTTATCTAATTAACTTAATAGCATTATTATTAACGAAGAAAGAAAACACAATATTGTTACATAATTTATTTTATAATCCAATCTAAGCTTTCGGATTACATAAGCCATTTTCATAATTATAAAATATGAAAATTATAAAATAATTATAAAATATGAATATTATAAAACAATTATGTATCAATATTGTGATTTTCTTTCTTCATTTAATGATAATGCTATTATGCTTATCAAAAAATATGAAAAGAATTTACATAAAATAAATAAACAAGACTTGCATTTTTATTTTATAAAACATGCATCAATAAAAATGCTGTCTAAATACACACACACACACACACACAATATATATATATATATATATATATATATATATATATATATATATTGTGTATCAAGGCAGCAAATAATTTTCTAAACATATACTGTCAAATATAAGAGACAATGAATGTCTATTATATTTAATCATGAGCCATTCTAAACATCGTATTTTCGCTTTAATTTCAGGTGAAAATAAAGACAAAATTTCTCCAAAATTTGGATATTTTTTTATTAAGTTGGTTCTAAGCTTTCGGCTCGCATGAGCCATCTTCAGAGAGGTTACAAGGACGTTAACATAAAAACATCCACCATCAGCAACTATTTTATCTTGTGTTGACATAAAACTTTGCTAAGCAACGATAACAGTCACCAAAAATAGCAAACGCAGTTCGTATATTTGTAATGCGGTTCTATGACGTCACACCGCGTGAGATCTCGAAATGACAACAGAACCATATATTTAAATGTAATGTAATGTGTTATGACCAGATGTAAACGTGATTTTATT
This sequence comes from Ascarosepion bandense, assembly GCA_037127315.1. Taxonomy (NCBI): domain Eukaryota; kingdom Metazoa; phylum Mollusca; class Cephalopoda; order Sepiida; family Sepiidae; genus Ascarosepion; species Ascarosepion bandense. Next base: position 327,693 of record JBBBDQ010002224.1, read on the forward strand.
AAGTGTGTGTTGCTTGGATTTAATGTAGATGGCCTCCAATATCTGAAGCTTCTTTTACTTTGTGTATGAGTGAGGATTATTGCATTGTTGACTAAAATCACGTTTAAATCTGGTCGTAACACATTCGAAACGTGTGGATGGTGTAATGGATAATATATAATGGACAGTGTAATGGCTCCTTATATTTACTTATGTGCAAAAAGCACTGAAAAAGGAATGAATCTACATTTTCTCCACCAGCTATGGGTTAATTAGTAAGGCTTGTAAAATTAAACAATTATTATTATTATCCCTACTAAAAACAAATTTTACAATCTAAAATATGTTCTAGCTTTAAAAATCATGCAGATTTTTGATAAGTCAAGAAGTTTTCTCTGTGATATTATTTAATTTGATAATTAAATAATATCAGTTTTTTCTTGCATTTTTTATTTTAATCTTTGGAACAGATTTTCGGATACAGAGGCAAAATCTAAAAAAAAGATGATTTATATCCCCTAATCAGACCTGCGTTTAACTAATAAAATTATAGACCGCAACTCTTTAAAATTTATTACAATTTCATGAATTTACGTAGAAGTTGGTTAACAAACGTAAAAAAAATATATTTACCATGATTTTTGAAAAATAATAATTTCAAAAATAATTTCATTTATTTGTAAATGTGCGCTGAAAGTTTCATTAAAATCCGACAATTATTTGGTTTTTGCGAGAATTTCCAAATTAATGTGTTTGTCACCGGAAAAAAGTGGATGATGTTATCATTACGTTTCCATTACAAATAATCGTAACGTTTGGTTAGCAGCTAACTCAAATTAAAACAAGATTTTCTGCCAAAACTTCGAACGTGTTAGATAGGAAAAAATATTTTTAAAATAATTTAAAATTAATTTGATTTTTCCTTACAATAATAATAAAAACATTTTGATTGAAAATGCTCGTTTTTATTAAGTTTGGGGCCATTTTTGTTCATAGTAGCGATTTAGTGGAGGTACCTACTGTACATGTTACAGAACACAATCAAAATAAAAGTGTTAACAGAAAAGATTACGAGCTGACCTAGAAATCGTTAGTGAAAACGGGCTCTTTACCTGCACTCGAAACCTTTTTTGCTTTCTTTAATCTGGATGAAAATATTTTCTAGTTTTTATCTTCCTCATATCGATTTTGTTTTCATCATCCGTTACACCCAATGGTGTGTAGGGCAGCAACAAAGTTTCTCCACCTCTGCTTATCTTGGGCCAGACTAGTCAATGAACCTCAAGAGTATTGCATGGCTTTCATCACATTCTCCACCATACTTCTCTATGTCGTTCTTGGTCCCTTCTTTTTTTCTTTTGCCATCTGGGTCCAGTGCAATGCTGTTCTTGTGATTGACTGTGGATCTTTCCGGAGCAAATTCCCAATCCATCTCCACCACATTCTTGTAATGATGGTGCCCATGTTCTCTGAGCTTGGCGTTGGTGCTGTACTGTATTGATCTCCAGATGTTGTTCATTTCCTTAAACACACTCCTGACCTTGCCCAGTCTGCTTTGAATATTCTCCACCCTTGGGTCTGATGATACTGCCCAGGTAAGTGATCTTGTCTGTAATACGTAGATCTTCTCCATTCACTTTGACAGGAGCAGGCCTGTTCACGTTCAATGACATCATTTCAGTCTTCTTGGTGCTAATCCGCAACCCTATCTACTGCCCAACGATTTCCAGTCTGCTGGTCTTGTCCTGTATATGTTGGTGAGTATGGGGCAGCAGCGCCAGGTCATCGGCGAAATCCATATCTTCCAAGGTTGAGAACAGGCTCTAGCTGATCCCTCTCGGAATGTTTCTTTCTCGTGACCCAGTCACATCCTCCTTGCTCCCTAAATTCTGCTTGTTCTTTTCTGAGTGTTTCGTCCACAGCGTTCGACATTCTCCGTATGATGACCGTGGCCATGATCTTGATTGGCACGAACAGACAGGTGATCCCCTCTCCAGTTTTTGCAGTCATTTAGGGCACCTTTCTTCGGTATCCTGACAATTACACCTTTGGTTCAGTCATCAGGCACCCTCAGTTCCTCCCATATAGCTGTGAACAGCGGTTGTAGGATGCTGGCTGCTAGTTAGTGATCCACCTTGAACATTTCTGCATCGAGGTTGTCCTGACCTGGTGACTTGCCATACTTGAGGGTCTTGATAGCAGCTATTATCTCTTCTTTTGTTGGCGGTTCGGTGTCAATGTCCAGGTCTTCTGCAGCTTCCAGGATATCTGCTGTCTCCTCAGGTGATAGTCTGTTTAGGACTTCCCGGAAGTGTTCAGCCCACCTCTCTTCTTGCTCCTTCTCCGCTGTCAGCAATTTTCCTTTCGTGTCCTTGACAGGTCCTCCCGTCACAAGGATTAACATGATTTATTTTGTAGTCTCAAATAAACAAATAAATAACTGGTAAAAAACGTTAACCCTCCACAAAATAATTATTTTTTCGTCTGTTTTTTTACTCTATTCTAAGCACTTTTTCTATGGTGTTCTTTAAAATCTAGCGTTCATGACCGATTTAAAACTACAATCCATTGGATTACAATTTAATCCATTAAAAAACGACATTGAAGGCTCTAATTGGATTTCTGAATCAATTAATTTTGTTCATCGCTGACAAAATTCTGTAGAAATGAAAGTTCTGATGCATATGAGGATGACTATTTCCAAGAAGATGTAACTCTCTCTATCAGAGGAAGTGTCGTATGAAAATCTGATCATGCGCAAATCTACACAATGACATAGTATTTGTATATAATCTCCACAAATTTCTCCGTATGCTTGAAATCATCACGAAATTACTAATACCGATTAGTATAATATTGGCAACGAGCTGATATAATTTAGTTATGAACAAAATATTTCGATCAAAAATTGACACCTGAGCAAAAAGCAAAACAAACTTTGTATCATTAATAACAAGAAAAATTGAGCTTACGACCAGATCATGTTAAAATGCCGTTTATTTTAGGATCACCGAAGCCATGCAACGTCGAGCTTGATCACTACCTCAATGGATGACGGCTTGAAAATACCCGGTATTGTCAGCCTGGATGTCCAGTGGTGCAATGAATAATGGCTCGGAATTGATAATTGAAGAGCGGAGTTCTAATTCCAGTTGTGAAGAAGTTTGTCTCTTAACCGACAGAGTCATACCGATTTCTTGAAGATCGCGTTGTGGTTTCCTTCACTCGTCAGGGATGAACTTCAACTGCTATCGCGTTCTATTTTATTTTATTTATAGGCAGCTTGATGTAGTTTGATATTTTAGTATGTGAGTGGTTCTGTAGGTGGTTAATTACTTTTTTATTGCTTTTGTTGTGTTGACTTCTTTTTTAATGCTGTATTATTTGCAGGTCGTTGATTATATATATATATATATAACTATCGGCTATAGTTATTCAGTCTACGGTTTCGATTTAACTGGAAACACCTATTTCTTTTTAGTCTTTCGTGCCAACGTCCAAAGAGTCTGAGCTCCAGGTCCATGGGTTAGTTTTAAAGCTTTCATTAGACCCGAGCAACGCCGGGCTATACTGCTAGTATATATATATATATATATATATATATATATATATATATTATCCTCCGTCGATGGCACTACATACGTTGCGCAATTCTCAGCAATATGCACCTGATGATTTTGTAACGCATGAAACACCGATACGTGCCATCATCTTAGGATCATATATACATTTGTTTATATAAAGGATAATGTATACATTGTCAGGGAAAGCTGGCCAGCTTTCCCTGACGATCTGTTAAGGTGAAACCTAGGTAGGTCTGTCTGGCTCACTTGGTATTCTTTACTTATTCCGCTCTACCTAAGTATTGAGGGCTTTTTGTTAGTTGATTACTCGTATCGTGATATTTTTTGAGTGGGGGCTACGTGCTGAATCGGTCCGAACCCTTTTGACTGATGTTCATGTACTTAGCTCTTTCTCTTTTTAAAACCATTTTTCCCTTTTTCGTAGATTCGTGGAAGGTTTTATCTACACGAGTATACTTATAATCTCTTATATATATATATATATATATATATATATATATATATATATATGAGATTTCTCATATATATATATATATATATATATATATATGAGATCTCTCACATTTCTCTGTTGGTGACAATGGTTAAAATTTAAGTGACGACACAATCTAAAGTTTCCAGTGTAGAATTTCTGGATAAGGATTCATTGTTTAGCCAAAATATTAGTGCAAATCACGCTATCTACCTTCCATTTTGTATTGTACTTTGTTAGTCACACTTATACTTACCTTGTTTAGTTGAGGATCCGAATCATCTCTCAGTCGCATTTCTATCCTCGAAGACACAGTGCGGTTCAGTTGTATCTCCGTCCGCAAAAGCAGAGGTGTATTTGAGAAAAATTACACTGAATAGATGACCGGTCCCGGGGAAGAGGTGTCCCGTGGACGCGCCACCCCATTGCAGCAGAGGCGGGGGAACCCGGTGCTCGGCCAGCTCAACCAGCTCAATTGAGGAGACTGGGGAATGTCTGTACGCGGTCGGGCTCCCCACGTCAAAAAAGACTTTGTGTCTCATCCTGCTCTAATGGGGAAGTAGAGTGAATATATATTTGGTTAGTCACATTAACCAACTCTGAGTAAATAGTGTTACAAGCATGAACAAGGATATATTTATATATATACTGTAGTTTGTGATTCATGCCACGAAATACAAATCGAATTTAATATCAATAAGAAACCTTTGTTCTAAAATGAATTGATTTCAACCCATATATTCAACTCACACGCACATATATTTTTCAAAGAATAACAAAATCTGTCTCTCTGTGAGATTTATGATTACATTTTCTCCTGATTTTGAATATGTCGCCACAAAAAATTCAAAATTTAATAATTTCTTCTTCCTTAGGCATTGTCTAGCTTCATGACCCTAACGGACTTACCTAAATAAAAAAAAAGTCTTGCACAAAATGTCACAAAATATATTTAAATTAGAAATATTGTGTTCTTACAAATGATAGCATGAAGCCAGAAAATGACTTTTTTCTTCGTGACAATTACAACAGACAACCGAAAGTACTCGAACAAAAATATTATTTTCTTCGCATAGTTTCTCTAGAATGGAGGTTGAAGGACTTAAATTTACATATATTATTTATCTTTAAATGTAAAAAAAACATGAGTATTTAATTGTAAAAACTATTTTGCTTATATAAAGAAAGTAAGAAAATTATATTTTAATGATAATTTCTGGTTAATGAAAAACTTAAATGAACCAGTAACAAATAAATTTTCTCTTTTCTGTTTATCATAGTCTACATTGAAAATATAACAGAATTTAAGAGCAGCTTTCTAATATATATATATATATATATATATATATATATATATATATATATTATAAACTATATTTTAGAACATGTACATAATTATTCTATATATAACTGCTACGAAGGTACGCTCGTTTCGACATTGAAAATTCAATGCCTCATCAGGCGGTATAATTTATAATAAATATTCACAGCTCTATATATTATATATCGAGCACTGTTTTAAATTAATGTTTTGGACGTTGTAAGAATTCTTCGTTCTGTATTCACTCGGATATATATATATATAAAATGTAGACAACATTGTTGCATAGAACATTAACGCTCTGTCTGTATCATGATATGGAGTACTTTATGACAGAAATTCGTGCTTGCTTAAAATGATATTCTACTAGTAAACTACAGAAAATAGCAATTTCGGTGCAAGCATCATTACCATTTAACGCTAACACAATATATATATATATATATATATATATATATATATATATATATATAGTGTATCGAGGCAGCAGATAATTTTCTAAACATGTACTGTTAAATATAAGAGACATTGAATGTCTATTATGTTTTATCATGATCCGTTCTAAACATCGTATTTTGGCTTTAATTTCAGGTGAAAATAAAGACAAAAATTCTCCAACATTTGCATAATTTTTTATTAAGCTGGTTTTAAGCTTTCTCTGAAGATAGCCCATGTTAACCGAAAGCTTAGAAGCAACTTAATAAAAAATTATCCAAATGTTGAAGAATTTTTGTCTTTATTTTCAACTGAAATTAAAGCCAAATAACGATGTTTAGAACGGCTCATGATTAAACATAATAGACATTCATTGTCTCTTATATTTAACAGTATTGGAATAGATAGACTAATCTATCGCCCGGTTCACATTCCACCCACGTCTATTGAGCAGGTGTAGAGGCTCATCCCTTGTTCCCTGTTTAGGATGTGGTTTCCGGTTTTCTCTTTTCCAATCTTTTCACTTTTCTTTTTTTTTTTTCAATTGGAGTAGACAGACTAAACTATCACCCGGTTCACACTCCACCCACGTCTATTGAACAGGTGTAGAGGTTCATTCCTTGTTCCCTGTTTAGGATGTGGTTTCCGGCATTCTCTCTTCTAATCTTTTCAATCTTACGTAGCCCCCGGCACATCAGTGGCGTTACCGCCTTGCTCGAGGTGATATGATTAATATATATATATATATTTTAATTCAGATACTTTAATCCAAGTGAAAAAGCAGGAAGGTAAATTCCAAAAACCCGATCCTAATTAATATTAAAAATTTTATTTTAATATTAAAAAATGATACAGGAAGAGAACTCCATGTAATATATATATATATATATACGCACACACATAAATGTGCAGAAAGGACAATAGGAAATTTGCCTGTTCTTTAACGTTTATTTTTAATTTAAAATTGCTCAATACAAAAGTAGAGCTAAATTTTGCTATAATATCATTAATTTAACATTTTCGTGACACAGATTTTCCCTTGTCTCGGAATCATATTTTTTATTATGGCTCCATCTTAAAGCGATCATTTTCTGGGGTGACTAGCGGAAAAAACATTTTCCAATGGTGAGGGTTGTTTTTATTTTTTATTTTTTTTTACTTTCTTCTTCTTCAATGTGCCCTGTCCCTTCAGGACGTAGGCGATCATGGCTCTCCACGTCTCCCTATCCCTTGTGGCTCTTAGTATGTTTGCTCTTGTTGCTCCTGGCAACCCCCGTTCCGTCATCCACCTGATCAGTCCTGCAAATATGTTATCCGCTGCTTTCCTCTGTCTCTCCTTCCTTCTATCTGGCAAGTCAGTATCAGGTTCTCCAGGCTCTCCTTCCTCATTGCATGTCCCAGGAACTTCAATTGTCTCTTCCTGATGCTCAGCATCAATTTCCTTTTTGTTGCCACTCTTTCTAACACCTCGTCGTTGCTAGCATGCTCAGTCCACGATATCCGTAGCATCCTTCTGTAGAACCACATTTCAGCCGCTTCCAGTTTTGTCCTCATTTTCGATGATATTACCATGTAGAAAAAATTGGTTAAGTTCTCAAATTACAGGCTCATTTGTTTATTCTAAACCTGTCCGTGCCAAAAGGTTATCACGTTTATCGGGATTTCCTCTTGTTTATATACGACTACTACCATCTATTTTTATTTTCATTCGCACCGACCTTCCCTTTGTAGTAATTTATTTTGTTTTTACTCTTTTTAAAACCTATCTGTGTTTGAGTAAAGCCTTCTTTTCATTAATATATACTGTGACTTTATTTTAAATTCGTTATTTTATCGATTTTGTCATGTAAATTAATGTTTATATTTCGTTATTATTTTCTAAATTTTAATTATTATCTAGTCTGAAGCTTAAAGAGTATCTACAGAACACAGTCATTTCTTTTGTAAAATGTAATAAATCTTTATTTTTCATGCTTCTGATAATATATAATTTTTCTTTAAGACCTACATGTTCGTGTTTTTTAAAAAAATATTTTCCATTTTAAGGTGAAAGTTTTAATAGTTTCTTTTAAGTGCTAGAAATATCTAGCTAAAGAGGTCTGGTTTCTGCAATGGTTATTCTTAAAGGAATAAATGTTCTGGCTAAAAAAATAAAGAAATACAAACATTAATTTATATAAAAAAAATCGATAAAATAACGAATCTAAAATAAAGTCATATTATATATAAATAAAAAAAAGGTTTATTCAAACACAAATAGGTTTTAAAAAGAGTAAATCACAAAATAAAAACTAAAAAAGTTAAGTTTGGTACGAATAAAAATAGATTATAGTAGACGTATATATAGAAAAGAGGAAATAACACTAAACTGGATACCCTTTTAGTAGGGACACGTTACAAATAAATAAATGACCCTGTAATTTAAGAACCTAACCAGAAGCTATTTATGCCTTGCAAGTCAAAAACACTATCATTTTATAAAAAAAAAAAAAAAAAAAAAAGTTCTGTTCTTCACCCCAAAATCATCGATTGAAGAGGGAGTCATAGTAAAAATATGATTCCAAAACATGGGAAATTCTGCGTCGCGAAAATGTAAAATTATTTTTAGTCCAATAATATATATATATATAATCTAAACTTATTTGTAAATGGAACAAAGTGTGTGTGTGTGTCTGTGTGTGTCTGTGACCTATAGACTCCGAAAGGGCTGAACCGATTTTCTTGAAAATTTACACAGTTGTACTATAAGCGTCTGCGAATGTTCTTAGCAAGGTTTTGTGTCGAGGTACCCCCGATAAATATCGAAAATCGATAATCGAAATAATCGCGTTATAGAAGCAGCGGTCCGATTTTAATCAAATTTGATACACTCATAGACAAAGACATAAGAAACGATATTCAGAAGTTTCAAGGTTGCAATTCTTACAATAGTGCAGAAAATCGATAATATATACATATATATATAAAGGCATTATGTGTGTGTGTATGTCTGTTTATATGCCTGTATGTCTGGATTTTTTAAGCAAATTTTATTTTAGTTTTTGATTCGGGTTTGGCTCTAAGTAGGTATAATTGTAGTTCTTAGTCTCAGCCATGATACCATTTACTCAGAGGACTTATTTAGCCTTCAAAATTCAGTTTACGACGAAAAAAAACTTTCTACTGCTAGTATATATATATATATATATATATATATATATATATATATATATAAAAGAGTGAACATTGAAGTCAGCACTCAGGGGTGACAGACTGTTTCATACTACGCGCAATCAGGCCAATATTTACTTTTGTATTTCTACAATAAATGTGGCACAAGGCCGAATACGGGTATGGAGAAGGCTGGTCTTCATCTAGTCTTAACGTTAAACTTGGCTACTCAAAATCACTGACCCAAGCGCAATCAGACTACTATATTTAGTCGTCCCTCCCACTAAGGGCAACATGTGACACATGGTCAGTTATGAGTGGGAGTTCCGGGCTATATGGCCCGGCCAAAAATACCTGTCTATTTTCCCCAGTCGTGCTTCTACCCTTCGGCGGAACCACGACTGGGTTATTGCTCTCTATATACGTGTCAGTGGGGCATTGTGGATAATCCTTCTAGCGATTATTTTGGCAGAAGGGGCTTGATTATTTATTTATTTGAGTAAATCTATTTGATTTATTATTTGTTTATTCTTTTGTTTTTTGAAGATTAATTTATTTATTTGGATTTGTTATTTATTACTTAACGAGTATCATAGTCCGGCGTTGCCCGTGCAACTCAGAACATTTTTAATTAGATGATTAATGCAGCGTATTGCGATTCATTAATCAAATTCAGTTATATAAAAAAAATAATTATATAAAAAATTGCTGTTTAAAAATTGTTCGAAAGTTCCATTAAAAAATCTATTTTCTTCTGTTTTGCGGAACCGTGAGTTGATGTATTGTGTGACATTGTAAACAACATTGCGTTTGTTTTGTTTCAAAATTACGGGAGAAATTATTTACATTTTTTGTTGACTAAATGAATTTCAGAAATTTTCAAAGAATATCTAAAAATGTAGACAGTTAATTTTAGAGGAAAATGTTACATTAATGCCACACGAATTATAGACAGTTGATTTCCTGCATGAAATATTTAGCAAAAAAAATGCTTTATTTTTTTAATTATATTTTCTGAAGTATGAAAGATTAAATCTGAAAAAAAGAGACTTAAATAATTAAATTGTTTCAAAGTTACGGCGGAAAATATTCATATTTTTTGTTGACCAAATGAATTTTTAAAAAGTCGGAATAAAAATTAAATATAAAGGCTTTCTTTTTAAATAAAAAAAAACATTTTAATCGCGTTTGACACATTTGATTTCTGTGACGTAATTCAGCAACCATCTTAGATTTTAGATGTTTTACAGAGCAAATGTAAACAATTGGCTCCATTAGACAAAAGTGCGAAAGGGAAAATTGTCGAACTTAAACTCAAAAAGTATGTGTCGACATGGCTTCCCTGTAGATATGTGTCCCTAGAAAGTTTGAATGGCGTAGCTTAAAAAATGTAGGCGTGCATAGCTTACAGTCACACACAGACTCACAGATTGCCTTTTATATATTGAGATTTTATTTTTTATTACATTTTTTATTTTTTATTATGATTTGCTATTATTTTATTTATTTATATTATTTTATTTATATTATTTTATTTATTATTTATCTATTGTAATGGATGTGCTCTACTATCGTCGCTTGGTTTTTGTTATCGCGGTAAAGAAATGTTAATAAGATGTGCGTTTTAGTGCAGTGGATATCGACTCGGAAAGAAGAAATCGGGCAGCTGAGTTCAAATTCTAGTTGAATTCCTTGTTTTCACTTACGCACAAATACCCTTGGGAAAGGTATTAATCCGTCTCTTTCCTCCGGTTAGGGGTTAAATAATAGGACAGATTGGGTTCTATAGCCTTGGCTGGCAACCAGTCTACCGCAGAAAGCAATGGCAACCCAATGCGGGATAATCTTCTGCCCAGTCAGTCATATCTCTTTCGAGACATGATCGCACAAGCGTGTATCACGTATGGCACTTAACTGACTGACTGAATAGTTGGAAAGACAATTAAATCTTCTACTGGGCATAAAGTTGGGGATTGGTTTCCTATTGTCATGAAGTAATGAACTAATTCCCCACTTATTAATATAATAACATAATTCACCACTCTACCAACTGCTAGAAAGCAATGGCAAACTACTGCGGGATAATCTTCTGCTCAGTCAGTCATGTCTCTTTCTAGACATGATCGCCCAAAGCCTGTATCACGTATGGCATTTAACTGACTGAGTAAAAAAATATGGCCTTAACGTTTTAATTCTTGCCATTTATCTCCAGAAGTAAATATTATCAGCACCAGAAATATACATCAACTCATTGTCTCAGAAATATACGAATCTCTATTGTTGCTTATAATGTCCTTAATACACAAAATTGACGTGAAGCTGATAAGTAGAAGACAAAAATATCCAGAGGAATAATAATCGAAAGACATTATATCTTCTATGTGCCCTGTCCCTTCAAGATGTAGGCGATCATGGCTTTCCACGTTTCTCTATCCCTGGTGGCTCTTCGCACTCCTCCTGATACACCATGCAACCTTCGTTCCGTCATCCACCTGATTAGCTCCTTCAAATATGTTATCCGTTGCTTTCCCCTGTCACTTTTTCCCTCTATCTGGCCTGTTAGTATCAGGTTCTCCAAGCCCTCTTTCCTCATTGCATGTCCCAGGAACTTCAGCTGTCTCTTCCTGGTACTCAGTATTAATTTTCTTTTTGTTTCCATCATTTCCAAGACCTCATCATTGCTCACATGCTAGATCCATGATATTTGCAGCATCCTTCTGTAGAACCATATTTCAGTTGCTTCAAGTTTTTCCTTCATCTTTGATGATACTGTCCAGCATTCACTGCCTTATTAAAGGACGGACAACACATAGAAATCCAGTACTCTTCCAAGTTTCTAGCGAAATTGTCCTGTTTCTTAATACCCTACTCAACTTCTGGAATGCTTCCTTCGCCATGCCAATTCGCCTTCGGATCTCTGTGTCGCACTTTCCATCTTTTGTTATAACACTTCCCAGGTATTTTAATTTTTGTACCTGCATTATTCTAGTATCCCCGACCTGTATTTGGCATTTTGGTCTACCCTTTTTGCTGATGACCATGCATTCGGTTTTCTTGCAGTTTATTTCTAGTCCTTTCTTGTTACTTTCTTCAGCTACCTTCCGTAGGAGGTCTTGTAGTTTTCTTTCTGTGTCTACTATCAGCACGGTATCATCTGCGTACCTTAGGTTGTTTAAATTGTGGCCTCCGATGACAAATCCAGGCATAACTTCTAGGGTCCTCAAAATATTCTCGCTGTACAAGTTGAACAGATCCGGTGAAAAGACACATCCTTGGTTTACGCCCCTTTCTATCTTTGTGTATCTGCTGAATTCATTACCTGTCCATATGCAAGCGGTTTGCTGCCAGTAAAGATTCTTGATTATTCTCAAGTCTTTCCCAAATATGTCACGGCTGCCAAGCATCTCTATCAATTCTTTGTGGCGTATTTTGTCAAACACCTTTGCATAATCAATAAAGCACAGGTATACGTCCTTTTTCATTTGTATTAACCTTGTAGAGAGCATCGTGATCATAAATATGGCATTCCTTGTTCCCGTGTCTTTAACGAAACCACACTGTTCTTGTCCTATGTCTAGCATGATTCTGCTTCTCGCTCTATTCATCCGGATTCGGATCAGTTTTCTTATATAACTCATTAAACTGATGGTTCTGTGGAGTTCGCACTCGTTTGCTCCTGGCTTCTTAGGTAGTGCTATGAAAATAGACTTGCTGAGGTCATCTGGTATTACACCACTATTATAAATTTCATTTATTATTTCAGTAATTTTTTCTATACCAATATCTTCTAGGGCTATCAGCAGCTCTATGATTATGCCGTTTGGTCCAGCTGCTTTGTTTCTATTCAGTTTGGCTACTGCAGATTCCACTTCAGACTTTAATATTTCCGGTCCGTTCTCATCTTTGCGTATTATTGGTTGCTCTCTCTTGTGAAAAAGGTCTTTTATAAATTCTTCCCTTCGTTTGAGTATTTCCTCTTTCTCCAAAATGATTGTTCCATCCTTAGATTTTATACATCCTGTTGAAGAGTAGGTTTTTTGTCCTGTCAGTTCTTTTATTTCCTTATGTATGTCTGCTTTATTATTCCTGCTCAATCTCTCTACTGCTGCACATTTGTCCTTGAGCCATTTCTCTTTACAAGAGTCCTGAAGGGATTAGAAAATTAAATAAATACCTTTGGTTCCCACTAATATTTCTTGATTGTGCAGGACGCTAACAACAAGTGTCAGTGATAAATTTGCTTCTCACAAGCCTCCATACATTTCTAGATATACCGCAAATGCGTTGATGCTCCTGAAATAACCGATCATTTGTTGGATTGGAAGAAGAAACTCTAACAGGTCGAGATTTCCAAAAGTAACTCCGGTTGCTTGCTATGACATTTACACAAATGGGGTTGAACTAAATAAAAAACATGTTATCGACCAGCCATGATGTCAATAGAATGGATTCGCGCTGGTCTCGGGCAAAACGTTATAGTTCCCGATTGCTCGCCTATTTGAGTTGATGTAAATGTTTCATTTGTAACAAAATAGCACACCTCTACTCTTGCTGGATGTGCGTTGTGGTGCATTGGATATTGGCTCAGAACGAGAAATCAGCGAGCCAAGTTCGAATTCCAGCTGAATTCATTGCATTCACTTACGCGCAAATACCCTTAGGAAAGGTATTAATCCGTCTATTCCTTCCAGTTATGGGTTAAATAACAGCGCAGATTGGGTTCTCTAGCCTTTGTCGGCAACCAGTCTACCGCAGAAAGCAATGGCAACCTATCTTCTGCCCAGTCATTCATGTCTCTTTCGAGACATGATCGCCCAAACGTGTATCACGTATGACACTTAACTGACTGACTACTCTTGCCAAAGCATTATAAAAGAGGGCATTGCCATTTGGGCAGTTGCATCTACAGTATCCACTTGATTTGAGTTTATCTGGGTACCTTAAAGACAAACATTTGGTTACGAGACATCCCTGTGACTTACGGGTTCACAGCCTCACTACAGTAGGCTTTGCCGTGTCAAGAAGATATTTACGCGAAAAGACTGGCTTTGAATTTAGAGTGACTATTCGCAGCAAAAAGCTAGAGAGACGAGTCTATCTTGAGTCCTAGCTGCCAGTAGTTGGATGTTTCCATGATTATTTATTCGACAGAGAACGTAACGGTAACGGATGGAATTTGAACACGCCATTCCCACTTCAAGTACCGACAACTAATCCGCTATGTACCCATACCGGTGGGCTCATAAACGTATACCGAAGGCATATATGGGCATGGCCAAGGATGCATTCTAAAAGCTTAGTAACGGATGGAATTTGAACACGGCACGCCATTCCCACTTCAAGTACCGACAACTAATCCGCTATGTACTCATACCGGTGGGCTCATAAACTTATACCGAAGACATATATGGGCATGGCCAAGGATGCATTCTAAAAGCTTAGTAACGGATGGAATTTGAACACGGCACGCCATTCCCAAGTACCGACAACTAATCCGCTATGTACCCATACCGGTGGGCTCATAAACTTATACCGAAGACATATATGGGCATGGCCAAGGATGCATTCTAAAACTAACAGAATATTGAGAAAGAGAAAAATTTTGCTGGAAACTAAGAAAAAAGTATTGGGTGTTTTTCCTCCTATATTGGAGCGAATACTGAACAATCTTATCAGAGATGAAGTAAAGTCTCGACGCAACAAAAAATTGGTTCTACAGAAGGATGTTGAGAATACTATGAACCAAATATGTGAGTAAAAGAAGTTTTGAAAAGAATGAAAACGAAAATGAAAGAAACTTACACTTAATGTCAGAAAGACATAGCGGAAATTTCTGGTACACGCAACGAGAAAAGAAAGTTTGGAGAATCAGATACTCACAAGGCGGATAGAGAAAAAATGAGACAGGGATAAACAGCGCGTGACATACTTGATGGTTTAAACAAATTGATGTCAGAGCAGGGTTTGTGAGAAATTACAGTACAACATATATTAAGAGCAACAAGGGACAGAAAAATGTGAAGAGCTATAACCGCCTACGTTCTGAAGAGAAGTCGCATAAAAAAGGATTTTTGAAGTAAAAGAAATTGTTATGCACTCAGTCGACATATAATAAATTAGATTAAATGAGTTTAAATTGTTATACATTATTTTTCTGACTATGCCAGCGATGTCTTGCATGAAGGGGTTTATTTTGAATAAAAATATTTTCATTTTACTACGAACGATTGATGATATTCACTTAAATCAATTTTTTAGACAATTCAACTAAATTAAGAAATGTATTTATTTTCTATCATATTTTCTTTATAATCATATCGTCCAAAGCAATGTCTTTTACTGCCACTGTTTACATAGAAGGAAAGTTATGAGAAAGAGTGACAGGTTATAGGGGGTGTCAGAAAGTGGATAAGAGAAAGATGAGAATACTGATGAGAGTGAAGTGGACAGAGAAAAGAGCATGAGAAAGAGATTGCAAGTTAGTGAGATAGGAGATGACTATTGACTTTACATTTAAATTCTTGGGGGTTGTAGCTGTCGGGAAAGGAAATAAACGGAAGGGAATTTTACAAGCGGGAAATGCGAGAAAAGAAGCTGAAAAAGTAGAATTTGCGTTTACAATTTATTTGGTTTCACTATAAATGGGTGGGACATAGTTGCTAATCTTGTGGCTCGAGTAAATTTATATGTAGGGGGCACCAGTGAGCTAAGTTCATCTGAGCAGAAGCCGTGAAAGTATTTGTAGAAGAGACACAGGGAAGCGACACTGCGCCGTAGAGAAAGTGACAGTATCCGAGCTGCCAAATCGGGGTCGATCACATTACAGATTCTCCGTTGAATTTTGTCAAGGACACCTAGGTGATAGCAGGATCACTCGACCAGATATGGCAGCAGCATTCAATGCGCGGGCTGATGGTAGATTTATATACGTGCTGGATTGTTTCAAACGGGAAAAACTGCCTAGCCCTGCACAGAGAACTGACCTTCTTAGCAGCGGATTTAGCTATGGATTCTGTATAGTAATTTCACTTGAGGTCTGTTGTATGAGTTCACCCGATTTATTAATATTTAATCTATTTTTCTACAGCTATCAAAATATGTAAGTCTGTATGCATTACTTATCTATCTATCAATCTATCACTTCGATGTTGTGTAATGTTTAGCAGTTTTTCTTTCTGGATCAATTACGGCTGAGTAATGTGTTCCATCCTCAAGGAGTACTCCTTTCTTTCGACCTCGAATAGCATCTAAGCTTCGCTTAATATATGATTGTTCTTTATTTCTGTCTATCTACCTCAGTTTGACATTCTTAATTGCAGTCTCTATCTATTATTAGATTCTGTTCGTCAGCTATTTCTCATTCTCTGTCTGTCTGTCTGTCTGTCTGTCTGTCTGTCTGTCTCTCTCTCTCTCTCTCTCTATATATATATATATACATCGTTCGTCTTCGAAAATTCATATCTATCTATCTATCTATCTATCTATCTATCTATCTATTCCAGTCTGTTCATATCTATCTATCTATCTATCTATCTATCTATCTATCTATCTATCTATTTTTTCCTTTATTGCAGTCTATCTCTCACTCTCACTCTATCAATCTCTGTCTTTTATCTATCTATCTATCTGTCTATCTATCTATCTATCTATCTATCTATCTATCTATCTCGTCTTTCTTTTTTCTTTATTATTCTCTCTTTCTCTTTCTGTGTCTGTCTCTTTCCTTCTATCCTTAGCTTTCTAAATTTATTCATCGTATTTTATCATTTTTTTTTCTTTTACATCAGTGTAACTTGAAGGCTTCGACGTACGTATACATGTGCTGCCCTCCTTTACAAACAAAAATGGCCTTGGTGGAACGTTTCTAGCACCTATTCGTCATTTCTTGTAAAAGCGTCAATGAACCTCATTTAAATTTACCCCAGCAAGTTTGACTCGTATCCGTCACTTTCTGCCACTTTGCTCGGAAATGACAAACGAATTGTTGCGTTTGTTTGACGCGCTTACTAAAACCGTCTCTGCTGTCTTGGAAATCTTCTTGGAACCATTTTCGTTTCGTGGCAAAACAAATAAAGGCAGCAAGAGAAGAAATAACACTGCATGGAAGATGTCAATATTCCCGTAAATATCTTCCAGGCCGGCCGCGAACTGTTAATGTCAGAAAAACAAAATTTGCTTTAAATATAGACTAGCAGTAGATCCCGGTGTTGCTCGGGTGTAAATAAAGCTTTAAAAACTAATCCAGGGTCTTGGAGCTCAGACTCAGCCTAAAGAATATTTGTGTGAAGTTTGGTGAGAATCGGATAAAAATTGTGGATTTGTATAAAGGACATTCAGACAGATAAACAGACACACACACAAACATCTTGCCTTATATATATATATATTATCAATTTTCTGCACTATTGTAAGAACTGCAACCTTGAAACTTCTGAATATCCTTTCTTATGTCTTTGTCTATGACCGTATCAAATTTGATTAAAATCGGACTACTCCTTCTGTAACCCGATTATTTCGATTATCGATTTTCGATATTTATCGGCGGTACCTCGACACAAAACCTAGCTAAGAACACTTGCAGACGCTTATAGTACAACTGTGTAAATTTTCAAAAAATCGGTTCAGCCGTTTCAGAGTCTATAGGTAACGGACACACACACAGACACACAAACACACATACACACACACAAACAAAATTCCATTTATAAATAAGTTCATATAATAGAACACTTAGTATACTAAGTACTATTACTACTTAATACTAATGTAGTATTCGAATATATCAGATATGTCGTAAGTTCTGCTTATTATGGCCAAAGAGAAAAGAGACAGATAAGATAACCGGGTTTTGTTTTCTAATCATTTAACCCCAAGCAATGCGAGACCTCTACTAGTCCGCAGGGGATTACCGTAAGAGAGAAAAAAAAAATGGATACATAGAATATTGAAGAAAGAATAAAAGATGAATAGGATTCAATGTGATAGATAATGGCAATTGATGTTGCATTTAAATTTTTAAAGGTTGTAACTATCAAGGAAGCAAGTAAAGACTAGGGCGTTCCACAGGCGGGAAATGCGAGAAAAGAAACTATTAAAGTAGAAGAGCCGGTTATATTTTACTATTTCAAAGATAAAATGGTGTGACCTTAATGCCAGTCTAGTAGCACCCTTAACTTTACATGGACGGGACAACAAGGAAAAAGCTTGTCATGAAAAAAACATTAAGCCACATGACAGTGGTGAGAAATTAACTGAAGCCGAGATACCAAGGCAGGACCGATTTCATTGCAGATCCTTCTGTAGATTTTGTCAAGAACCTCAAGATGATTGGCAGGAGCACCCGACTAGTTATAGAAATCGTGTTTAATACGTGGTTGAATGGTAGATTTATAAATGTGCATGACACATTTTGACAAGAAAACCTTTCCGGCTCGACAGAAAGACCCAATATTTATAGAGGTAGATGCACCTATAAATCCGATATATTTTTTTCCACTTCAGGTCGGTTGAAAAAGCGAGGCCAAAGAATGCGTTGTATGTTGCTCTCGAGGAGTCTTGCATCAACCATACTGATGGCTGGCAGGAATGTTTCTCTATGATAGTTAAAGGAGAGTAATTTCGATTTGGAGGCATTCAAATTTACAAACCATTTTTTGACGCGATTACACACTGACTGGAAGTCTGCTTCAAGAGTAGCAGCCAGGTTTACTTTCGTTTCCTTTTGAGTTAAGACAAATCTTCGCAATAGGAGAGCTTAACTGAATGCGTTGCCAATTAATATACGGATTTCCGGCAATTTACACCGAACACAAGTGAAAAATATGTAATTATCTCTAATATTGCGTACAGTAAAAATTCGATGGAAATAGACGGATGCGAAGGGACATTGTTCATGTAAAGGTATATCTATATGCTAGAAAACTTTTCAGTCTGTCAGTTAAGTGCCATACGTGATAAAGGCTTGGGCGATCATGTCAAGAAAGAGACATGACTGACTGGGCAGATTAACCCGCAGTAGGTTGTCATTGTTTTCTGCGGTAGACTGGTGAATTATGTTATTATATTGATAAGTAGTAATTAGTGGGGGATTAGTTTATTCCTTCATGACAATGGAAAACCGATCCCCCACTTTATTCCAGTAGAAACTTTAATTGTCATTCCAACTATTCAGTCAGTAAGTACCATACGTGATACACGCTTGGGCGATCATGTCTCTTTCGAGACATGACTGACTGGGCAAAAGATTATCCCGCAGTAGGTTGCCATTAATTTCTGCAGTAGACTGGTTGCCAGCCAAGGCTATAGAACACGATCTGTCCTATTTTTTCACCCATAACTAGAGAAAAGAAACGGATTAATACCTTTCCGAAGGGTATTTATGCGTAAGTGAATGCCAAACTCAGCTCCCTGATTTGTCTTTCCGAATCGATAGCCACTGTACCACTGGGATTTAATTTGCCCAACACGTGTTAACTGCTACATTAAAGCGACTAAAATAACTCAGCGCAAAATGACTTTTACATTTCATTTGAATATTTCGTGTATGTGGAATATCTCCCTCATAGTAGGCCATTGGTTATTGTAAAATAATATTTCTATTTCCTTTTCCCTCAATTCAGTTAGTTTATGCGATTACTCAATCGATAAATTTCCAACCTGAAAACTTGGAAGCCATTCGTTCGATTATTTACATTACCTTATCCATAATTTTTTTATTTTTTAAAAACCTTTTTGTATTATTTATTTTTAATATAAAGTGTCAGTCAGTCAGTTAAGTGCCATACGTGATACACGCTTAGGCGATCATGTCTCGAAAGAGACATGACTGACGGGGCAGAAGATTATTCCGCATTAAGTTGCCATTACTTTCTGTGGTAGACTGGTTGCCAGCCAAGGCTCTAGAACCGAATCACTAAGGCCATAGAACCCAGTCTGTCCTGTTATTTAAGCTATAACTGGAAGGAAGAGCGCGATTAATACCTTTCCCAAGGGTATTTGCGTGTAAGTGAATGCAAGGATTCCGACTGGAATTCGAACTCAGCTTTCCGGTTTGTCATTCCGATTCGATATCCACTGCACCACAACGCACGTCCTTAATATCTCGAAAATGTTGCATATTATCGCCCATTAACTATGCGCGTTGCGGTACAATGGATATCAGCTCGGAATGAGAAATTAGATAGCCGAATGCGAATTCAAGCTGAATTCGAGCATTCACTTACACGCAAATGCGGTTGGAAAAGGTATGAGTCCCTCTCTTCCCCCTCGAGCTAGGGGTTGAATAGAAGGCCAGACTTAGTTCTATAGCCTTGGTTGGCAAACAGTCTACAGCAAAAAGAAATAGTAACCTATTGCTGACCGATCTTTTGCCTAAGTCATGATTCGAAAAAGACATGATCGCCTAAGCGTGTATCTCGTACGGCACTTAACTGACTAAAATATGTTCTCATAAAGGACAGAATGGCAATTTTTATATTATTGAGACATTAATATAAAAGATGCTACACTGCAAACAAATGATTTTTTGAATCAAGTTAATTAAACCTAAGCGTTAAAACAGAACGAGACTTGCTGATCAGGCAACATTCTCTGTATAGCGACTGACACCAACTCTCTGGAACAAAGATACAATAATAATGCTCCTATTTCAGGTCGACCCAATTAAAAACAGATTGCGAAACTAATCAGTAAAGCATAAATCTAGAATCCGAACTTTAAACACATAGGACACTATGAGGCAAACCTAGACTGACTGAGGAGAGACCTCTGTTCATTGAAGAAGTTAATGTATTTCAGTTGCGTCTCTATCTTCAGGCAGAGTGCGGTTCAGTTGTGTCTCCGTTTGAGGACAGTTACGCAGCTGAGAAAAATTAAAATATTGTGAGGTTCCCGATCCCGGGAAACAGACAGCTAGGGGTGCAACACACAGTTGCATGGGAGGGGTGGATCGATGGTCATAACTTAGGCTCGCGCAACCAATTGTTGCTGGTAATAAACAATTTTTGGCCCTTGCCTGAGCGTACGCCTTAATGTTCGCCACCATTAACTCGACCTTGTGTCATATTACGTCTCATTGGGGAGGCGAGGTGAATATCCTTATTAATATATGTGAAAAGAAAAAAGAAAGAAGGAAATTGAACTTCGTCAGATTTCGTGACCCTAAACACCGTCAATTGATAGAAAACCAAAACATAAAACTGAAGTCTCGTGTGATCGATGTGGATAATAACAAACTCGTTTAGAAATATCTAAAATGTCAGCAGTATACAGCCGCTTACGACTATTTATGGTTAAAAATGGCTTTGAGCGAGTGAGGTCTGAGATTCTTTGCAAAGGCCATCCTTTTTATCATTATAGTTTGGCACTGCATAATCCGAAACATATAACTCTATTAAATAACAGAAACCACATCACTTGGGGAATACAAATATCAGTTAGTCAGTTAGCTAACTACCATACGTGATACACGCTTGGGCGATCATGTCTCGGAAGAGACATGACTGACTGGGCAGAAGATTATCCCGCATTAGATTACCATTAATTCTGCGGTAGATTCGTTGCTAGTCAAGGCTATAGAACCCAATCTGTTTGTTATTTAACGCATAACTGGGGGGAAGAGACAGATTAATACCTTTCTCAAGGGTATTTGCGCGTAAGTGAATGCAAGGAATTCAACTGGAATTCGAACTCGGCCTCCCGATTTTTTGTTCCGAGCCGGTATCCACTGCACCACAATGCACATCATATATCCAATATTAGAAACAATCAGAATGGATATCAAACGTAATTTGAAGAGTAAATAATAATATTTCTCTGGCATTTTGACGTGGGTTTTGTTTAACTACTGTTTGCAGAAAGGACACCCCGGCGTGTTGTAATGGCTCCCAAGCTTGTCTTGCTGGGACCTATTACAACTGAGTAGCGAGTTTGATCCTTACTGGGTGCCCCATGCATTCGGCCTTATGCCACATCTAAGGGGCACTTAGAAAATCAACTACTGTTTGCGGAATGTTTTTTACCATGAATCCATGACCATCCCTTACCTTCTACATTTTACATGCTCTCATCACCAGTATGGAATTTATGAAACCACCTACATACTGCCCGGTTACGTGTGGACCTATGTCCCCATGCTCTGTGGATATTGACTGAAGTTTGGGAGGTACTTTACCTAAGTTTGAACTCATGCAAAAGAAGAAAAAAGTAAATGAAGATCGTGTTTTATTATGTTCAAACTAAGGGCTTTTATGCTTTAAGAATATTTCCGTCTAAACATAAGTTAAAAATTATTAAAAAGCACACATTAATTATTATGTATATAAAAATTCACGTAATATATACTGTGAATATTATGTTAAAATGTCATTTCAAAATACAACACTGCGAGCGGCTATTGTTTTTGTAACATCCTAATAGAATACGGAAGAGAATGCCTGATTGTTAAAAGACTTGTTGCTATTATCTTTTTCAGTGCGAGTCACCAGATACTGACGTCATGGAAACTCAGCGCGTATGAAATTAAAAAAAAAAACTAAAAAACGAGTCCAAATCAAAAATTATACAAAGCGAGGTAACACAATAGTAGCCTTTCATTTGTATTTGACAATTAATATATAAAAGGAGAAATAGAAAATGCTGTCTGTCTCTGTTACCGACAACTGAACAAGCAACCTTTGAATTATGTGACTTTTATCATCTAGCAGACGCCATTACGCCGTCACAAATCCTCCATTTCGCTTCGTTGCTGTTTATAAAGTTCCTTACAATGGCTTTATGTCCAATAAATTGTAAGAATCGAAACAATATTCCCGCTTTAAATTATAAGGTCGACTTCCAAACGTACTCGTTTATAACTTTGGTTTTACGAGAAGAATGAGATCTCTAATTTTGAAATAAACTGATCTTATCGCAAAGATCTCATCGCGATGGCTTTTAACAATCACACGCGTATAGGTTATGCAATTTATTAAATTCGATATAAATTATTTCAATGAAATTATGACATTCAGAATTCGTATGACTAACTTTACTAACCTGTGATATTTTGTTACGGAGAGGGAATCTGGAGTTTCATTCAGTCGATGAAATCTTAAAATCTTTTCATCAGAGAAAATGTTTTTAAATAAAACAAAACAACACTAAATAATATAAACAAATGAATGAAGACATCGGATGAAAACATTTATAGAAACAATTTAATAAACGATAAAAATGGGTTTACGTTAGGCTTCAAGCGACAGTGTTTTAATCAATACTAGCACAATACCCACCGGATGTACTGATAGGGGAATAACTGAGTCGCGTTCAAATTTCGCTTGGTTTACCTTCGTTGACTATTTTTTTAATGCCATTGAAAAGACTATGGATTTTTCTCCAACTATGGATATAATAGAACAGACAGTGCTCTCTTGTCTTACTTGGTTTCTGATCTAGGAGAAGAAAAATTAAGGCCAGCAGCACTTAGATATATGATCGGTGTCCTATTTCTGCAGCAGGACACTAATCAAGGAAATATTGGCACTGGTGCGTAGGGGGTTACAATGAGGGTAGACGGGTGACAGAGAAGAAAACAGTGATGTTGTAGAAAGGACATGAAAGAGTTGGGTTAATTAAAAGTAACTCTATTCTCTTAACTTTTTACAAATTTCACAAGTCTAATTTTGACTAATAAGAAAATTTATTGACGGTTACTGAAAGAAAAAGAAAAAGCTAAATTTCACAATCCATTGTTAAATCAATTTTCTAACCAATAAAAGGAAAAGATTTACAAAACTTGATAGAAATTCACGAGCCTATACCAAAAAGTCTTTTGCTGTAAAAATAAAGAAAGAAATTCGAATCAGTCAGGTGAAAGCGAGATTAGGCATTTCAAGCCAGTGACCCGGACAGAACGTCCCGACACATAATCGTTCTCCTTTTTCTCCTTGCATGATAGTCTCCTTTATCTCTTCTTCGACCTCACCCTTCTCGCCGTCAAAAAAAAAAAAAGAAAGAAAAAGCCAACAGCAACAGTAATAAGTCATTTCAACTGATTCCTTAAAATTCCTTAAAATTAACGTCGCTAAGTACAATTTTTCAATTAATGGTGTACCGTTCTCTTCACTTTCTCGCCGGCCATAAAAAGACAGAAAGGAACACCGACATTATTAGTATCCAATTAATTTTGCATATGCACATTTGCTAACTACAACTAGGACTCTGGATTCATTTAACTCGTTACTACGCCTTACACATTTGATAATTTAAAATCCTACAAAAGTGGATGTTATTTCTCTCGTCAAAATAAATTCTCGACCTGGGGGTACGTCCAAGACACTTCCCTACTCCTTCTAAATTCAGTTTGTCACTTTTTTTCTGTTGATGAAGCTGGAGCCTCATTCCTTTCTGTAGGAACCATCTCAGTATGACTGTTCTTCAGGGCTTAATTATTTGTTGTAGGTAGTGATAACACTATTATACCAAATTTGGTTTATTTAGAAGAATATTCGCTACAAGTTACATTTGAAGCATACTTTGAACGGTCACATGTCAGTTTATTTGGAAATAAATAATGCACGTATTAATAAGAAGTGTTGAAATTAATAAAGTAAAATTTCGCCTTCATAGACATTCTATGGACGTTACATCTCAACCTTATAGATGACATTATTCTTGTCGGAATCTTGTGCGAGTCGTAGATATTGTTAATAGTAAATAAGTAAAATTTAGATCCGGTTAATGCAGCAGCACTAAAATGAACGTGGTGTCAATGGCGGAAATGGTAGTTCTGGTGGTGGGAGTTATAGTGGCAATAATAACACAAAATATTGTTTCTTTTCTTTCCCGCAGGGTGTCATTGATTGCAATCATCACGTATGTCAGGGAGACCATAATGAATGAAGAAGAAAAAAAGCAATGTTCAGAAAACAATAGTGTACACAATTCCAATACTGAACTAAGACATTAGTTGCATCTCAAATTCAGCCAAAAAAGAAAGACACTCATATGCGGATATTAAATACGACTTAGTCAAACGTATATCAGGAAAGATGTCGGTACAGAAATTAAAACAGTATTAAGGGCCTGCGAGACAAATTTTAATATTGTTTGACAGCCACTCATATTTATGAAAGCCTTCCTCAATATCTATCTATCTATCTATCTATCTATCTATCTATCTATCTATCTATCTATCTATCTATCTCATTCTGTTCATTATCTATCTATCTATCTATCTATCTATCTATCTATCTATCTATCTATCTATCTATCTATCTGAGTTCGCATTTCAGGAGTCATTTCTACTGCCAACCTTGTCTTAAGTGCAATTCTAAGACTAGAATATAAAGAAATACATGAACAATATTCTAATTTTTCTGGAAGAAATATCGTATGCTAGTGTTTCTTTCCTAGATAAGAAACATTAACACGTAAGTAAATAAGCTGGATATGTTGTTGCCCGTACCCGAAAAAATCTATCTATCTATCTATTGTGGATTCTTGTTTAGAAAACCACACAATATAAGAATAACAAAAACAGATATGAGAGGAAATATGTAAGTATATTGAATAAAAGACATACAACCTGTACATGGTTAGTAGATTCAGGAATACTTGTTAGTAGGAGTCAAATATATACACGAAGTAATGGTCTATATTTTTGCTGGCCAACGAGCGGCGTATCAACTACTCTGACAAACACTAACTCTAACAACAACAACAACCCGTTCTGTGTAGGAAGGATTATTTGTATACCATAGAAGAGTCCATAGAGTGTGTGAAAAGGGGTGACTCCCCAACACCCACTTCCTAGATTCTTCTTAGGAAGGGTTAATATTTTTGGATCTATAATCAAAGGCTCTGTGAACTTCAGCTTCCTGTTGGTTCTTCTGATTTCCGTGTTAGCTTTTTGTTTCTAGATGTCAAAAGCTTCGAAGATTTCCTCCATAGAATCTTCACATTCTAAAGGTGAGGAGATTGGTCCTTCACCTCTTCTTTTTTGGATTTGATTCACGTGTCTTCTATGCGTGAATCTTTTTCCTTTGATACATGACGCTTCCAATTCTGCTTATAATTATTCCTGGCTCTCAATACTTCATATTGTCATTAAAAATTTTGAAACATACTTTTTTGCCGGTCTTGAAAGTTTTTTTCACAATTGTAAGTGTATTCCTATTATTGCTTTTGCCTGGAAATAATTTCTCGAAAACCGATAGGATTTTTCGTGCGAACATCACCTCGGCCGGTGACATTCCTGATG
The DNA here is from genome assembly GCA_037127315.1 of Ascarosepion bandense. Taxonomy (NCBI): domain Eukaryota; kingdom Metazoa; phylum Mollusca; class Cephalopoda; order Sepiida; family Sepiidae; genus Ascarosepion; species Ascarosepion bandense. Next base: position 353,873 of record JBBBDQ010002224.1, read on the forward strand.
GTGTGTTCTGGTTTGGCGTAATACGGTAGACTTGTAGGAATTGTTGTAATGCTTTTTCTGATGGTGTGTCTATCGCTTTTTTAACGCCCTCATAAGCATATCTACAAATCTTTCGGCAAGTCCATTTGATCGTGTGTGATAGGGAGCTGTTTTTATATGTCTTATTAGGTACATTTCACAAAAATCTTTAATATCACTTGACGTGAATTGTGTACCATTATCTGTAACTAAAACGTCAACGACGCCGAACCTCGCAATTTGGTCATGCAAACAGCTCATACTATAGTCGGTTGTTGGGTGTTTATATCTAAAAACTGCCGGTCATTTACTAAAGCTGTCTACTATTATAAAATATTAGTAGCCATTTATAGGCCCTGCGTAGTCTGCGGGTATACTTGACCACGGTTTATCCGCATTTGGCCAAGTATTTTGTATAATCGGTGGCGATTTCGTTGCCACCACACAGCCCTTAAACTTTTCCACCATCTGTGCGATATCCTCATCCATTTTTGGCGAGTACACATAACTTCTCATTAGTGCTTTCATGCGATTTTTCCCGGGATGTCCAACATGAAAATCTTTTAAGATTCTCTTTTGAAGTGACTTTGGTATCACGACCTTTTCATTTTCAGTAGTACATTGTCACAAATTGAGAAACTATTTACCAATTTTGCGTCTCTGTCTTCAATTTTATTATTTGTCGTGTTAATATATTTATCCGCATCTGCATTTCTTCTTATCTCTAGCAATGTAACCGGTAGTTCTTTAACCGTGTTACTTAGTACTTTGTTGATTTCATCCTCAGTTCTCAGCACTGCTATCACTGAGTCTTCCAAGGGTTCAATTTACTTAGGAATCAGCCTCGATAGTCCATCTGCGCGCCCTATTTTTTCGATGGTAAATATTCAATTTAAAATTGTAGTTTATTAGTATTATGCCCCGCCCCAGGAGTCTATTCGCGGTATAGACAGGTAGTCCTTTCCTGGATCCAAATATGGTAAGAAACGGCTTATGGTCAGTTTGTAGTGTAAATTATCTACCGTATATATACCTATGAAATCGAATTACGGCGATAATAATTCCCAAAGCTTCTTTTTCTATTTGTGAATAATTTTTCTCGGCCACTAGTAATGCTCTCTGTGCGTGGCCTACCGGTTTTGTAGTACCATACTGTATTTTATGTAAAATGCATGCTCCCACACCGTGTGAGCTTGCATCACTTGCTACAATAATCTCCAGCCTAGGGTCGAAATGTATCAAGGTTAAATCTGATGTCAATTTGTTTATAATTTCGTTCAACGCCTTTTTGCACTCCTCCGACCAGATCCACTGGATATCCTCCTTCAGTAATTCGTTGAGGAGTGCCCTCAATTTATGCATGCTATCGATAAAATCTCCATAGTAATTAGCAATTCTGCGAAATTTTTAGGCTCAGGCATGTTTTGATTGCTGAAGCTCTTTCTGGGTCAGGTTTTCTGCCATTCTCATTGATGATGTAACCTAGATATTTTATTTCTTTCAGGAATAAATCATATTTATTCTCTTTAACTTTTAAGCCAAAGTCTTGTAGTCTTTAAAAAATTTCCTTGATGTGTGCCGCATGGTCTTTTAAATTATCGCTTTTAACTAAAATATCGTCCAGATAAGCTGTGACGAAATTTTGCCCCTTCAACATATTATCCATCGTATGCTGAAAAATCGCAGGTGCTACTTTTATCCCGAATGGTAGCCTGTTGTATTTGTGCGTATTTATGCAGAGTAATTTGGAACTCTCTTCCGTAATTGGAATCTGCAAGTATGCTTCGCTTAGGTGAATCTTTGAGAACATTTTTCCACCATTAAGTTTAGTGAATATTTCTTCTGGGCTAGGCAACGGATAGTGATGGTCTTTAATGTCATTATTCAGTCCGGTGGAAAAATCTGCACACACGGATTTCTCCCGATTTTTTCTTAACATAAACAAGCGGTGCCGCCCATTCACTGAAGTCAGTTTTCGAAAATAATCCCAGTTTGCTCTAGCCTCTCCAATTCTTTGTCTATTTTATCAATTGTGGCGAAAGGTACGTTTCTCTGTTTCCTAAATACAGGTTGAGCGTTCTGTTTAAGGTCGATTTTTGCTTCCAAATTTATTGCAACGTCCTAACCCACTTGAAAATATTTCTGGGAATTCTTTGTGCAATTCCTCCTTCAGTTTTGTGGCTTCCGAAAACTCACTAATAGGTAAATCCCGTATATTAAATTTCTGCACCCGCTCCGTTCCTACTAGGTTGTCTGTATTTTTCATCACATAGACTTTTAATTTTTTTATTTCATTGGAATTTTACGTTCACTATAAGTTCACCTTCGAAATTTATCTTTTTCCCCGTTACGGATTGAGCAATTTTTTAGTGTGTAGCATGATCGGCCTATTTAACTTCCGCCATGTTTGTAAGTTTCTAATCGTCAAATCAGATCCCGAATCCAGTTGCGATTTAATTTTTATTCAGAATTTCCATTTCAACGTATTTTTTGATATTTTCCTTATTTTCACCCTCAACTCTAGTAGACCTTACCCTATTAAGTTGATTTTTATTTCTGCATACCGTAGCTTGGTGGCCCATCTTACCATATGCTCGGCAATTTTTGTATTTAAAAAAACAATCTTTAAACCAATGCCACCCACCACATCTGTAACATGCAGAAGGAAAAGGCTTGTTTTTTTTTACTGGATTCTTGTGAACCGTAGTGCTGTATTTTTTTCTTTGTCATCATAATTTTGTTTTGTCTGTGGGAAGGGTATAAAACGTAAATTTCTTTTTACCTTTCGAATGTACGCTACTCCTAACTCTTCAATGTCCTTGCTATCTTTCTTTATGCTGAAGCATTTCTGGCAATCTTCTGACAATTTTTGTAATGTTAGACCTGGCTCGTTTTGCAGTTTGGTCAGCATGCGTTTCCTCACTTCGCTGTCTTTAGCAGTAACTGTCTTTAGCAGTAACTAGTCCTTGGACAAATATGAGACACTTGAACTAGTCTGGGGTAAGTTCCGAAAATTTAAAATCGTCACAATGTTCATTGACGATAGCTGCGAATGTAGGGTAGTACTAGTTTTCGTCTTTTCTGGAATTAAGGCTTTTATGGAACAATGAGATTTTGGGGTTAAATAGCTCTGTGAGGCCAGTCACTGCCTCATCGAATGTTTATTTTTAGGGAGAATATAGTCTACGTACTTGGTGTATTCGTCTGTGCTTAATTTCCTGAGTAGAAGTCTTAATTTTTTCCTCTCACTCCAATGCTGACAGTCGATATTAAAAATATCCTCGTATCGCCTGTAATAGTCTCCAAAATTTTTATCTTTCTCAACTGAGTATTTAAAAATTTCAATCGCGTTCCACATCGCATCTTGTGAAAATTTCGTCTCCTTCTCCGTGTTCCTTTCCAGGGCTGTGCTTGTTAATTTTAATAACAGTTCTTGCAGTTGTGTTTGTCTTTCTTCGTTAGCCTTTTGCATTTCCATTTATCTTATATCGTTAGCATTTTGCATTTCTGTCTGTTTTATTTCTAATTGATATTGTCTTTCTTAAGTTCTCTTAATAATTTCGAGTATTTTATTTAGAAAATTTTCCATTTTTTTCTCGGTGTTAGTATCGACAACTTGTGCGTGTCCGACTTGTTCGAATCAATTTGTAGCACACTTTGTTAAAGTGATTCGGTGGGGAGAAAAATTCTTCACAATTTTGTTGTGTGACTTGTGCGCGAATCTGTTTCGCCAAGTATTTTTTTAATAATCGTGTCGCCCCAAGAAAGGCACTTTACTGCCACTGTTTTGTAGGGGGTTACATAGGAGGAATACTATGAGGTTGCAGGGGGTGTCAGGAAGAGAGTACGAGAAGGAAGAGAATACTGTCGAGAGTAATGTGGACGAAGAAAAAAGTATGAGAGAGATGATGTAAGTTAGTGAGACAAGAAATGACTATGTTGTTGACTCCTCTTATGTGATTTTCGAGGTCCTCGAAGCTAAGTATTTTTTCCTTGGTGTTATGCGTAAGTTCGTTCTTTTTTGTCGCCAATTTGCTCTTTACGACTGATGTGACAACGTCTTTTTTTCCTCCGTGTGCACTGGTTAGAATCCTCGTCGCCAAATTGTTGTTTGGCGAGAATGTATTTTTTTCTCCGCGTGAACTTGTACGAATCCTTTGTCGCCAAATTGTTCTTTGGCAACTGACGTGAAACACGTATTTTCCTCCACGTGAACTCATACGAATCTTTCGTCATCAAATTGTTGTTTGGCGACTGACTTGAGAACGTATTTTTTCTTCGCGTGAACTTGTACGAATCCTTCTTCGCCAAATTGTTGTGGCGACTGACTTGAATTTTTTCTCTCCGCGTGAACTTCTTTGAATATTCGTCGCCAAATTGTTGTTTGGCGCGAATGTACTTTTCCTCCGCGTGAACGTCTTTGAACATTCGAAGCCAAATTGTTGTGGATTCTTGTTTAAAAACCCATACAATATAATAATAACAAACACAGTTATGAGAGGAAAAATGTAAGTATATTGAATAAAAGATATACAACCTGTACACGGTTAGTAGATTTAGGAATACTTGTTAGTAGGAGTCAAATATATACAAGAAGTAAATCCGGGTAATCTATTTCAGTCTGGTCATATCTATCTATATGAACAAACTAGATATATAAATATATCTGTTTACGTCGCGCTGCAGTTTTCCAATTTTTTCTCTCAGGCTAAATTGCTATTTCAGATTTACGGATTTTACAAGATAATATATCATTCTCTCTAAGTTGGTTCATAGAGATAGATATGGCCAGACAGAAATAGATAGGTAGATAGATAAGAAAACCACAGATATTACGGGCTCATTGCCTTCATCAAGGAGAGTTTTCTCTGCAACATGGACATAAAAAACAAGGACCCTAATTACCTGTATATGTGTTTCTGCGTAGAATTTATTCATCGTCTTTGTTCAGTATCATCCCCCTGAGAAAGGGTCAGCAATCTTCAATCGAATGACTGAGAGGATTTACAATATCCTCATTGAATTTTCTCTCGGCTAACTTTCACGTATGTGAGGAACTCAATATTGACTCCAAAGAGTGGTTAGTCCACTAACAACCCGAAACGGAAGGGAAATATTAAAGGGCCCTCTTCATCACAAGATCTGACCCAGATTATTAAAGAAACCACTCGAGTCCTGGAAGCGACGGGACAACAGGCAAAGCTCTTCGAAATTTTTCTAACATCCTGCTCCGTTAAAAGCATATCAAAGGTTTTAACAATCTCACGAGTGGCACGTTAGATAATTCCCTAATCAATGTCTAGATTGATTCCAGATCAAAAAACATCTTCTGATTTACCGTTCCAATGAACTGCTTTTCCCTCTATATGACGGAAGCCCCTAGAAATGCTTCCACCAAAATTGCTTCCTTCATCTTCAAATTAATCCTTTCTGGAATAGAGTAGAAGTGTTTTATAGAAGAAAATCAGTAAAAATCAGTTAACTTTGGTTCACCTCTGAGTAAGCTGCAACCATAGTTTACCAGAACCTTTACTTCAAAATCTATCGCAAGTAACTATTAGTCTGGCCCTTAATTCTTTCACAACCGTTTTAAATCACTGTAAGAGAGTTATAAAAAGCTCAAAGTGAAGCTACTCGCCTGCTATCCAGGTCAAGTTTAAAAAGAAACAAATTGGATTTCGCGAATTCTGGAAGTTCACCCACCAAATTATTAACAGAAATAAAGCGGCTGTTTCGAGCATTATAATTAGCCCCTGGGTCATAACGTCCTCGGCAGACAAGTTGAAGCTCTTCGTCTCGATCATTGCCTCAAACTCAACGTTATATGGCAAAGGCCATTCCCTCTCCAACTTCTCACGTTTCACTGTGCGCAATATCAGTAATAAACTCTTTTCAGTAAAAAAAGTCTCTAAATTATCAAAAACTTCGACAGCAAAAAAGCTACAGGCCCAGATAAAATTCCAGTTATCATCCTTCAGAATACAAACTCAGAATTATCCCGAGTCTTATTTAACTGTTGCTTGGATAAAAAATCTTTACCAAGTAAGATTTAAGGTGGCAACTAATTCTCCATTTTTTTAGGACAAACGTAATAGGTTCCTCGGGATCATTATTAACCTTTTTGAGGCCATTATCAACAACAAGGTCAACCCTTGTCTAACGAGCACTGTGGGTTCGATCAGTCCGATCCTTTGCTGCCGTCCTAACTACCATTACATACAAAATTGATGAGGCTCTTGACGGCACATAGAGCAAGGACCATATTATTAAATATCACTTAAGCCTTTGACAAGATGTAGTAGAAAGGTTTGATACACAAGCCCTCCAACTATGGAATTACTGGAAGGAATTGATAAAATAAATTCCTGGAGGTAGTTATTAAAAGCCACTTCTCCGAGAGCCTGGCAATTAATGTAAGTATCCCTCAGGGCTTACTCTTTCTGATTGACTTAAATAAACTACTTAAGAATATGTCCGAATCATCTATAAACATCAATGTAGATAATACAAAGATATACTAGCGTACCTCCAAGTTTGGCAGCTTACTTCTCTTTCGATCTAACACTCACTTTTCAGTGGGGGGGGGGGGGGAGAACTGGCTGGTTACATTCAATGCCTCTAAAAATGTCGTAGTGGCATCAACCATTACAATAGATTGAACTCTTCCTACAACTACATATACGGCCCCTCACAGGAAAAGAGCTCAGAAAAAGATCAGCAGAGAGCCATAGGTAGAGAAAGCCAAGACTGCTACCGTACTATCATTGCGAGTCCCAATTATAGTATAACTTCTTAAACAGTATTAATCGTTCTACTAACAGAGTTCCAAGTATTTGTATTTCGCTGTCTTTAATATATATACCGTTATTTCCTATTTTGGTTGTTGTTATATTATTTCTTGCTGAACTTCTTAACCGGGTCCACGAAAAAAACAAACCTGGTTACATTCTATCAATCCATCACCGTCAATCAGATCTCGAACCTTCGCTAATCAAGATAAACGGACGTCCCCTTAAGGAGACCCTATAGCTTGAGAGGATTTTGGGGCCTCAGACTCGCATACAACCTTAGGAAGAAGTCTTATATGCCATCCATAGCTAAAGATGCAGATAAAAATGATCGGCTCCCTATAGGGTTCCAGTAAGTACCCGACTTTTCATACGAATGTTATCCTGTACCTTTCTAAGAGCAAGATCAGGCCAAAAATTAACTGCTAAAACTTTGCTGCCATAACTGGAAAGGAAATTTGCCAGACTTCACTATTTTACTGTTTATTCCAAAGTGCCTCCAAGGCTTTGCTAGAGAGGAATTATTTTCCACACTCCACCTTCTCTCCCACTAACGGGATGTGCCGAGTCTCTCACTACGCTATCGCTACTAATATGGACAGCGATCGGACAGACTGCACCACCTTTTTCATCAGGTCTAACCGTCACGACTAGGAACGTCCATACCACTTACGTATTGACAAATTAACAACACACCCTCCGTATTCCATCGGCAAGAAGTAAGTTCCACTCAAACAGCTTCTTCCCGCTAACCACAGCCCTATGGGACATACACCGTAGTGTACAATCTTGACCTGTTCATGTCTAGAATCAACCATTATATTCCCGTCCTATCGATGAAAACTACCTATTAACGTAACCTATACATCAAGTGGCCCACGGGACTTGTACAGAGTGAAACATACAGCAAAATAAAAAAGAGATTATCCTCTCAGAGCAGTACAATCTGCAATAATGATTTGTCATGAGAATCTATCTATCTATCTATCTATCTATCTATCTATCTATCTATCTATCTATCTGTGTTCGCATTTCAGGAGTCATTTCTACTGCCAATCTTGTCTTAAGTGCAATTCTAAGACTAGAATATAAAGAAGTACATGAACAATATTCTAATTTTTCTTGAAGAAATATCGCCCGCTAGTGTTTCTTTCCTAGATAAGAAACATTAACAAGTAAGAAATAAGCTGGATATTTTGTTGCCCGGAACCGAAAAAAATAAAGGCTCACTTTGTTCAAAGCCTCAAAAGTAAGCTTCCAAAAAGCAGATCCTGTGACTTATACATCATCTGGAGACCTGTAAATTTATCGCGGTCGAAAAGAAAATACAGTTTGTGATGGATGAGTATTAATTAAGCAAAAATGAAAATAACACTCACATCTCATTTTAACAGCCATATTTACTAAAATTGAACAAAAATATATTGAAATACGAAAGAGTAAATTTATTCAGTAAAACCACCATTGCCTTCAATCAAGACCTCCAACGATTTCTCAATCACCCGCAACTCTTCAGGAATAAGTCTTTTTTAAGTCGGTGCAAAATCCTTGCCTTCAGCTCATCTTTGTTGTTACAAGGTGTTTTTATTTTTAGTCTCTCGCTCAAACTTTAATCACGTTGGTAATGGCACCCAGGGCTTTTGGAATAGTGGGGACATTGTTTTGTTTTAAGTAGGGACTATATTTCTCATGAAGGGAAAATCACCCTCCAAACTCTCTTCCTTCGGCTTTTTGGACCCATGATAAGAGTTCAGGAGGTGTCTATGCTGAGAGTTCTTCGGGAAACACAGCCATAGTTGAGGGTTTTACAAGTCAGCACACACAATGACGAACAAGTTCACAACTCAAAAACACGAATATAAGGAAAAATGACAAATACAACAGCGCAACAAGAAAATGGACGGGGACAAAATTTCAACTAAGTTTGTAATTTATCGATTTAAAATACAAGATTTTTCTCCAGTCAGTAAAAGGCGAACTGTAATTCCACAACGGTGAAGCGAAAATAGAGGGATAAAGAGGATGTGCAAATGGACGGGCGAATCAGGAGGAGTGGGATAGAGAGGGTGTGGAAATGGAGGGGCGAAAAATGAGCAAAGAGACTGAGGGTTAATGAAAATGACGGGGTGAAACAAGATTAAGGAGATCGATGGAGAGTAGAAAAAGAAGGACGATGGGATTTAGAGCGAGAGGAAATGGAGGGGCGTAGCAAGAGTGGAAAGATTGAGAGAGAAGAGAAAGTGTGGGGCGACGGAAAAATAGAGGGAGAAAGGGGGAGAGAAAATGAAAAGGTAAAACAAGAGTATAGTGATTGATGAGGAGTAGAAAGGGGGGCGAAGCAAAAGTAAAGAGATTATGTGAGAGTGGAAATGGGGGGGGGGGGGGCGAAGCAAGATTGGAAGGAATAGAAATGGAGATGTGATAAAAACTGTATATGTTCTGAAATGTATTTTCTTGTATGATTACGACCTGACAATACCTCACACCTCTCATTTAACAGCCTATTTTGATCTAGACTCTATACGATTGCTAATTTATTCTGGCATAATCGGCACATAGCATTACTGTTGTGGGGCACTACCCACTTAACTATGGACTCTTCCTACCAGTATATTAACTGAGAGTTAATAACTCTCATGGCTTCAGTTCACCTCAGCACAGTCTGTCTGTCTGTCAGTCACTAGTAAGCCAAGCTTATATTTACTCTTTTCTCTTGTATGTATTTTTGACTTAATATATGTTGTTAACCATACCACCGTGTTTCGAGTTATTATTTACTGATCCCATCACCGTTCCACATCAACTGGCTACGAGGATTTCGAACATCAAGGAATAACCTACGCAATAAACCCAGTTAACTCCACTAGAAAATACGAGTTCATAAAAAGAATACCCCTCCTCATCAACTGGTGAACGAGAACTTCAAAAAACTGAAAACCAGTTTCAGATCCACAGCAACGAACGAAGATTCGAGTTTGTGTACTAACAGCGACTGACCAAGTGATAACCCCCACCTCACAAAATACCCCTCTAAACCAACCTGCAACTGTTTATAAAAAGAGAAAAATAAAAAAAAATAAAACAACTTCGAGCAAGTTAAAACGCTACATCAGGAGATAATCTACAAGTTTCTTCTAAAATTATGGCGACGTAAAAAAATAAGTGTGGGAAACTATAATAATTAAGTGTTGCATGAAAAATCTTCTACAAACTCGGAACAACGGAATTACAGAAAAAAAATCAGTAATAGATATTTTGTGGCCTCTCTTCTTTTGCGTTTTACAAAAAACTGTAACTACAGTTAGTTTTTTTGCTTCTCTGTTTTGTCACGTAAAATTGATCGTTTTAGTCTGAAATAAAAAATGAAAGATTTTCAGAAAGTAATAATAGAATTGATGAAAGCTCAGTTAGATTATCAGCAAAAAAGTGAGGAACGACAGCAGAAAACCGAAGAGCGGTTACTTCTACAACAACAACAACAACAACAGCAACAACTGTTTATGGAACTTCATAAACAGCAGGAAGATTCCCAAGAGCAAGATCTTAAAAAAAGCAAGGAACGTCAAAGTAAAATAAAAGAGTTACTGTACAAATCATTAAATGGCAAACAAACATTTGAAAACGATATTGTATTTTCCCAGGGCACTATATGGAGTACCACGGAAACTTTTGAATATGTACCCGAAGATTAAAAAAAAACAAAACCTTTGATACTTTCAACAGGCGGTACGAAGATTTATTCAACGTTGATTGCAAAGAATGGTAGAACTAAAAAAAAAAATTCGGCTATTACTAAGAAAATTGGGTACCGCAGAACACAGTAGGTTCGTTGACTTTATCCTCCCCAAAAGGACAACGAACTTAGATTTCTCAGAAACAGTTATCTTACTGTAGGAACTATTTTGGCCAAACACGTCACTCTTTCATAACTGATGGAAGTGCCTAAATCTATTCAAGGAGGATCAGCAGGACTATATGACATTTTCGGCTATAGTAAATAAACACTGTAATGACTTCAAATTAGCAGATTTACCTGTTAACGACTTCAACTATCTGATTTTTGCCCAGGGTTTAGTCTCAGCTGGAGATGCTAAAATTAGACGCCGAGTGCTGACAAAATTAGAGAATAAGCCGGGTCTAACCCTCCAAAAATTGGCAAAGGACTGTCAGACGGGCGTATCCGTAAAATGTGACTCTAGAAATATAGCGGAGTCGGAAGTTGCTCATATAAAAAAAAATTAAGAGCAGATCAGAACACTTCTGCACGAAAAAAGAGAAAAGTAAATCTATGCGACCAAAATATCGTGACAAGCAGATTACGAATAGACAAGAAAATTCACCACCAGGTACGTGTTATATCTGTGGAAACCTACAATGGATGAGGTTTTGCCCGTCCAAAAAGAAGAAACCTGTCAAAATTTTGGTTAAACTGGCCCTGTAACATCATGCTGCTGGTATGTTAAAAAATTTAAAAGAACCAAAAAAGGAAATTAGGCAGACACAGTCAAGCGATAAAGATGGAAATTTGCGTAAATACGTAATTGTGCAAATATTTAACAGAACGATAAAATTCCAGCTCGATACTGGGTCCGATTTTACGATTATTAATTTACATACTTGGAAACGTCTAAAAAGCCAACTTTATTTAGAACAAAGAAAACAGCACGTTTTGTAACAGGCGACAAAATTAATATTATAGGTGAAGTATTTTTCGCTGTAACATTAAATGGAATACGGAAAAATTAAAAGCTTATGTTATGAAAAATACAGAAAACTTATTTGGAACAGATTGGATTGAGAAGTTCAACCTGTGGGACTGTCCAATCAGTATTTTTTGTCGTAAAATAGAAAGTACAACCTCCAACATCTAGGAAGTGAAACAGGAACTCAAGCAAAAATCCCCTGATGTTCTTTCAGGCGGGTTAGGAAAATGCACCAAGATAAAAGCACAATTCCAGCTAAAAGATAACGCTAAGCCCGTGTTTAAAAAGAAAAGGAACGTTCCGTTTGCGGCGGTGAACCAAATCAATGAAGAGTTAGACAGATTAGAAAATGCAGGTATTCTGTCTAAAATAGATTATAGTGAATGGGCTGCACCAACAGTATATGTAAAGAAAAAAATCAAGCTAAATCAGAGTATGTGCTTATTTCCCAACGGGATTAAACGCCGCACTAAAAGACGACCACTATCCTCTCCTTAGCCCCGAAGAGATATTTAATAAACTAAATAAACGCTGACAAAATTTTCTCTAAAATTGACTTATCGATGCATATTTACAAATCCAGGTTGAGAAGAACTGTTCCAAACTTGTTTGTGTAAATACACATAGAGGTTTGTATAAATTTAATAGACTGGTTAGCAGGTTATGGATACCATGCTAGGCGACCTTTTTTTCGCAACTGCCTATCTTGATGATATCCTAATTACTAGTAAGTCGGTGAAGACGATCGGGAGCACGTCCTAAGCGTATTTTACAAAATTCAAGAAATCGGCTTCAAAGTCAAGGAAGTTAAATGTGATTTTTATTTGACGCAAATAAAATATTTGGGGCATATAATTAACAAAGACGGTCGACGACCGGATCTAGATAGGGCTACGGCGATCAAGGACATACCAGCCTTGGATAACGTGCAAGCAATACAAAGCTTCCTAGGCTTAGCAAATTTTTACCAGGTGTTCATTAAAAACATGCACAATTTGCGAGCTTCCTTAAACGAACCACTAAGAAAGACAAAACTTGGGAATGTTCACCGGAATGCCAAATTACATTCGAAAAAATGAGGAACACACTCTCTTCAGACCTTTCCCTCACTCACTATGACCCAAAGTTGGACATCATAATAGCAAGCGATGCCAGCTTTTATGGCATCGGCGCCTGCATATTACACATACTTCCGGATGGAACGAAGAAACCCATTGCGCATATGTCTCGAACTTTGCTAGCTGCGAAAAAGCAATATTCGCATATCGAAAAGAAGGCGTTAAGCACAATCTTCGCCGTTACAAAGTTTCACAGATATCTACACGGCAGATATTTTACGTTACAGACTGACCACAAACCGCTGCTGACTATATACGTATCTAAGAAGGGATTACCGGTGTACACCGCGAACAGACATACAGTGGGGTACTATAATTTTAAGATTGAGTACCTGTCCTCCAAGAACATCTACCATGCTGACGGTTTGTCTAGACTCGTTCCAAAAAAACAAAGAAATATTCGAAGACTCGATAATCGCGACCTTAAGAACGAACTTCGAGATAGAGAACATGATTACGAACACGGTGAGAGAGCTTTCAGTAACACTATCGGATATCAAAAGAGAGGCTTTAAAAGACGAGTTTATCCGTACTACCAAAAACAAAATTTATAATAAAGACTCGAGTGTGCCTGAGGTCTTTTCGCTATGTGACGGTGTATTGTTGTATTATGAAAGAGTGGTCATACCTAAAAATTTGCAAAAGAAAATCCTGCGTGACTTTCATATGGGACACTCCGGAAAAAAACGTACAAAAGTCTCATGCGTTGTTACGTCTACTGGCCATATATGGGCAGAGATATAGCTGACAGTATTGAGGCATGCAAAAGGTGCGCGTTCGCAGCTAAACCTCCACAAGTTATGTGCAAACCGTGGTCGAAGACTGACCAGCCGTGACAGAGGATTCATGTCGATTTTGCGGGTCCATTGGAAGACTATTACTACTTCATAGTCGTCGACAGCCACACTAAATGGCCGGAAGTTATTAGATGCAGAAGACCCACCACCTTGTGCAAGATAGCTTTCTTTCATGAACTGTTCACTCGCTTTGGCATAGTGGATTGCGTGGTGACGAAAAACGGAACGCAGTTCACGTCCGATGAATTTAAAGAGTTTTGTGAAACGTTCCAGGTGAACCAAATTACGACCCCGCCATATCACCCTAGGTTCAACGGACAGGCGGAGCGATTCGTGGACACCTTAAAAAAGCGCAGGGCACACCGACTGATAAGGAGCTGGAACAGTTTCTGCAGGTGTATAGAATTACATCAAACCCCAACACGCCAATGGGACTTTCACCTGCAGATACGATATTCGCAAGAGAGATACGATCAGTATTTGATAAGCTTATCCCAAAACAAGCAAAAAAAAAACAAAAAACAAAAAACAAAAAAAAATAAAATAAAAACGGTTACCCTCCACAGAAAACGTTACTCCTGCGGTAAGAATGTATTGTTCAAAGTCTATAAGACAACATGACGTTTTGGGAAGTAGGCGCAGTAAAACAAAGAGTAGGAGATCACGTATATATAATTCACGGCCCCAAGAATACACACAATCGACATCAGAATCAATTGAGGAAATGTCGGCAACCGATATTAATGAATCATCACCGATCAATGAAGAGCCGATAGACACCATCTCCGAGAGTTTCGATCTCGAGGCACCCCAAGCTTCACCCGAAATAAGGCGATCTGGAAGAAAAAGAAAATTTGTGGATCATTTGATCCTCGATCCAATACGGAAGAAATATCAAACAGCTTTTCAGGAAAAAGCTCTTGGAGGAGGAGGTGTTGTGGGGCGTTACCCACTTAAATATGAACTCTTCTTACCTGTATATTAACTGAGAGTTAATCACTCTCGTGGCTTCAGTTCAGCACAGCACAGTCTGTCTCTCAGTCACTAGTAAGCCAAGCTTATGTTACTCTGTTCTCTTGTATCTATTTTTGACTTAATACATGTTGTTAACCATACCACCCTGTTTCAATATATCATTTAGTGGTCCCATCATTGGTTCACATCAATTACCAAGCTTAGCCTTTCAAAATGTCTCAGAATTACAAGAGAGATTAGCCAGTGTAGGATCAGTCATACTCTAGGACCTATGCAAACGATTAGTATCCAGTCACGAATGTAAATAATATTCGCACAAATTAAGGGCTGTTGCAAAAAAAAAAATAAATAAATAAATAAAAATAATAATAAAACACAATCACTTTGAAACTTTGATAATAAGAAACAATTGCTCGATTAAAAAGATATTAGCTATATATGTGTATGCAAACAGGAAAAACAGAAGAAGGTAAAAATTAAAATAGAAAAATAGAAATCAAGACCTTACTTGAGGACTGACAAAACTTTTAGACAAACGGGTTACGATTATTTGTATAAGAGGTATGCTCAGTTGGAAAGATGTCAAAACAGACTTGAAAATTAATTGGAGTAGATAGATCTATCTATCGCCCGGTTCACACTCCACCCACGTCTATTGAACAGGTGAAGAGGCTCATCTCTTGTTCCCTGTTTAGGATGTGGTTTCCGGCTTTCTCTTTTCCAATTTTTTCACTATTACGTAGCCCCCTGCACATCAGTGGCGTTATCGCCTTGCTCGGGGTGATATGAATAAAAAAAATAGATGAATTCGAAATTTGAAGAATAAATACAGAGAAAGAGGCTGGAGATTTGTTATCAGTTCATTTTTAACGATAACCGCCAGACATCCTTAAACCCGGAAAGAGTCGCTAGCGTGCCGACGTGTTGAGCTACCCACCATTTCTTCCATCTGTACCCGCAAATGGGTTCTTGGTATGCTCATCACACAACGTGTCTTGGGCTTTTAAACCTGCTGGAGCACATCCCTCTCCAGAAACATCAGGCACGTACATGCAGATGCCGAGAACAGACGATACACTTCATCGAGGTCTTTACATCCAAAAATGTTTACGTAATGTAAACTTTTTTTTCTGGATGGTAAAACGAACAGTTATTAATTGGTAGCAATATTCGCGCCAAATATGAAGTGGTGTACAAATGAAAACTAATGAGATACACTGATTGGGAGAGAAATCAATATCAACGACTTAATTGTTTTCAGTTCATACCATCCCCACGGGGGAAAAATGATG
Source organism: Ascarosepion bandense (assembly GCA_037127315.1). Classification (NCBI taxonomy): domain Eukaryota; kingdom Metazoa; phylum Mollusca; class Cephalopoda; order Sepiida; family Sepiidae; genus Ascarosepion; species Ascarosepion bandense. The sequence continues at coordinate 369,564 of JBBBDQ010002224.1, forward strand.
GTCTTTTTGGAGGAGAAGCGTTCACAGGGAATTGCTCGTTTAATAAAAAATATCTTTCATCATTTCTTTTCCTTCATTCAATAATGCTGTTGCATTTTTTCTTTGGTTTGTGCGTTTGTATCGTTCATTCCACAGAATATATTTTTCTTTCTTTTTCTTTTCATTTTTCAGTCTTTCTTCTGTCTTTAGATTCTTCTATATTCTTTATGTTTAGATAAAATCTCTTTACGCTGTTCCCATTTTTCATTAACGTCTTTTCTGTATTTTCCTATTTTTTAATCAAAAGTTTTCTCTTTTTATTTTCTTTGAATTTTGATTTTATTTATCTTTTCTTTCTTTTTATTTTATTTTTCATTTTTTCTTTCTTTTTAATTCTGTTTTTCTAGTTTTTCTTCCTTTTTTCCTAATTATCTATAATCAAAGTTAAATTATTTTTCTTTTTTTCTACCTTTTTATAGTTTTCGATCAAACTTTTACTTTGTACTAAATATTTTCACACAAGGATTTATTCCTTTCTTCGTTCTTTTTTCTTTTTCTTCCTTTTTTTTCTACATTTCTCTATCAATCTTTTTTTCTTTTTCTTTGTTTATACCCTTTTTATCATTTTCAATCAAATTTCTTCTTTTTTCTAATTATTTTCTTCAAGATTTTCTTTTCTTTTCTTTCTTTACCAGAAATTTGAAATGCTTTTTCTTTTCAATTATTTTTAATTAGTGTTTCATTTATTCTTTCTTTTTCTTGCTACCTTTTTATAATTTTCGATCAGACTTTACCGGCAATTATTTTGTCAAAACTCTTTCTATTTTCTTTCTTGCTTATTTTATTATTTTGATCATTTTGCTTAACGCTTCTTTTTTCTTGTTTTTTTTATTCTTTTGTAGCGTTCCATTTTATTAGTTTCATACATTTTTCTATTTTTCATTTATGGAAAATAATCTTAATATTTTTTCGATTGAACATAATTTCTTCTGTTGTTTCTTCTTTATTGTGTATTAAGCATTTTTCGTTCGTTTTTTATTTCATTTTTTATTAAAAATTAATCATTTTCTCATTCTTTCTCATTCTTTTTGTTTTTTGTTCTTCTTCACAAATTAAGCATTTTCTCGTTTTTTTTCTTCTTTTTGTCTTCTGTTCTTTCTTCCGTTTGTGCTTTTATTCGTTCTTAGAAATTAAGCATTTTCTCATTCTTTTTCTTTCTTTTTGTCTTTCGTCATTTCTTTTGTTATTTCTTTCATTCTTTCTTTCTTTCGTTCGTTCGTTTTCTTTCTCTCTTACACGTTAAGCATTTTCTCATTCTTTTTCCTTCATTTTGTCTTTCGTTCTTTCTTTTATTATTTCTTTTATTCTTTCTTTCGTTTGTTCGTTTTTTCTTCTTACAAGTTAGGCATTTACTCATTCTTTTTTCTTTTTTTGTCTTTTTAACTAAGCTTCTTTTGCCTTAATATTGTTTATTAATTTAAAATTTCTGTCTTTTCTTTTTTCTTTTTTTATTCTTTCTCTTATATCATATTCGAACCAGAATTTTCCTTAATTTTTTAAAATATTTTTTCTCTTTCAATTGTGATCTCAGCTTTTCTTTTATATTATTTTCGTTTTTTTTTCTTTTGTTTTGTTTTGTGTCATTTTATCTAATCTAAACTTATTTAAAAATGGAACTTTTGTGTGTGTGTGTGTGTGTGTGTGTGTGTGTGTGTGTGTGTGTGTGTCTGTGTGTGAGTGTCCATTACCTATAGACTCCGAAATGGCTGAACCGATTTTTTTGAAAATTTACACAGTTGTACTATAAGCGTCTGCAAGTGTTCTTAGCTAGTTTTTGTGTCGAGGTACATCCGATAAATAGCGAAAATCGATAATCGAAAAAATCGTGTTATAGAAGGAGTGGTCTGATTTTAATCAAGTTTGATACACTCATAGACAAAGACATACGAAACGATATTCAGAAGTTTCAAGGTTGCAGTTCTTACAATAGTGCAGAAAATCTATAATATATATATATATAAAAGACAAGATGTTTGTGTGCGTGTCTGTTTATCTCTCTGTTTTTATCCGATTCTCACCAAACTTCACACAAATATTCTTTAGGCTTCTGGTCAGGTCATGGGCGACTTATTTTTTCCAATTTTTCTCCGATATTGGAACTCGATACCCCGATATTCAATCAGGTCTGATCAAGATCAGGATTTCAGCCCTTTTATCGTGGTGTTTGCTGCAGAATCTGCTCTAACTTGGTAAAATTATAATTTTTGGACTTAAACATTAGTAGATCTTTTCAGACGACTCATTTTCTCCGATATCGGAAATCGATACCTACAGTTTTGATTTAACTGGAAACAACTATTGCTTTTTAGTCTTTCGTGCCAACGTCCAAAGAGTCTGAGCTCCAGGACCATGGATTAGTTTTAAAGCTTTCATTACATCCGAGTAACGCCGGGCTATACTGCTAGTACACATAATTTTTACTAGTTTTTATAATTATTTCTTTTAGTTTTATTAAAAATAATCAGTACTTTCTTTCAAGGCTATTTTCTTATTAGCCCAATATTTTCTTTTCTATTCCGTTTTGCTTTTTATCATTCATTTTATTTTCCCGGGTTTTGTTAGTATATTTTTTCTCTCAATCATTTACCGTTAAGTTTCTTTGTCGGTATATTCGTTATTGCTTTCATTTTTGAACACTATTTAATTAGATTTGAAAGAGAAAATAGACTCTCGCTTTCCTTGTCTCTCTGTAGGGCAAGGGATTAATTTTCCCTTGTAATTATTAAATGATCTTTTCAGCTTTGAGTAAAACAGTTTTTTTTTATCTAATAAAATAAATATTGAATGATTCCTCCAGTTTTTCTTTATAATTATTCGCTATTTATATATGAATTAAGGATAACAGCAGAGAATTTAAAATAATGACACCAAGAATCGTTTAGAAAACATCATGAAAAATTTGTTTATTGCCTGACCGATAACGGTTAATCAGGACCTTTGCAAAAAATCCGATCGACAATTTTCCTGATGCTTATTGAAATAAGCTTTTTAATCGCTGCAACAATAAAACCGAACACCATCTTTTATGTCATTAGTGTTTATGTCATCATATGTTAGAAATAGACGGTCATTGCCGTTCTGAGTTTTGTAGATTGATAATAAAAAAATAATATTTAAATTTGTTTTAATCCTTATTGGAAATAATATGTAGTTCAGGGGAAAACTTTTTCGTCCTTCTAAAGAAAAACATGAGGTGTATTCTCTCATACATACATTACATTTGATTTCATTTTCGACTTCGCCAATAAACGTCTGCTAATTCCAGTTTGTTACATTCATTGACGCGTAATAACCTTGGGAAAGATATGAATCCTTCTCTTGTTCTACTAGTTATGTGTTGAATATGGGGACAGACAGAGTCTTGGTTAGCAACAACTCTACTGCAAAAAGAAACGGCAGTCTATTGCGAGGAAATTTTCTGCCTAGTCTCTCATGAATCGAAAATGACATGATAATCATAGCATGTCTCATTTATAAAATTTGACTTATTGAATGTATGTGTGGATTTAGGTCCCTCTTCGAACGGGGCCCCAACATTTCCGTCTGGATATATCAGAATCTCTCCTCTCCGTTCATACGATCATACCCAACTTCCGCATTGGGTGAAGCGAGAATCTTTATCCCGATTAGGGGATTATGTCTCAGGTCCCACCAACCTTTGATATACCCGTTTTCCTTAATGATCTGTTTTAATTTTGTGTTAAAAGTATAGTCTGGAATCATCTTTGGTTAGAGGTCTACTGCTACTCTTGCTCTCTCATACCTCGATAACGGCGTGGGGCTGCATGAGTGGTATCCGCTCATTGACTAACGCCTGGGCCTGGGCAAAACATTCACCGGTTCAGTCGACGACGTTGTCCGACTATTGCTGGCGTTATCTTCTCATACCAGCTTGTAATGTTCCTTGTTGGATGGTCGAGGAGATACCTTGCGATCTGGTTACGAGGCCTACCATTTCAGGTTCGTATTCTTTATGGTGACCAAGACGTAACTAACACATTTGTTTTTTGACTCATTCATCTGCGAAGCTCTTCATTTCGTAACGCAGTCGGTGTAGCAAATATCAAGCAGAAGTCTAAGGTATTTCATCTCTGAAGTTTTTGCCCGCCTTTTGATTGATTGATTAATTCGTTCTCTACGCCTTATCAACCCATTGCAGGTTATTTACAGTCGAAGTATATTATTAGATGTTCAGAATATTCTTTTTTTTAAATAATAATGTGTCAGTGATCTAAGTTTGACAAATTAACCCATAGCTGGGGGAGAAGAGATGGATTCGTACCTAATCAGAATTTTATAAACAAACGAAAACATTCTAATGTCTGTATAAAGTGGGGGATCAAGTCTATGTTACAATCAATATATACACTGATCTCACACTTTGTGGTCATTGTAGTTTCTATATATCTATATTTCAGAGAATATAAATACATTTAAATAAATTAGCCTGTGTAGCTAATCAGTATTTCTGTGACTGATTTTCTACTAATGTGCAGGTTATTTAAAGCCAGAAAATGCTTGTAAATTGTAAGAATTTTATGAATCAATAATGATTTAGTGATAAAAGTTTTTACTAATTAACTGATAGCGGGAGAGATAAGAGTTGGCTTCATACTTTTCCAAAGAATAAGTCGATATAATGAACCAAAGCAGAATAGGAACTTGGTTCTCCGATTTAGATTCCCGAGCCAATATAAATTAAACCACCCACACATCCAGGTTAGCAGCACCTGGTAATCCGAAGCGGTCCTCTTTCAGGATTTTGTTAATGTGTCGAGGATTTGCGTGCAAACAGGAGAACGGACGAAAGTGAGACAAGAATATGCGCTAATCTCAATTTATTTTAAGTTTTATTAGTTTATTTCAAATTATAGTATTGTAAGTTTCGTATTTTTTAAAAAATCGCTTCACTTCAATGAAAGCGACGATGTCTTTAGAACTCAAGGAACTTACAGGGAGAGAAAAGGACGCAAAATAAGAATAACAAAAAAGGGATTGGGGAGGATTGAAAACAAGGACAAAAACAAGAAGATATATTCAAGAAGATGGCAATTGATGTTGCATTTATATTTTTAAAGGTTGTAGATTTCAAGAAATCAGGAAATATGAAGGAGGTTCCACTGGTGGGAAGTGCAAGAAAAAAAACCCTTAAAGGTTACATCTACCTAATTAAACAGAAAAACGATGGGACCTTGTTGCCAATCTAGAAGCACAGTTAAATTCATGTAATCGTTCAGTAGGGGGGAAAAGGTCATCAGGACAAATGCCATGAAAATATTTCCAGAAAAGATAAAAGGAAGCCACTTCATACCAGTGAGAAAATGAGTGAAGTCAAGGTACCTGTTCGGTAATGATTATAATACAGACAATTCTTTGAATTTTGTCCAAAATCTTGAGATATATAGCAGAAGCAACATACCAGGTATGACAATAGTATACAATACACAGACTAATGGTAGATTTATAAATTTGCAAAATCGATTCTGACTCGGACAAAAAATTATGAGACGACAGAGAACCAATTTTTCTTGCTTACATTTCAGTGGAAAATATGTGGGCCAAGATGGCGTATTGTGTTGCTCTCCTGGAGTTTAATATTAGCCATGGTGATGGCAGGCAGAAAAGGTTCTGTGCAGTGATATAATTATAATGGTATTTGTCTCGTTAATGAACTTCTTTCAACGCTTAAATCAAATCTCCATTCACGTGAGGATTAATGGATAGCTGATGAAATTTTAGCGTTGTAGCTAAGAGCAGACATCAGGATCGCTCGCAGGACAGAGCTTATTCTAACTGAACACACGTGACTTAATATAATGAAATAGTCCTGTAACCTGATCGTTATCCAACAAGAAACAAGCAGAAAGTGTAATTGTAGAAGTCGGCGAACAGTCTAAACCAGTATGTGCCATTCTTTACACCTAGCATTTGAGCGGCTCTCTCTAGTTTAAGTAACTGGGGACCACTGTTTTATAAAGTAATTCCTCAAAAAATATGGTTCTTTCACTCAACTGACCTTCGTTTTTGAATCAATAATTATAAAAACAATTTTCTGTAGATGTCTCCTTAACAATATATGATCTGATAACAGATATTGCTGCAAAATATTCCGTCTATCGCAAAGTTTTGAAAATTTGGTGGTTGAACGCACGTATCCAGGTATATCCATCTAGTAGAGCGGTTAGGCAATCCCTATTGCAGACGCCTGCTCACGCACATTTGTGTTTGTTCTGCACACATAGATCCCAAATGAGGATTATATTGCAACTGTTTTAAACGGATCTTAGTTACTGTATCTGGATGAGAACGTATTTTTGTGAAGTGATCAACAGTATAAATAATACCAGCACGCTTAAGCACTCGGTCATGGTGCCTTGTGGCTTCGTGCTAGCACAATCATCGACGACTCACAAATAGGTTAGTCTATGCAATTTCTCAAGTCAAACCGTGATATGGCTTTCAACATATTTTGCGGGGTGATCAACAGTTTGAATAATGCCAACACGCATAAAAACTCGATCATGGCGTCTTGTGACATCGTGCTACCACAACCATCTACGACTCCCAAACAGGCTAGTCAAAACAATTTCTTGGGTCAAACAGTGGTATGGCTTTTAATGTGATTTGTGGAGTGATCAACATTTTGAATAATGCCACACCGATCCAACCCTCGATCATGGTGCCTTGTGACTTCGTACTAGCTTAATCATCGACGTCTCACAAACATGCTAGTCTATACAATTTCTTGGGTCAAACCGTGGTATGGTTTAAGCTTTTTCAAAGCATGCCGCAGGTATTATTAAAAGTAAATCATAATTATTTATATAATACGTGTCTCTCTGAATGCATGGAGTGGACATGGTTTCGAAATAAATAAGATTGGATTTATCTTCTAGTGTTAATTAAAATATTTTTTATTGTTTTGTTGTCTATTTGAGTCAAGAATACCCCAACTATAAACTCGCGTAGAGCAGTAACCAGCTCCAGCCCCCATTTACACCCGTTTAAGTAATAAATCTACGAAGGCTGACAATGTAAACCTGGCTACTGCTCTAGAAACGGACCTTTAATCAGTGGATAACTGGGACAGGAATTGGCTTGTAAATTGTAATGCCTCCAAAACAAGACACACCATAGACAGACTTTCTTGCCCGCTATCAGAGTAGCCGATGCTAGTTTTCTGGGAAGCAACACATTGCGCTTCACTGGCCTCACTCTCTCAACTGACCTGAAGTGGAACGCCTACATTGAATCTATTACTAGGAAATTTAGGTCCCTGTGACAGAAAATGTCTCTCGTCATAATCAATATTGCGATTTTATAAATCTACCATTCGCCCGTGCATTGAATACTGTTGCCATATCTGGTTGGGTTCTGCTGCTGTTCATCTTGGGGTTCTCATCAGAATCCATCTTGCACATTTATAAATCTACCAGACGTCCGTGTATTGAATACTGTTGCCATATCTGGTTGGGTGCTGCTGCTGTTCATCTTGGGGTTCTCATCAGAATCCATCTTGCACATTTATAAATCTACCAGACGTCCGTGTATTGAATACTGTTGCCATATCTGGTTGGGTGCTGCTGCTGTTCATCTTGGGGCTCTAGTCAGAATCCATCTTGCACATTTATAAATCTACAATTCATTCCTGTATTGATTACTGTTGCCATATCTGGTCACAAGCTCCTGCTGTTCATCTTGGAGTTCTAGTCAGAATCCATCTTGCACATTTATAAATCTACCAGTCGTCCGTGTATTGAATACTGTTGCCATATCTGGTTGGGTGCTGCTGCTGTTCATCTTGGGGTTCTAGTCAGAATCCATCTTGCGCATTTATAAATCTACCATTCGTCCGTGCATTGAATAGAGTTGCCAGATCTAGTCGGGTGTCCCTGTTATTTATTTCAATGTTTTCGACAAAATCCAGAGAAAAATCATCAATTAATCGACCCTGATGACTTGTAATCTCGGCATCAGTCACACTATCACCGATGTAACATGGCTTCCCTCTGTCTTTTTAAAAAATATATTCATGGTTACTACTTTGATGAATATTTTTCCCTGGTGCCGCGACCACATGAATTTAAGCACGCTACTAGATTATCGGGATGTGCGTTGTGGTACAGAGGATATCGGCTCGGAACGAGAAACCGGGGAGCCGAGTTCGAATTCCAGTTGAATCCATTGTATTCACTTGCGCGCAAATACTCTTGGGAAAGGTATTAATCCGTCTCTTCGTTCCAGTTATGGGTTAAATAGCAGGACAGATTGGGTTCTATAGCCTTGGTCGGCGACCGGTCTGCTGCAGAAAGCAATGGCAACCTACTGCGGGATAATCTTCTGCCCAGTCAGTCATGTCTCTTTCGAGACATGTTCGCCCAAGCGTGTATCGCGTATGGCACTTAACTGACTGACTAGTTTATCACTTTGTTTCCACCCTTTTACCGTTAAAATAGTTAAATATAACCGCTTCTTTTACTTCAACAATTTCTTTTATTACAATTCCCGCATATAGAACCTCCCATCCGTTTATTTGCTCCCCTGGCAGCTACAATCCGTTTTCTATCTTCTTGAATCCCGTTCATTGTTTAAATCTTTCTTAAATACCTTCTCTACCGAGTCTATTCTCTCAGTGTAACTCCCCACCTTAGATTAAAATTAATATTTTAAAAAAGAACCTCCGGTATATTGTATCTTTGTCATTCTATTCCATCCTGGTGGAAAGGAAACCTACGCCTGCCTTTCGTTAATCAACTGTGGACTAAATCTATGAAAACCTTTTATCTTACGTGCACGACAAAAATATATATATATTTACATTTTTGTTTCTCATGCAAACTGGCCCGATGTCTACTTCTCTTATTCACGTGAAAACCTAATCTATTTACTCTTTTTTATTCTCTTGTAACCCAAATCCATGTTTACTTTTTTGCCTTTCATAAAAACCGACCTTATCTGTATCTATGTAAAGGACAATATAATTAACTTCTTCATTAAATAAGATTTAACTTAATTGAATTTATAATAAATAACCGAGAATAAATTATTTATTTCCACAGCAAACAATGTATTTTGCTTAGGTATTCATTCGCAGTGATAAAATTAGCTAACGATTAGAGGTAAAATTTAGATATTCTGATATAGCCCGTATTTTTATATAGACTGTATTCTTATATAGCATGTATTCATATAGAGCTCGTATTCTGGAATGTAGAACACATAAGGTCTATAAAAATTAATTTTACAAAACAAATGTTCCTTCACTTATTAAATTATAACGAAAACCAAAGACCAGTCCTATTAGGTTTCGTTCTCAATGTATTTCTTTCTTTCTTTCTTTCTTTCTTTCTTTCTTTCTTTCTTTCTTTCTTTCTATCTATCTATCTATCTATCTATCAAATGTATTTATATCTATCTCAGTTTATTCATATCTATCTATCTATCTATCTATCTATCTATCTATCTATCTATCTATCTATCTATCTAAACCATTTTCTCAGCATGAAGGCGCTAACTAAATTTCCAACCAAAGTTTTTTTCTGCATTTTCAATTATCGCTAATTAATCAGTCATTCTTTATTTTTTTATTATTAACCTTTCAAAAATCATAGGATGATGATTTTATTATTTTATATCATTTAACCAACATAACATAGAAGAAACAATACTCTGTCAGAAAATAAATATAATAATATACATATATATATATGCAAGAAGGGATTTTTCTGAAGGCTCTTTTTGCTCAGCACTTCTTGGTAATAGTTTATGACGGAAACGAAACAGTTCGCTATGTCATGAATAAAGAGGTCAGGATGAAATATTATGGAACACGATTAAAATTCATTTATTCGCAAATCAAAAGATAATAAAATAATTTGAAATTTTATAATTATGTTTTGGTTTAAGAATAAATGTACTTTACTTATGTTTCCGGATATTCTCTCTTTACTTCTTTTTGTCTTTACTGTGCGAATTGTTTGTTTTCAGTCATAAACTTTTGCTAAGGTATTTTTCCGACAAAATTTTGGCCGAAATAAGCCCGTAAGAAAATGCCTGCGTGCGTATTAGAATCTGCATTTATGTTCCATGGTATTAAGTCTTTGTTTAAATATTTTCATTGCAAATATAGCAGAAGTGTTATTGACGAACTGAACCATACTATTCAATTCTGGTATAAGGTCAACCCCTTAGAACCAAAATGTTATTTATTCAATCTTGTCAAACATACAGTGTTGTCCCTTCGTTTTTCAGATGTAGGTTGCTCAAGATAAAAATGAAATCTTGCTATTATGTCAAACCGGCATTTGTAAAACATGAGTTAAACAAATTAAAAAAATATTCCTCCTCATGCTTACGTCTGTATCGTTCGTTCTTCGTCGAAATTAGGGACACGTTATTTTTGTTTTTTTTTTCATTTTCACGCTATTTAACTACAAATCGGTTGCAATTTGAAAAGCCTATAAGTTTGAAGAATCAGTCATCTTAATTCTCTCGTCTCAAAAGAATTTGGTATAGAAAAGATGAATCTAAATAAACATATATTTACTTTCTCTAATGTTACTCAAACAGAAATGGAACGACTTGTTCTTTTGAGTCGGTTAAGTTTTTTGCACTCGTCTCTTTAAAGGCGTAAGGAGTAAAATTTTACCGCGTTTAAACTTTTGTTCTCTCAGTGGAACTTGTAATAATCTGCCTCTCGGAAGAAACTTTCCCTTTATAAAAAAGAAAAAGAAGAAAGATTATTAGAAGTATCTTATGAATATTCGTCACCCTCTCATCCATTTCCAGACAATAAGGTTAAAAAAGGAAGTTATATTTATATAAGTTAACCTGATAAAGTCAAGTGGAGGTATTCTGAATAATCAGAATTACATCAATAAAATGGAAGTCATTTTACATAATTGCTTAAAATGTCTAAAAATTGGTCTTGCACTTTCCTGTAACAATACCAGCAAAATAAAGGCGAGATGACAGTTACACACTTTATGCACATCATCATCTCGCACGATTACCGAAGTTAAGCAATGTCGTGGCTTGTCAGTACTTGGATAGGTGACCGGTTGAGAATACCAGGCGTTGTAAGTTTAGATGTACGGATGATGCACTGGTTAATAGTTCGGAATGGTTAATCTCATAGCCTATTTTTAATTCCAACAGACTTCGCTGTATTCACCTAGGTGCAAATAATAATGAGAAATTATAAATCCACCGCTTCTTTCCAATCTATGGATTAATTAGTAAGACTTGTCGGTAAATCATTATCATCTAAAAAAATTTACAATTTAAAAATAAATATTTGATAGTTTAAAGGCAAGGTCCAACAGCGGACGGGCATGAAATCAAGCTCACCTCTCATGCTGAAGATAAGATTCTGATCTCGAAATATTAATGAATAATAAATAGGTAATACCCAACACCTTCTTTACCTTCTTCTAAATGAATTGTGATAGTTTTGTGGGGCTCTCCCTTTTCAAAAAGATGGACTCGTCCAGAGTATACTTATACTACTGTTATAGAAGCGAGACGGGAGAATACCGCGTTGTCACAGAGAATTAATCAGAGAATACGAGAGTCCAGAGAGAGATTAGCAGACAGTAAATAGTAGTTCATAGTAGGTCTGTGCGCTACTTATCGAGGGATTATTACGCAGTACCCGTCAGTTTCCGACGCGGACATACTCAGTATACTACGGCTTCACTTCCAGTGACTTGTACATATACTTTTACTCACCCGTATTCCTTGACTATTAATTTTCATTCAAGTCTGTATCCTTACGTTAATACACTTATTTTCTATTTTAATTACTGGTCGTTGTTCATTCATTTGTGCGGACCCCATTCCTGGGATCCACAACAGATAGCATTCAAATACCTACCCATACACAAAATATTTGATAGTTTTAAATAACTGCGAAACGTTCATAAGCCGTAGAAACCGAATACCTAAATATCAGTCAGTTAAGTGCTAAATGTCTCTTTTGATCCATGACTCACTAAACAAAAGATTTTCCCACAGTAGGTTGCCATTACTTTCTGTGGTAGACTGGTTGCCAACCAAGGCTATAGACCTCACTCTTTCCAGCCACTCAACCGAAGTTGGAGAGAGAAGTGATGACTTACCTTTCTCAACGGTACTTGCGTATAAGTGAATGCAACTGGAATTCGAACTCGGCTCTCCGATTTCTCGTTCCGAGTGAATATATATTGCCCCACGACGTACATCTATCTACTCCATTGATACATATCTACTTCATTTTATTAAGATTGAAATTCTTGTCTCTTTGAAAGTGTCGCCCGATTTATCAGCTCCTTGCAGATCAAGAAGCAAAATTTCTTCATATTTCATTGCTGAAACCCATTTCAGAGAATATGGCAAAAGAAAAATGGGAAGCTTATTCTTTCTTTTGCGAAGGTTTCTGAGAAAAAAAAAACGTAAAAAGAGGAAAATATTCAAGAAATAAATCTAGTGCTCATGCTGGCCGCCAGGGGGATGAAATTTAATTACTGGCCCATCATAGCTGAACTTGTGAGCATGACGTCATTTGATAATCAAGCTTAGCATATTCAAAGAGACTCGACAGCTGAGATCGGAAATTGCAAGTATTGCGTCCATTAAAATACGGTTACCTTTTATCGAAATGTCAGTGATCTGAAAAGGATGAAAATCCATGTTTTCTTTTCTTTAAAACATTAATTAATCATCAATGAAAAAAATGCCTCTGAGAAATTATGGACCCAATGTTAGAATTGTTGCAATCTCGGCGTAATGGAGAGGAAAGAGATGAAAGTGGGAACCAATTTGGGGAAGTGGTTTCTTTTTCGTTTTGTTAGCTGGTGTTTAATTCTCCATTAGTATTTTTATGGCGCACAAGCAATGCAATGATTATTGACTCCAAAACGAGAAATTGGTGAGCCTAGGTAGAGATAGTAGCAATCACTTTCATACAAATGGCATTGAGAAATGTATGAATCAATCGCTTCTACATCCCTAGTTATATGCTAAACAGAGTAGACTGAGTTATTTATCCGTGGTTGGCATCTAGTCTAGGAGAAGTATACCTTAAAAATAATCCACTCGAACTTAAAAGAGGCAGTTAGAGATTGAGTGCAGACTATAAAAAAACTGATTGATTTTAGCAGAGTTTTCTTAATCTGATTATTTATATCAGGTTACTCTACAACAAGGGTCGGTAACTCATTCCGCGGGCCGGGTCGTGTTATAGTGACGGTTCGCGGGCCGGACGAAGACCATTAATGAAAAATTAAGGATAATTACATATGCAAACCCCTGTCAACCTAAATATTTAAAACCATAATGAAAACAAACATTGAGAAATCAGAAAAACAAAAGAAAATCTAAAATAAAAGAAAAAAACTAACAAAAATTACATTTCCTCAAGGAATGTCAAAGTACTTCAAAGTGAAAAAAATCAACCAAAGTGAAATGGATGAAGTTATGATGTGTAGGTTTGAAACTGTTATTGAAAATTGTACCACAAACGAACCATACACACACATCAAACAAAGACGCAACCCATATACCCATACATACGAGTACAAATAGTTGCAAACATATACACTTACGTATGGTAAGATAAGAACATAGCCCATTGAAAGATTCCAGCAACTTACATAGGGTAGGTGGCAGGGGTAAAAGATGGGGGGGGGGGGTCACTGTTGGAGGAATGAAATAGAAAGTCGACTGAAACAACATTGTCCCTTTCAAGGTGTCCCCGCCTAATGTTTGTAGCCGGTCGGTCGGTCAAATCGGCTCTCAGTTTTTGTTTTATGATTATTTTTTACGCAGAAATGAAAGTGATTGGGTTTTGATCGTGTTTTTGCGGTCTTAGTATTCAAATTCGGTGGATCAGAGGAAGATAACAGCAGGCCTTTTGTTGAATTCGAAAGCCTCGTCTCTCATGTAAAATTAGAATCACTGGTAATCAGGATCGTGGGTCGGTCAGAATGTCTTCGCGAGCCGTAGGCTGCCGACCCTTGCTCTACAATTTGTAATGGCCCTATGTCTCCTAATAATTTTTTATTTTGCATTTTCCCCCATTAGGTGTTTCTAGTAAATTGTATGACTAGCTGGTTTCAAACGATGGATAAATGTATTTGTAGAGTTAATTGTCATTTGGTACAATGGTGTACACTTGGCTCGATAGATATGTACGCTGCTAGTGTAATGCTGGGCAGAAAGTTTCAGAAGCAGAAATCATCTGATAACACAATGGTGTAGATAGGACTCCATAGCTGTATACGCTTTCAGTGTACTACTGAGCGGAAAGATTCATAAACCGAAGCCATCTGACTGGACATTGGTGTAGACTTGCCTCCATAGATATGTAAGCTCTTAGTGCACCACTTGGCGGAGTGATTCATAGGCTGAAATCATCTGATAAGACAATGGTGTAGACACTGCTCCATTGCTTTAGACGCTTCTAGGGCATTGCTGATCGGAGAGATTTATTGACTGATGTCATCTGACAAGACATTGGCTCCATAAATATGTCCGCTGCTAGTGCATCAATGGGCGGAGAGTTTCATAGGCTGAAATCATCTTATAAGACAATGGTGTAGACTGGGTTCCATAGCTGTATACGCTTCCAATGCACCGCTTGGCGGAGACATTCATAGGCTGAAGTTATCTGACAGATCAACGGTGTAGACTAGGCTTCATAGCAATTTACTCTGCCAGTGAACCGTTGGATTGAGAGATTCACAAGCTGAAGTCATCTGACATAGCAGGTGGTTCCCCCGAGATATTCAACGGTCTGGTGTCCGTAACCAAGGCAGGCTTTGAGAAGATCAGCTGCAGTTTGAGCTGGAGAGGTATGGACTCCACTACGTCTATATGGATAAGAAAGGATACGTCTGAAAAATCATCTTTCCCAGCTTTCATTCCATACTTAATAACATGATGGTAATTTTAGGGGCCTAATTTAGATGTGGCACAAGGCCAAATGTGTGAAGCACCCACTTAGACTCATAATTCAGTCGTAATTTGTCTCGTGAGACAATCTTTCTAACAATTATCCCACGTCAAAATTTCCCAGTCCTGAGACATGGTAATTATGATTTCACTGGAGAGTGATTAAAAAGCCACTGGGTTCAAAGAAGGTTCTAGATGCATCCCCCTTTTCTGAGGAACTGTGAAACAAAGTCTGGTACAGACTACAAGTGGGATAGCAAGAACCTTGCTCAAAAAAGCTTACTTTTCCAGATAAGGCAAATTGTTCTATTTCATTTCTGAAAATAGCATTAAGAAACCTTTCACCGCTACTACCGACCAGTAAGATGATATAATCATGGGAAAGTGGTTCACCTATTTCTCACTCGTCTACGCTTTTTGCGGGCAACTCCTGTAGCATAGAATTGAATAGAAATTTTAATAAGATAGATGACAATTGTACAACTCACATACTTGTTGATGCTGGCTTTATTTGAAGACTAGCAGTATAGCCTGGAGTTACTGGGGTGTAATGAAAGCTTTAAAACTAATACACGATCCTGGAGCTCAGACCCTTTGGACGTTGGCACGAAAGACTAAAAAGCAATAGCTGTTTCCAGTTAAAGCGAAACCGTAGACTGAAAGAAAAATGAATGGATGTAAGTTAAATTTTGATTTCCTGGTATCGATATCGAATTTTATCGTCTTATCTTTAAAGGAGTTATGTTAGATTAGCAGTATAGCCCGGCGTTGCTCAGGTGTAATGAAAGCTTTAAAACTAATCCATGGTCCGGGAGCTCAGACTCAGCCTAAATAATATTTTTGTGAGGTTTGGTGAGAATCGTGGATTTCTATAAAGGACATACAGACAAACAGACACGCACACAAACATCTTGCCTAATATATATATATATATATATATATATATATATATATATATATATATATATATATATATTCTGCACTATTGTAAGAACTGCAACCTTGAAACTTCTGAATATCGTTTCTTATGTTTTTGTCTATGAGTGTATCAAATTTGATTAAAATCTGATCACTCCTTCTATAAACCCGATTTTTTCGATTATCGATTTTCGATATTTATTGGGGGTACCTCGACACAAAAACTAGCTAAGAACACTTGCAGACCCTTATAGTACAACAGTGTAAATTTTCAAGAAAACCGGTTCAGCCGTTTCGGAGTCTATAGGTAACGGACACACACACAGACACACACACACAAAGTTTTATTTATAAATAAGTTTAGATCATAAGTCCTAAATTAACGCAGTCACACTGGAAATTTGTTTATCATGTTTTATGTTTTCATATCAGTTTCATTAACTACCTATGAGCGCTTTCTTTTTTATGCGACTGATCACCGAATATTTTGCGCTACGTTTTTATTTGTCCATCACCTAAAACCCGACAAAACACGTTATATTAGACTGGGAAATTGAATTCTGTTTTTTAGTAGACTCTTCAGATGTAGACTCTCATACGAATGCCAGGCACTGAGTCCAACTCTTTTAAAAATGCCTAAATTATCAGCGACTAGTAGTATAGCCCAGCGTAGCTCGGAGGTAATGAAGGCTTTAAAAGTAGTCCATGGCCCCGGCATGAAAGACTAAAAAGCAATAGTTGTTTTCAGTTAAAGCGAAATCGTAGATAAAAAGAAAATGGATGTAAATCAAGCCGGTATTGTGGTCAAATCCGTTTTCCGTCTCACACTGAGTTTTGAAGGCTAAATAAGTCCTCTAAGTAAATGGTATCATAGCTGAGACTAAGAACTACAATTATACCTACTTGGAGCAAAACCCGAAGCAAAAACCAAAATAAAAGGCCTGAAAACCTGGTTTTGATCAGACCCGATAGGATATCAGAGTATCGATTTCAAATATCGGAGTCAAATAAGTCCTCCAAGGATAAACTAACCTAAGTAAGTCCATGAAAACTTATCGTACACATCGGGAGTAAAACTGGAGAAAATGAGCCATATTGATAGCTGAATATAAGTTTTTGACCAGATTCGATAGAATATCGGAAACATCTATTTCGGATATCGGGGAAAATGTGTCGACTGAGTAGATCTACTAATGTTTGAAACTAAAAACTATAATTTTACTAAGTTAGAGCAAAGCCCATGACCTGATCGGAAGTCTAAAAAAATATTTGTGTGAAGTTTAGTGAGAATAAGATAAAAATTGTGGATTTTTTCTAAAGGACATTCAGACATTCAGACAGACAGACAGACAGACAAACAGACACACACACACACGCACAAACATCTTGCCTTTTATATATATATAGAT
Organism: Ascarosepion bandense; assembly: GCA_037127315.1. Taxonomy (NCBI): domain Eukaryota; kingdom Metazoa; phylum Mollusca; class Cephalopoda; order Sepiida; family Sepiidae; genus Ascarosepion; species Ascarosepion bandense. The sequence goes on from JBBBDQ010002224.1 coordinate 386,861, forward strand.
ATACAAAATTCTTCTCGGATCAAATGGCTACAAACGAAGGAATCCTGCACTTCTTAAATAAGATATCAGATATAGAGTCGAGCTTCCGAGTAAGAACAAAATGAATCCTTCAGACAGCAACAACTAAAATAGATATTTTAAAAATAATTTCACCCCAAGCAAGGCACATTATATCACTAAGTCGCAAGGGGTTACTATGAGGGAAAGAGATTGAAAAGACTTAAGTGAATACTATCAAAGTATAGTTTCCAGCAAGACAAAAGGTGATGATAGACGCTGAATTTAAATTTTTGTGATCGTAGTCGACAGGGAAATAAAGAAACTGGAAGAGAGTTCTACAGGTGAAATATGCAAAAACAAAACAAAACAAAAAACAAAACAAAAAACAAAACAAAACAAAACAAAACAAAACAGAAAAACAAACAGCCAAAAAAAACATATTATATACAGTTCAGTGGTCAGTGTCGGCAGCAGTTCTAATTGTCCAGTATCCTGCTTGTTTTGCACAGACCAAATTGTGTCCATTCGTCTGTGCAAGAATGACTTATTCTTTTCTGCGTAATTTTTTCCATTTTTGTTTAATGTCACTTTAGCTGCTATCATTATATATATATATATATATATATAGTCATCCGCAGACAGATTTGTTTTGCTGTATCACAGCTCATCAGTAGGGTTAGACTCCGATTGCTTTTTAACCAAGGATTGAAACCCGAATTGGCGCCAGTCGGCGACTCTACCTCTGAGCTACGGGCGCTCGGTAGAAGGAGGCAGACTTTTTAGCGTGTATATTATCATTATACACGCCCAATAGCTGAGAGTGTTCTAATTCATTGCTGAATGAACGATGAGTAGATGCCAGAGTAGCTACTGTTTTTCAAAGTCTACCATTCTTCCAGAGTGCTCAATCAGGGTGTGAGAGCGTAAATAGTCATCTATTTACTATGTGTGAAAGCGTAAATATTCATCTATTTACTATAACTATTCATATATATATATATATATATATATATATATATATATATATATGAAAAAGAATATATATATATATATATATATATATATATTCTTTATCATATATATATATATATATTTATTCTTTATTATATGTATATATATATATATATATATATATATATATTCTTTTTCATATATATATATATATATATATATATATATATGCTTATTACTGCATACCACTGCACATAACCTGAGGGAAAATAGAAATCTATTACACCCTGTCACTCCATTGGGGTCTAAATCTGACCATATGTTAAAGGAAAAAACTAAAGCAGCTGTTTTAGTTAATTTGCTCAAGGGTGTAAAGTTCAAAGCGCATTTCTGCCATTCACCATTGTTTCTATCTTGGTTGGTTGCTCATAATTCATCGGCGTTCAAATGTGCAATTATTTTCCGAACGTCCTAATATATCAAGTACTGAATAGAAAAGCAAATGTAATTCATTTAATTCCAATGATTGTCGAGTTTGTAGCTAATTTAATCCCAATAATAAGCCTCAACGTCTGTCATTATGCCATTCTAAGCTAAGCATCATGAATAGCTTTAGATCCCGATGTAGTGTAACGGTAAACAAGCTACACTCACAAATGGTTTCTAGTGTTGTAAGTTTGTTTCTTGTAATCTTCTGCAAATTCTCCGGCCGTGTGCCAAGCTAATTTAAGATGGTAAGTCTCTTTGTGTTCATTCATAATTTTAAACTCAGTATGATAGTCGTTTTTTTCCGAGCAACAAAAATAAAAAAAACTTTTTTTTATTTGCTTAATACTATTTCATTATATACCGCAATCGAGAGTATCTGTAAACACGCCGTCGTTTCGTTTAGTGACGCCACTGCCAAGCTAAGCGTAGAACGTTGAAACTGATTTCTTTCTACAGAATCTTTGTCTTCTGTGCCAGGGCAAAATGCCAATTGGAAACATCCGTCCCTTCTTATTCTCGATGCAAACGAGAATGTTGCCAAAAAAAAAAAAAAAAAAAAAAAAAAATTCAATAATCTATAGTGGTTGTCCCAAAAGTAAAAAGAGTTTTTGAATAGACAACCTCTCGCTTTCTATAGATCACAGAAGTCCGCAAATAAACAGTGGATAAAAGATTTTTTGAAGTAATCCACTAAAAGTGTTTTGACACAAAGAGTTGTGAGTTCAATACCTGGCCACAAAAAAAATAAAATAAAATAAAATAAAATAAAATAAAATAAAAAATCTTACACACACAGACAAAGTTCCATTTATAAGTTTAGATAAATTTAATGTCTTTTGCATCTCAAAAACTGACATATCACATCTAAATTAAACAATGCAGTTATTAATAAGAAGAAGGAAAATTGATTCCATGCAAGATTTCACAGCTCTACGAAAACTCTTTGTTATTTAGCCTATGAAGCTTCTGCTGAACCTCATAAATTATCTGTTCACTCACAAGATATAAGAGGATTGATTCCAGTGCGCCAAATCACCTTGATATACCCTTCTCATGTTCCAAACAATTTTTCCGTCTAAATTTTCAGATCGAAGTTTTTTTTTAATTTTCTCGGTAGTCTTGTTTAGTTTATTTGTCATTTCGTATGGCAACAAATAATACGACAATTTTGGTGCCTATGTCCAGCGTAATATCAAGACCGTCTTTTAGAAAATTATTAGCACAAAATATAGTGCGCTTTCCACTTCTTCAATTTCCTTTATTTGTTCAGCAAACGACATGCTCATGCCAATTTTCCAGAGTATATATATATATATATATATATCGATAAAAAATAATGTTCAAACAATTCATTTCATATATATATATATATATATATATATATATATATATATATGTGTGTGTATATATATATATATATTTACTGATTGTTTAATTACTTAATTATTACTGATCATAATAACATTAGACCAGTGCATATTTGTATTAAAAGTGTTCGATACAATTATATTGTAGAACTTTTTAATATTTTTGCTTGAAGACACCGATCATGGTAGGAGTAGTTTGCGTAATAACTCCTTTACAAATAGAATATCACTCTTTTCTCCTTCACCTCACTGAAAAAATTGAAAATTTCGTGAGGAGACTTTGATGGAAGGTCTACTTTTTCCTTCGTTCTATGGATTCTTCATTTTGTTCTACGGAATCTTTTAACCTGAAAACTCAACGTACACCTCCTGTATGCAAATTTTTGAACTCTTTCGAGAAGGACCTTTTCGACTTGATCCCCAAAATTAAATTTCGTGGGGCTTCTGATGATTTCCAGAACTTGTTAAAGTCGGACATTAGAACCTTAAAAAACTCTGAGTACCTTTGGGTAAAATCAGACAAATCTAATAACATTTATAAATGTGATCCTTCAAATTACCTAAGTATTCTTAAAAATAACATAACTAGTAATTACAAAGTAGACAGAAGAAACCTAACATTATCTGAAATTAATGTAGATACAGCTAAATTTGCTAACGAGTTAAATATTAGTGATAAAATTGGCAAAGTTTCTACCAAAGAAGCTTACGTTTTATTTAAGGACCACAAACCAAACTTCCAAAACAAATTACAAACTAGACTGATTAATCCCACTAAAAGTGACTTAGGCATAATTTCTAGGGATATTCTAAAAACCCTAATCGAATTTACAACCAAACCATTGGAAAAGTTCTTCGGATACCATATACTGGATTAATAACATCAATAATAAATCTAAGTCCACCTTCCTTAAATTCGATATTGTTGACTTCTATTCTTCTATATCAAAAGACCTTCTTGAAAGTTGCTTAAATTTTGCTAAAAATTACGTGGATATTTTGGATAGGGACTATAAGATTAACTTAGCGGCTAGAATATCCATTCTCACCTTTAATAATTCCACATGGACGAAAGGGCCAAAGGATAGTTTTGATGTCCCTATGATTCAGCCCAGGTAGCAGATCTTCTAGGTATTTATATTTTAGATGTTCTAAGTAGATTCTTAGACCCAAAGCAATTAGGCCTATATCGGGATGTTAGATTAATATTTATCCCTAATTCCAATGGGCCCTATACACATAGAATACACAAAAAAATAATTAGAGCCCTAAATTACCTCGGTTTTAAGGTTGAAGTTACTTCTAATCTTAAAATTGTAAACTATCTAGATATCACCTAGATATCCTACCAGCCATTTGTCAAAGAAAATAATTCTCCCACTTATATTAATATTTTATCCAACCACCCCAAAAATATTATAGATACCCAATATAGTGAATAATAGAATTAACCATTTATCATCCAACATTAAAAATTTAACGCAAGTAAAGATATTTACAATAAGGCCCTTCAAAAAAGCGGATATAAGAACAAATTAACATATAATAAACCTACAATAGACCCTGAATTATCTAAAACTAAAAATAAAAGAAACTGTAGAAGAAGGAAGATAATTTGGTCTAACCCTCCTTATTGTAAATTAACTAATATCAATATTGGTAAATATTTTCTCAAATTAGTAGACAAACATTTTAATAACAGTAATCCTTTACGGAAAATTTTTAATAGGTGCACCCTTAAAATCAGCTATTCTTGTCCCCCTAATATAGACAACCTCATTAATTCCCATAATAGAAGTATTCTAATAAATTTACGTAATACTGATTCTGAGTCCGGAATTTTGAATGAATGCAGCTGTATCGATGGAGGGCAAATGTAAATCCACCCAGGTGATTTATGAAGCCCGTATTTCTCCATCAAACAACAAAAATAACTACCGAACCTAAATTGGTATGTCCACTGGACCTTTTAAGCAGAGACTTTATAACCACAGGTATTCTTTTTCGAGCCGGGTCAAAAATACCAGACCGCCCTTTCACGGATATTCTGGAAAATGAAAGAGAAATGGCTGGATCCTGTAATTAGCTGGAAACTAATAGGTTCAGCCCGTATTCCGAGAAATTTTCGTGATAGGTGCTGTCTGTGTTTGCTAGAAAAAATTGAATATTGATGTAACCTTACCAGCACCTGCTTCTGAATTTTAGAAGGGAATTTATTAGTAAGTGCCGACATAAAGCTAGTTTTATGAACACTTAAATTTTAAATTTTAGATTCCTAATTTTTAGATTTTAGGATATTAAAAATAAAAATAAAAATATAAATTTAATGATTTTTGATAAATTAATTTAATTTTAACTTTAAATAGTAGTTTAACCCCTCTACCGCCCTCTCCCAGTTCTCTTTCATTGTTTATTCTTATAAAATATGGATTCTTTTATTAAATCCCTTTTTCCTCTGTTAGTATTTATCTTTTTAATAACTGTTTTCACATCATAAATTTTATAAATTTTCTATATATAATTTTTTTTAAATTTATATCAAAATTTTTTTAAGATTATTTTTTTTAGTTTGTCTATACCTAAAAATATTTTTAATTAGATTAACTTAATTAATTTTTTAAAAATCTTATTTCTATTTTTTCCCCAAATATACTTTTTTAAATAAGTCTCTTATTTTCTAAAATTTTAACCCTTTTAAACATTTAAAGTTTGTTTTGACAGGTATCGAGCGTTTTCTATTTGAAAATCTTTCTTTTTCTTTTCTTTCCTTTCTTTTCTTTTTTTCTTAATATTTTTCTCTATACATTTTTTTATATCCCACCCCTTCTTTTTCTGTTCTGTTTTGTTTAACCCAATTCTCAATTTAACGACCTCCCTCTTTTTAACCCTTTTTCGTTAATTAAGCTAGACATGCCAAATTTTCTCATCTTTCACTTACAACTCTATCAAAAAGAAAAAACCAAAAATGGTCTGATCATCAAAATTTTTTTTTTGTGACGTATATTTCTCAATTCCTAACCGTTATTTATTTCTCTTTTTAATCTTATTTTTTTCATTTTGATTTAGACTGTTGCTGAAGAGACGTGAAATCTCTCTTAGGGATTTCATGTTGAAATGTTCATTCAACATTTTTGAATTTTGAAAATTTATTTTAATTAATTAATATATATATATATATATATATATATATATATATATATATATATGCAGGTTCCAATAAAAATAGCAGACATGATATTATCGTAATTTTTTTAATATAATTTTTCATGTAATCTTATATTTTTCTTTTTTCTTTCAGGACATGAATTATACAAAAATTGTCCCTCTATTTTGTTTTGCCGAGCTCTTATAAATATTTACAGAACAAAATGCTAAAACATCCTTAAATAACGCGTTTCGACTCTAGAAAGACAAATAGTGATAAGCATTTTGCTCTTGAGCAATGATTTTCTTGAGTGAATAAAATAATATAAAATAGACAGCTCCGTGTTGGTTTAATTTCTAGATATAGCTTCGAATATTTTTTTATTCTAAAGTATAAATCATAATAAAATAGTGAAATCCTTGCAAATGTGCGAATTTTACAAAACCACTATGAAAACTAGTAAGGGATAATGAAAGCTAAAACCTTTATCAGGTTCAAGAATTTCGGAAAAAATATATTTTATGCAAAATCGTTGCTTAAACGTGTGCTTAATATTGCGGACAGGGTCTTTGAAGATATGTGCGTCAATATAAAAATCAATATTGTGCTTGGAGAAAAGTTTCACGAGTTGAAACATCATCAAAAAGTGTTCTGATGATCGCTGAATTAGTAAATTATCCGATCACCAGCCATATTTAATATCTACGTCTACACTTATTTCATCTTGTTTTTATTGATGAAAACTAGTCTATCTATCTATCTATCTATCTATCTATCTATCTATCTATCTATCTATCTATCTATCTATCTATCTATCTATCTATCTCAGCCTGTTATTATCATATCTATCTATCTATCTATCTATCTATCTATCTATCTATCTATCTCAGCCTGTTCATTATCTATCTATCTATCTATCTATCTATCTATCTATCTATCTATCTATCTATCTATCTCATCCTTTCCATATCTATTTCTCTATCTATATCTTTTGTTTAATTGTGCGTGTGTGTTTGAAAATTTAGGTCAAAATGTATGCTGTATGCATGAGAAAGATTGATAATCCGTTTTTCAAATAATAATATATATGTTGATGCATTGAAAAATATATATATATCAATGTGTCATTATTTGAAGAACGGATTTTTGTCAAGCTATATATATATATATATATATATATGCATCTGCATACAGTTCTGTTGTATCACAGCTCATCAGTGCGGTTAGATCTCCGATTATTTCTAGCCAGGATTGAAACGCGACCTTATTGACATCAGCCGGCGATTCTACCTCTAAACTATAGCCGCTCTGAGAAGAAAGGCGGACATTACCGTTTTACAAACACGATTTAAACACAGGGCAGTATATATATATATATATATATATATATAATCCCGGCTGAAGGACAGATTTTTTAATAATATTTCTCCAAAAGTAGACTTATTACATACTGTTAAATAATAAACAAGAGAACCTAGAGAGAGAGAGCGATATATATATTCTGTACAATAAAGACAAAAGCTACAATGGTTTGCCTGAAATAAGCCTATACTTTCGATAGAGAGAGAGAGAGGAAATGAGACTTTCAGAGAGAGAGAGAGAGGAAATGAGACTTTCAGAGAGAGAGAAAGAGAGAGCGAGAGAGGAAGATATTGATAAATGTACTTTTGCAATGACTGAAAAATTTTGGACATATATATTTAGACGTATTTACATCATTTTGTTTTCTTTACCCTGTACATTTCTCGAGACCTGGTCCAGCTTGTGCGATACTTATTAACGTGTGCGTAATAGGAATTTTAGAGGAAGCAGTAAGAAATGGATATTATGAAATTAAAGCAGATAGAACAAGATTAATCATTTACTGGAAGTAGTTAAGCCTTCTGGGAAATAAGCACACCACGCAGGATAATGTTCTACCAAGTGGCATTTGTCGGGAAAAAGATATCAGACTGTTGCTTTCATTTTACTAGTGAAAACCGGGACCAATGGGTTTGTTTCCATCAAATTGTCTTACCCAGAAATGGAAGTTTTGAGATAATTAAAAATAGCCTAAATTAAATGCGATTTTATTCCCTACTGCTGTAGCCAGGTATTGAACTCACAACATTTTGGGTCAAAGAGTTGAATTAAAGGGAGATAACTAAGTCATCCGGAAGTTGTATGATTCATAGAACGAGAACAATCTACCCTGGTGATCGAAATAAAGGGTTGAGTTCGAAATTGCAACCAGCTGAAGAAGGTGACAACCCGGAAAACGTTGTGAATATGGCAATAAAGACAAATAATTTATATATAATATTTCTGTTTCTGTTTGACAATTTATAGGACGTCATCTTGATGGGCTTGACAGTGAGTACGTTGGAGTGAAACAAAACGGTTACAGGAACATATACAAAACACAATCTTTGAAAACGAATGTAGCAACATTCAAAAATATTCCTGAAACAATAATATAGAATAAGGATAAATATGACTTTTAGCAAATTTACTGAAAGCATAAGCAGCTAATTGGAAAAATTTTAAAAATTGATAGACATATATCGTCGATGTTATTCAACTAAACATGTTATATAGACAAATTACTATTGCTTTTTAGTCTTTTGTGCCAATGTCCAAAGAGTCTGAGCTCCAGGACCAAGGATTAGTTTTAAAACTTTTATTACACCCGAGCAACGCTGGGCTATACTGCTAGTATATATATATATATATATATATATATATATATATATATATATCAGCCCCGATAATAACATCAGGACGCGGTGAAATATGTATTAACCTTTGTAATAATCTAAAATCTTTTATAAATTATATTACTCTGCTAAATTAAATAAATGAAGTTAACATGAAGTTCTCTTCAGTTCGTCTCTATCGGAATTTACCTTGATTGTCTACCAAATGTGCTATGTTATATATATATATATATATATATATATGTATGCGTGTGCACGTATGTATATGTATATATGTACACATATTATTTAACAAAATTCACTGTTAAACACCACCAATGCAATATTTCTTTTTTCCGCGTCTCCCCTTTATTTCCGTTAGTGAAATTTAAAGTAATTTTATCCCTACAATAGTAAGACGATATTATTTTTTTCCAAATTTTAAAAAAAAACTTTTGGTAGAGCCAAATATTACATCGTGTTAACTTTATTTCTATTTCCCATGTCCCATACTTTTATTTCTCCCTTTCTTTTTCTATTTTCTTCCAAATTTTCTTCAGCTGGAGTTTCATTCGACGGCTGTCTGGCGTGATATTTTTTCTTTTTTCTTTCTCCCCATTTCTCCTTTAACCGTTTCCCTTTCTTCCCCGTTGTTTTCTTGTTTCATCTTCTTTCCGTTTTCCCTCCCCCACTTACATTCCTGTTAGTTTATGGCTATATCGTGTTGAATACACCAGTTCCCGTCCGATCACCGAAGTTAAGTAACATTGAGCCGGGTCAGTACTTAAATGGGTGACCATTTAGAAATACCGGGTGGTGTAAACGTAAGGACCAAGAACCGGTCCTCCAGGTTTGGGGGTTGGGTGCAGGGCTAACAACCCTGCCCTGTAAAAAGCAGTTTGTTACCGAAACAGCAACAAAAAGTTACTGCCCTATGCACCATCTGCATGTGATGGATAAATGATGATGACATTCTTGTTACACGCTTAATTTTTGATTTTTTAATGCATATGTAATCTAAAAGTCCTTTTAAATGATCGAGTCTTGAATCCTTTTCACTGTCTCTCTTTTTCCCCTTCTTTACTACCCCCTGTATCAATGTCCAGACGACAACCTTCCAACAAAATCTACTCTCTCTTTTAACACCCCTCCTCCCTCTTTTTTGCAACCCCCCTCCCATGTATTAATTTCATTTTGAGTAAACTTCCGGCATATGGACTTTGACCTGTACTTGCATAATAAAGAATTTTGTTGCTAAGGAAGCGAGTTTTTTATCTCGCTGAAATGGCCATACGACACATGTAATTTTCGAGTTTTATTTAAAAATATATATAATTTGCTCTGTAAATAGAATATACTATTTACATCGAGCCCCCTACCAGGATCATTTTTAATATTAATTAGATTAATATTATTAGGATCTGTTTTGGGATTTTACCTACATGCCATTTTTGTTTTGAATTTAAATATCTATTGCTCCTATTTCATGTAGTCGAGCTCTCTCTGATCTAATCGCGGATAAAAGTTTGAAAACCTGTAATTCATTATGGATAAATTCACCTCGGAATAAGAATATATCATGCCCAAACCTTCAGTTCTTCATCATCTCCCTCACAGAAAAAATTGAAAATACTTTAAGGTGATTAAAGCATGCTTCTATCTCCAATAAACCGAATCTTCACATCATCCTGCGGAATATTACAACCTCAGGACCAAACGGACACAACCATTTTGAAAATTCCTAGACCCCTTCGACAAGGAACTTTTCAATTTAATTTCCAAAGTTAAATTACGGAAATCTTACAACCTTCCAAGATTTATTTAAAACTACACTAGAACTTTAAAAACTCTAAAGATCTTTGGATTAAGTCTGATAAGTCAAGCAAGTGTAAAACTTACACTACTTTAACTTTTTAAAATCAAAATTACCAGTAATTACAAAGTAGATTGAGCTAATAACGTATTATCTGAGATAGACGGCCAATTTTGCCCATGATTTAAATATTGCAGTTAGAATATGAAAGTTTTCCACTAAAGACTTATATATTTTTTAAGGATCATAAAACAATTTTCCGAAATAAATTACAAACTAGATTAATTAATCCCACTAAAAGTGATTATGGTTAGTCTGTAGAGAAATTTTAAAGAGAATAATTGAGAAATTACGATCCACCTTACACCCCAATGTCTGGAAGGACTCTACTGATACAATTAACTGGTTCAACAATATTAAAGATAAATCTCAATCCACCTTTCTTAAATTTAAAATTGTAGGTTTTTATTCTTCCATATCCAAAAACCTTCCATTGAAATTATTTTAGCTGGTAGGAAATCAATTCTCATTTGAAAGTATATTAACAAATATACATATTAACCTACGTCTATAGCACGACGCCGAATTTCATGCAGTGCACAGTTAACAGTTCCTCATTATGAAATCTCAAATTAATTGTAGAGTGCATAAACTCCGAGTCGTGGAAGAAGGAAATTACTGGAAAGTAATTGAAACTCACCTGAAGCGAGCTGAATGTGTAATTCTCCTCACGCTACTGACATATCAATTCATTGAATTTCTTTGAATGTGTTCCGCTCGAATTTATATTTAAATTGGGGTCACCAGGTGAGAATGTGCACCGTTTCGGGGCCTTAAAATCAACGGTTTCACTTACACATCGCCCCCCCCCCACCTCACAATGATGTGAGGTTCCGTTATATACTAATATACACTGTGTGTGTGTGTGTGTGTGTGTGTGTGTGTGTGTGCGTGCGTGAGATAGAATATTTAACATGTAAGATTAAGATATATTTCCCACTTTGTTCTTTATTTTATCATATTGTCGGATTTCAATTCATATATTCAACTCACACACACACACACACACACACACACACACACACACACATACACACATACATATATTTAGTGTATCGAAGCAGCAAATAATTTTCTAAACATATACTGTTAAATATAAGAGACAATGAATTATGTTTAATCATGAGCCGTTCTCAACGTCGTATTTTCGCTTTAATTTCAGTTGAAAATAAAGACAAAAATTCTCTAACATTTGGATAATTTTTTATTAACTTGGTTCTAAGCTTTCGGCTCACATGAGCCATCTTCAGAGAGGTTGTTAAGATGGTAACATCCACCATCACCGACGATTTTATTTTCTGTTCACATTAACCTCCGCTAGGCAACGGCAATAGTTACCAAAAATAACAAACGCAGTTCGCAAATTTGCAATGCGGTTCTATGACGTCACACCGCGTGATAACGCGAAATGACAACAGAACCATGTATTCAAATGCAATGTAATATGTTATGACCGGATTTAAACCTCTCTCAGGAATTTAAATGTAAGGTCAATAGACACCTCTTATCACACTAACTCGCATCCATTCTCTCAAACTCTCTTCCCATCTACCCCACCCCTATCCTCGGTATCCTCATCCGTCTATCACCCTCCTCCCGACATTTCCTATAACTAACCCATCTTTCCCCCATGTTACTCCCTGCGTAATAGTGGCAGTGGAATGCCTTGCTTGGGGTGAAATGATTAAAAAAAAAGAAAACTTACCATGAAATTATTTAGAGAAATAGCACAGGAAAGCTACTCTGGGACGATATGAAAGGAAGTAAATCCGAGATGCAAGCTCGGGACTAATAATTATGCGGTTTACTTTTTTAATATTTTTCAAAGATCTATAAATACATAGCAAAACACTAAAACATATGTGGCAGCAATATTCCTTTTTAGTATAGGAAGGTTTGTGTATGTGCGTGTACATAAAAGTCGTCTTGAATGGGCATGCCTCCACATCCGACAGCAAAAACGCTGGTGTCCCCCAAGGCTCTATCCTAAGCCCCACGCTCTTCCTGATTTTCATAAATGATCTCCCAGACGTGATTAAGTCTCAAGTAGGCATCTACGCAGATGACACCACAATTTACTCCCGCATCAGTAAGAAATCCGGCGAGGCGGCCAAACATAACCTCGCTGCTGATCTTGAGAAGGATCTACACTCAGTGGTAGACCGAGGAAAGAAGTGGCTTGTAAATTTCAATGCTTCTAAAATAAAACTGCCATCTGTCAATCATCGCAAGCAACCTTTACTGCCTCCCATAAGCATGGACCAAGCGAGTCTCCCTGAGAGCAATATACTGCGCCTCCTCGGCCTTACTCTATCTTCCGATCTCAAGTGAAACCATTACATTGAGTCAATAGCTAAATCCACTTCTAGGAAGGTTGGGTCATTGTGTCGGGCCAGGATGTTTTTTTCCGCCTGAATCCATCTTGCACATATACAAATCAACCATCCGTCCGTGTATGGAATACTGTTGTCATATATTGGAATAGATAGACTAAACTATCGCCCGGTTCACACTCCACCGACGTCTATTGAACACGTGTAGAGGCTCATCCCCTGTTCCCTGCTTAGGATGTGATTTCCGGCTTTCTCTTTTCCAATCTTTTCACTCTTTTCTTTTTTTTATTTATTTATTTTTTTTTTCAATTACAGTAGATAGACTAAACTATCGCCCAGTTCACACTCCACCCACGTCTATTGAACAGGTGAAGAGGCTCATCCCTTTTTTCCTGTTTAGGATGCGGTTTCCAGCTTTCTCTTTTTCAATCTTTTCACTCTTTTCTTTATTTTTTTCAATTGAAGTAGATAGACTAAACTATCGCCCGGTTCACACTCTATCCACGTCTATTGAAGAGGTGAAGAGGCTTATCCCTTGTTTCCTGTTTAGGATGCGGTTTCCGGTTTTCTCTTTTCCAATCTTTTCACTCTTTTCTTTCTTTCTTTCTTTATTTTTTTTTCAATTGGAGTAGATAGACTAAACTATTGCCCGGTTCACACTCCACCCATGTCTATTGAACAGGTGAAGAGGCCCATCCCTTGTTTCCTGTTTAGGATGCGGTTTCCGGTTTTCTATTTTCCAGTCTTTTCACTCTTTTATTTATTTATTTATTTTTTTTTTCAATTGGAGTAGATAGACTAAACTATCGCCCGGTTCACACTCCACCCACGTCTATTGAACAGGTGAAGAGGCTCATCCCTTGTTTCCTGGTTAGGATGTGGTTTTCGGATTTCTCTTTTCCAATCTTTTTACTCCTACGTAGCCCCCTGTGCATCAGTGGCGTTATCGCCTTGCTTGGGGTGATATGATTAAAAAAATATGGTCAGACCGAAACCCCCAACCCGGCTGTTCATCTCAGTGTTCTGGACAGGCTCCAAAGGAGAATCAGTAATGTGATAGGTACCGATTTGTCGGCTCGACTCCAGCCGCTTTATCACCGGTAGGATGTGGCTTCCCTCTGTCTGTTCTATAAATATTTTCATGGCTTCGGCTCCGACGAACTTAAGTCACTGGTGCCCCTGCCACATGTATTTACTCGTGCAGCCAGAATGGCAACTGGGTCCCACCCATTCACAGTTAGATCAACCAAATGCAGGCGACAATTCTACTCAAGCAGCTTCTTTTCTCGCTCTTCCCGCCTGTGGAACTCTCTTCCATATTCTTGCTTTCCTGATGGCTACAACCGCCAGAATTTTAAATGCAATGTCAATACCCATCTCTTAACTACTTGACTACAGTTCTTTCTACACCAACCCTGTATATCTTTTCCTTTCACTCTACCTTTGCAACAACCATCACACCTGTAGTCCCATCCTTCTCTTGCTCCTTTCTCTGACACCTCCTGTAACTGGTTCGTCTTTCTCTTTACTCTCCTTCTATCTAATCTTTTTCTCATATGTAGCCCCCTGCGCATCAGTGGCGTTACCGGCTTGCTTGGGGTGAAACGTTTAAAAAAACATGTGGTTATTTTAGTGCGCTTATATGTGAAAGAGAGACGGGATGAAAGAGAGAAACTCTTGGGGTAAAGAATGCTAGAAAGAAAAAATGTTTGTTAATCTTCAGATTTCGATGTGATAAGAATATGAAAAAGAAAAGATTCGAAAAACAAAAGAGGATAATTTTGATATCACTACAAGATTTCCCGCCAAAAATAGTGTTAACGATGAAAGGCAACCCAGTGTTTTTCTCCTTCCCTCGCTTACTTCCTATGATTTGTTATCTCCTCCAAAAGATCTCGATATGTAATTAGTTTTGGTTACTGGATGAATAAGAATTTCAACCAAAGTACATTATTTTATTTATTTATTTATTTTGCTAACAGTTAAGTGACGTCATCGTTCGGTCCGACTGGAAGCAGAGGAAGAAGAGAATGACAAAAACACAAAGAGAGTTAATGGGAAATGAATTAAGAGATTCAAACAGAGGCTGATAGGAAAAATAACGAGAGAAGAAAGTATACACTGTTGCTATTTTTTATTAGAGTTTGTCAAATGCAAGACTCAAGAGTCACTCAAGGAAGTGTAAATGTTGATGTCGAAATAATATATCGGGATGGAGCAACTGATGCGAATATTGGTATTTAGGATGATTAACAGCTGATCATATAAGAGATTAAGATTTTAAAGATCAGAAAAGAAGGGAGGGCGAAGCTATCTGAGTAAAATTTACCCCTTACTATGAAGGAAAAAGGGATGACTTGGTAAGTCTTAATTGTGAAGATCTGAATTATTGAAACAAACGAATTTTGTTCACCCGAACGCCAGCCATAAAAATGACGGTAGATTAGTGAGAGGTAAGCAACTTTTCGTTTGTGGGAAAGAGTATGTAGGTTGGAGAAGAATTCATCACCCACGAGGCTGCGAGAATGCTTTGAACTCGATCGAGGCTGGAGAATGAGGATTTTGCTGACCCTGACTCTGATGATGGTTTTCTAACCTAGTTGTTGTACAAGTCCGAAAGTATAGAGCAACCAGGGATGATGGAATTTAATATTCAGTGACATCTGAGGCAAACGTGCTAACAACTACGCCGCGTCGAAATGCCCAAAATGATTGTCTAAGTGTAGTTTAGATATGGCACAAGGCCAAAGAGTGGAGCAGTGAACTAATTACTCTAGAAAAGAAAAAAAGAAAGTGAGGGGACAGAAGAAAGAAAAAAGAAAATGATGAGTTAAACAAAGGGAGAAAAAGATAGTAAAACGGTAGAAAAGAAGACAGCTCACAGAAACAAAAAAAAAGTGAGATAAAAAAAAGAAAATAATTTATATCGAACCCAATTTTATATTTCTTGGCTATATGTTATATTCAGCTTTTAGAAATCACTGAGAACTTTTATTTTTTATATCCTTTAATTAAATTCATCCCCACGGACCAACAGCGAGACAGAGCTAAGTTTTAAGGTCTCCCGGTAATCGTGGAAACTTGAGATTAGACGAGATTTGAAGAGTGAAATGTGGTCAAGCCGAACACCACCTACCAACGAAGGGACAGTAGTAAATATTAAGGTCTCATATTAATCGTGATAATATGAGAATATGAGAGATTTGAAGAGATGAATGTATGCAAGCAGAATACCACAGACCTCTGCAAAGGGGTCCGAGGTTTTAGGTTGCTGGTTAATGTGAGAATCGGCGAGATTCCAATCGTGCCGTTATTGATCTCTTGTTGGAATAAACCTCATCTCTTTAACGGAGCCATGAATATTAAAATACTTAACCTGGCGGCCTTGAATAATATCTTGATAATGTAGAATGAAACATTAGAATAGGTGGAAATAAAGAGGATCGTTATAAGCAATGAAGAGTTTGTATAAGTGCAATAACATTGCAAGACAATCTTGCAGACTGGTAGTAAATACAGGGTACTCTATTTTAAATTAATATGCTACTCGTAAGTGGGTTCGGTGCGTACTACCTACAAAACCTCTGACCATGAGAGGAGGAAAGCCTTATTGGATGCTCGAAGCGGTGCTTTGTGACTCTCACTATCTTATCAACATTTGCTTTTTTCTACATATCAGTCAGTTAAGTAACATACGTGATACACGCTTGGGCGATCATATCTCGAAAGAGACATAACTGACTGGGCAGAAGGTTATCCCGCAGTAGGTTGCCATTGCTTTCTGCGAGAAAGCAATGGCAACATATTTTCTACATATACAGCAATTAAAGAATGAAAAACTTTTACAGATTTTGATGTCATACCGGTATCGTTTTTTGTCGTCTAAATCCGTGAATTTGTTATGCTGATGCTGAGTTTTTAAAAAGTAAACTACAGTGGAACCTGTTGTATGCGACCACCCCTCCTGTCATTAAAACTGGTCGCATACGACAGGTGGTCGCTCACTAAAGACTCGTGACCTATCCTCCCCCAATAATCGTATATTTCACTCTTCAGAATGTACATATTTTAGTATTTTACCATGTCATCTGGTCATAAATAAATAAGAACATAAGATGGTCTAAGTTTGAAAAAATTATCCAGCATAATTAATGTTTTCGTGCCTGTACTAACCATTTCTGATAAAATATATATGTTGGAAAAGTTCGCGATGTATACGTTTTCAACTTTTTCTTAGAAGTGAGTGACAGTAAAAGAGAATCAGTGATAATATATGGAAAAATAAACAAACCTACAAGAAAAAAATGACAACGATCAGGGTAGAGAGAGAGAGAGAGAGAAAGAGAGAGAGAGAAAGAGAGAGAGAAAGTAAAACGATTGAGAAAAAGAAAAATAATGAAAGAGATAAACATTGAAAATTTAAATATCATATAGATGTGATTTTACTCCTACACCCGAATTTATCCAAGTTGGTACAGAAACCGACAAATCTCTTGAACTTGTCAAATGTAATGGCTTAGATTAAAGGAAAATGAAATAGATTACTAACTTAAATTCGCCTGATTTAGGAGTTAGGACTGTACTGCCAATATGAATATTTGTTAAAGTGGTCGCTTGACCAGTGATTTATATTCTTTCATGCTGGTCGGTGGACGCGGTTTAGAAGAGGTCTCTCATTGGGGGTCAATTAACATTAGCAAATCGTCCGTGCATAGAAAAACGGTCGTTAATAGCAAGTGGTCACTGACGACAGGGGTCGCATACACCAGGTTCCACTGTATATAAAATCCATTATTTTTTTTATCCATAATGCTGAATGTGTTACAATGTGTTACAATTATTCAATTTTTTAACAAGAAAACGCCTCTCTCTACACTATGTGAAGGAGTTATCGGAGAAAATATAAAAGATCTTTGGTCCATATGACGTCAGAAGTTGTTCTACCCTTCGCAGGTACCTCACCTGAATAAGACCGTAACAGAGGAGGACACGACTAACGACTGTGTGTACGCCATTACATGTAGCTGTGGAAAAATATATAGGAGAATCAGGCTGCCCACTTAAGGTAGGGCTAAAAGAACATTGCAAGGCCTTAACACGAGGAGAGATAGAAAAATCAGGCGTAGCTGACCACATAGGGAGGGAGAAAGGGGATTACCACCCCCTATGGGATGAAATTGAAATAATAGATAGAGAATACCAGTGGAAGCTATGTAAACTTAAGAAATAATCATCCATGTTAAGCTAACAAAAAATATCCTAAGCCGACCAAGCATAGAGATGAATAATATATGGAATCCAGTAATATGGAATGCAAGCAAAAATCATTAGTGTCAAAAATTGCAATGTAAGTTCTGGTAAAAAAAGAAGAAATAGAAAAAAACATTAACATGAAAAATTACTAGAGAAAACCATTATAATCAAAAAATTGTAATCGCTGTTGTCCTCAAGAACACTAGCCCAGTGGATATAAGCATTGGTTAGTTCCAGTGACTTGACCCAAAAAGTTCAATACCAGGCTACAGCAGTGGTTGACACATAAATTAGAGATTGGGGCTAAAGGGAGATAACTCATGATTAACCAGTAGTAGTCTGGTAGTCTTGAGAATGATCTATCGTAATAAAGGATTTGCTTTGAAATTCCTAGCACCTGAAGAAAACCGGAGTATACAACGCCCGAAACACCATAAAAATGGCAACGAAGATTAGAGCAGTAGTTCGAATTATGTAAATAGTCTGAGACAGATTTACATGCATAATTTTAACTATGACTTTCTAGATTTTCTAGAATCTCTTATGAACAGACTTACTAGAGTCAGAATTTACACCATATTTTTTCACTTCCATATTTTTAAACTTTGTAACGTTTTATTTTATTTTATTATTATGAGAGATGCCTTGAAAATACTTATGTTTTATCAAAAAAAAAAAAATAGATAGAGTTATCGGTTTTGAGAAGCTGAAATTTGTAGCTGATCTCAAAAGTGACCTACAATCTATTGTTAAAGAAATAGCTTGTTAATTTTAACGCAACTAAAACAAAATTGCCCGCTTTTAATTTACTGAGAGATAATTTTTGTTTCACATCACCATGGATAAATTCAAGGAGATTGATTTCTCGTGATAAAGTTTTCCGATCACATGAAATATAAACATTATACTGAAATGATTGCTAGGTCGATTGATAAGTGCATTAGTCCACTGTCACATTCTTATATTTCAGCATCTCCCTGACACATTTTGAAATCTACCTTTTTTTCATGCACTGAATATTTCTTTTTTTGACATGCGATGCCTCAGTTATCTAAATCTAAACTTATTTATAAATGGAACTTTGTCTGTGTGTGTGTGTGTGTATCTGTATGTATGTGTGTCCGTTACCTATAGACTCCGAAACGGCTGAACCGATTTATTGAAAATTTACAGTGTTGTACTATAAGCGTCTGCGAGTGTTCTTAGCTAGGTTTTGTGCAGATGTACCCCTGATAAATATCGAAAATCGATAATCGAAAAAATCGGGTTATAGAAGGAGTGGTCCGATTTTAATCAAATTCGATACACTCATAGATAAAGACATAAGAAACGATGTTCAGAAGTTTCAAAGCTGCATTTCTTACAATAGTGCAGAAAATCGATAATATATATATATATATATATATATATATATATATATATAAAAGGCAAGATGTTTGTGTGTGTGTCCGTTTATCTGCCTGTATGTCTGTATTTTTTCAGTCCTTTTATTTTAGTTTTTGCTTCGGGTTTGGCTCTAAGTAGGTATAATTGTAGTTCTTAGTCTCAGCCATGATACCATTTACTCAGAGGACCTTTAAAATTCAGGTTACGACGAAAAAAACTTATTTGATATCGATACCAGGAAATGAAAATTTGATTTACATCCATTCATTTTTCTTTTCAGTCTACGGTTTCGCTTTAACTGGAAATAACTATTGCTTTTTAATGCCAACGTCCAAAGAGTCTGAGCTCCAGGACCATAGATTAGTCTTAAAGCTTTCATTACACCCGAGCAACGCCGGTCTATACTGCTGGTATATTTAAAGATTCATGATAGAATAAAAAGAATAATTTGCAATGTTATCGGTGCTGACCTGGCATCTCGGCTTTATTCCTTTTCCCATGTAATTTACCTGTATCTTGCCTATAATTATTTTCAGGGTAATTTTTCTAAAGAGTTTTCTGCTTTGGTATCTAGACTTTACGAATCTAAGCGCAGTATTAGATCTGCGTTGTGGTGTAATGGATATGGGCTGCGGATGAAAAATCGCAGAGCCGAGTTCGAATTTGTTGAAATGCCCTTGGGAAAGGTATTAATCCATCTCTTTTCCCTTACAGCTATGGGCTGAATAGCAGGAAAGATTTTATTCTGTAGCCTTTTTTGTCAACCAGTCTATCGAAGAAAGACATGTCAAAATTTCTTGCCAAGTTAGTTATGTCTCGAAATAGACATGATCGCCCAAGCGTGTCCTATATTAACCCAGCTTTTCCACTAGAGCGAGATGTGACACAAGATCGAAGTTTTACGCACAGGCAAGGGCCAAAATTTGACCAGTTTCCGCAACCGTCGGATAAACTGGGCTTGGTAGCGATCACGGATCCACCTCTTTGGTGTAATGAGGTGGTGCCTCCTCAGGATACTGTTCCTCCGTGCAGAGCACCTTTCAGTATAATTTTTCTCAGATGCGTGTCTGTCCTCAAACAGAGATACAACAGAGCCGCACTCTGCCCAAGGACAAAGACATAACTGAGTGATAATGATCCCCACCTGACGCAGAAAGTAGGTATCACGTAAAGCAATTGATTGGCTGACTGACTGACTGTTTAGATTGACAGTTAGGTCGACATTTTCCTCTCTCGTACTTCGCGTCTTTATTTTCACTTTCGGCTTCTTGATTTTCACTCAAACTGTGCTCAACAAAAATTTAAACGCAATCTCAATCGTTACTGATTATCTTGTTTGTGCATGTTATTGTTTTTTTTTTCTTTATAATTAAACTTTCTTTTTCTTATATTAAATTAAGCTCAATGCTAACAGTTTCTTCTCGCGCTTGTAGAACACTTTTTTGGTTTCTTGCTTTCCACTCAAACTTTGATCTTCAAAATTTTAAATGCAGTATCAATCGTTATCAACTCTTTTATTGGTTCCTGTTCCTGTACTGTTTTCTCTCCTTAACAATGTTTTCGGAAATGTTGGATGTGCGTTGTGGTGCATTGGATATCGGCTCGGAACGAAAAATCGGGGAGCCGAGTTCGAATTCCAGCTGAATTCATTGCATTCACTTACGCGCAAATACCCTTGGGAAAGGTATTAATCCGTCTCTTCCTTCCAGTTATGGGTTAAATAACAGGACAGATTGGGTTATATAGCCTTGGTCGGCAACCAGTCTACCGCAGAAAGCAATGGCAACCTACTGCGGGATAATCTTCTGCCCAGTCAGTCATGTCTCTTTCGAGACATGATCGCCCAAGCGTGTATCACGTATGGCACTTAACTGACTGACTATAAAAACATCGCATGGTACAACTCTTCAGCTTGGAACATCTGTCTGAGATAATGTAGCAAGCAGATCTAGTCGACCATTTCGAATTTAATCATTAAGTATGCCTCATACTATTGCAGAATGTAGTAAATATATCCCTAATAGTTAACTTTTCTGTTTCCTAGGCAGAAATTCTCCCAAATCCTGTTTCTGGTAGGAGAAGTTGGATCAAAGGCTGAAAGATTTATAGTTAACGTGGGTTGATTATCCCAGGGAACATCAACAGTTTATAGCATTATTTTCATGTACGAATGAAAGACACAACGTTATCTGTGAGCTTCCAATAATATTATCTTCTTTGTTGGAGTCGGGAAAATTGAAGACCATTACACACCGTCTAAATCTGGTCACATCCACTGACTGGTCCCCACTCTTCTACATCAAGGCAGCTTGCAAGTGAGTTGCTCAACTCCTTACTTGACATACAGCCACATCACGTTGAAAGACAGTTTCCCGTACTATTACCGACATTAAGCAACATTGAGTCTGATCTTTAGCTAGATGGGTAACCGCTTGGGAATACAATGCTGTAAGCTTAAATGTGCCGGTGGTATGGCTTATTACCATATCATGTTCAAACATTGGATCAACGTCGAGCCTGGTTCATAGATGGATGAGTGGTTGGGAATAGCAGGTGCTGTAAGCTTGGATGTGTGGGTGGTGTAATGATTATCGATCTGGAATTTTTAATCGGAGAGTCTAGTTCCAATTCTAGTTGGGCTCGTTATATTTAATTAGAGAAAACTCTGAAGAAAAAGGATGTGCATTGTGGTACAGTGGATATCGACTCGGAACGACAAATCGGGGGGAGCGAGTTCGAATTCAAGTTGAATTCCTTGCATTCACATACGCACAAATACCCTTGGGAAATGTATTAATCCGTCTCTTCCCTCCAGTTATGGGTTAAATAATAGGACAGATTGGGTTCTATAACCTTGGTCGGCAACCAGTTTACCGCAGAGAGCAATGGCAACCTACTGTGGGATAATCTTCTGCCCAGTCTTTAATGGCTCTTTTGAGACATGATGGCCCAAAGCGTTTATCACGTATGGCACTTAACTAACTGACTGAATATAATAGTTGAAGATATGTTTAAGGTTTCTACTGGGCATAAAGTGGGTGATGGATTTTCTATTGTTATGAAATAATAAATGAATCCACCACTAATTACTACTTAATAATATAATACATCTCTTCCCCTTCTAGCTATGAGTTAAATTACAGGACAGATTGGGTTCTATAGCATTGGCTGGCAACCAATCTACCGCAGAAAGTAATGGCAACCTATTGCGCGATAATCTTCTGCCCAGTCAGTCATGTCTCTTTCGAGACATGATCGCCCAAAGCGTGTCTCACGTATGGCACTTTACTGACTGACTCAAGAAAAAAATTATCGAGAAAGCAACTTCAAAACATTTCAATAAATTTTTCGAAAAGCTAGGAAGGTGTGGAGAGCCATGTTTACAAGATGGAGAAGGGGTAAAACATTTAAAATGTATTATTCCATATTATTTACTTTTTAAAGTTTACATTTTAGTTTTTAAGGCTTGCTTTCTTTTTTTACTGACGATTTGTTCATCTGTCTTGCTCTCTCTCAATGTCTCTCGTTCACTCAATAAATATGTATTTGGAGATTATGAAAAAAACGTGGGGGATCCGTGAAAGGCTATGATCGCTACGTTGTGAAGGAATATGTCATTTTAAAAAATCTTATCATTTCATTATATTTCTTGATGTAATTGCTGCTTTACACGTTCTTTTTCCCGTTTCCTTCTCTCAATGCATTTCCGGATTTCTCATTGTCTTTCAATAGTTTATTCCAAAGAAGACGAAACGAATAAAAAATCATCTTTCATCACACGAGCTGTTTATTTATTTAATTGTTTTCCTGAAACTCTGGTTCCATTCCGCTACTGAAACCAAACTTCCTCTTAAATATTCTTTTCTCGATTCATTCCTCTGTCGATTTTTTTTTCATTCGTCGCAAATCAAATTCGTTTTACGTTATTTCACATCAAAGCGTGTCTGCCTTTAAGAAATTCTATTCGTGTCTCAGTTATTTGACAATTCTACACCGAATTCACAGAACAATTTTAAACAAGTTATAACTAAGTTTTGTTTAGTTTAGTCTGGCACAAGGTCATGCCTTTAGGGAACCTCGTGCGGATCAAATACTGAACTCTCCAAACGAGGTGATCAATTATAGGACTATCGCTTTAAGTAAACATTTGTTCGCCTATCACGATTAACATCATTTTCTTTTTTAATATGCCATTCTCCTTCGGGACGTGGGTGATTATAGTTTTCTACATGTTTCTTATCTTTTGTAGCTCAAAGCATCCTTTGAAGAATTGGAAAGTAGAAAACAAGGTATAATCTCCTTAACGAATCTGTAGGAGTTGGCAGACAGAGATTAGGGGCGGTAGATAGCAAAAAGATAAACCTCATTAAGAGCTGCAAAAGACAGGAAACTGTGGAGGTCCATGATCCTGAAGTTACACAGCACATAGTAGAAGCAAACTTTCACTCTTTACTCTTCCTCTTTGTCCAATGCATTCACACAATCTTCTTAAGTAGGTTATTTTCCACTATTTTATTTGCCTTCAGTTGGTCCTGTGAGTATTAATTTTTCTCAGTCTTCTTTTCTTATTATGCATCCCAGACAATTTCCTATTTATCTTTACACTTTGACGTTGCTTCCATGTTTGAGCATGCATTTCAAAAGGTGTTCAAGACGCAAAAACCCAAGTGGTCCTCCTTATTCAAAACATTGGCGTAGTACAATCATCTTTCTTTCTAAACAAAGCTAATTTTAGTAATGATTTATATAGTCGGCCTGCTTCTTGAATGAGACTGCAAATAGTTTCCTTTTTACTTGTATAAAATTTCCGCCCCACATAGGTAGCCTGGTGTGGTACAATCTTCTCTTACTTGACCATGTGATAACTAAAAGCTTAAGATTAATATTGAAAATATAATCGATTGTAAGGATTGCTTTGACGATATCCAATATTCTATCGATCTAGTCAACTACATCCGATGACAGATGGGATTTCTTTCCCCCAGCAGAAGAAAATATGATGTTTTGGCCTTTCAGAAAAAACATCTAAATGTAATATCTACAAATGTCGTTTTATATATCTAAACTTATTGATAAATGGAACTTTGTCTCTCTGTGTGTGTGTGTGTGTGTGTGTGTGTGTGTGTGTGTGTGTATGGATGCATGTGTGTGGGTTTGTCTGTGTATGTATGTGTCCATTACCTATAGACGCCTAAACGGCTAAACCGATTTTCTTGAAACTTTACACAGTTGTACTATAAGCGTCTGCGAGTGTTCTTAGCTAGGTTTTGTGTCGAGGTACCCCGATAAAAATCGAAAATCGATAATCGACAAAATCGGGTTATACAAGGAGTGGTCCGATTTTAATAAAATTTGATACACCCATAGACAAAGACATAAGAAACAATATTCAGAAGTTTCAACGCTGCAGTTCTTACAATAGTGCAGAAGATCGATAATATATATATATATACATAAAAGGCAAGATGTTTGTGTGTGTGCCTGTTTATCTGCCTGTATGTCTGTATTTTTTCAGTCCTTTTATTTTAGTTTTTGCTTCGGGTTTGGCTCTAAGTAGGTATAATTGTAGTTCTTAGTCTCAGCCATGATACCATTTACTCAGAGGACTTATTTAGCCTTCAAAATTCAGTTTATGACGAAAAAAACTTATTTGATATCGATACCAGGAAATGAAAATTTGACTGACATCCATTCATTTTTCTTTCAGTCTACGGTTTTGCTTTAACTGGAAACAACAATTGCATTTTAGTCTTTTGTGCCAATGTCCAAAGAGTCTGAGCTCCAGGACCACGGATTAGTTTTAATGCTTTTATTACACCCGAGCAACGCTGGGCTATACAGCTAGTATATATATATATATATATATATATATATATATATATATATATATATATATAGCGAAACATATCTCTCTGCGGATGACTATTTACTCTCTCACACCCTGACTGAGAACTCTGGAAGAATGGTAGACTTTGAAAAAACAGTAGCTCCTCTAGCAGCTACGCATCGTTCATTCAATTATGGATTAGAACACTCTCTGACTACTGGCGTATGTTTACATGGTATAACACAAGCTAAAAATCTGTATCTTTCTACCGAGTGCCCATAACTCAGAAATAGAATCGCTGACTGAGGCCAAATCGGTCGGGTTTCAAAATCAATCGGATGTCTAACCGTACTGATGAGCTGTGATACAGCGGAACAGACCTCTCTGCGCATGACTATATATAAGTGAAGAGAACCAACAGCTCTAGAATTCTAAGTTCTCCGGCATTTACTTTTTTAAAAAAGTACTCAATACGACATTTATCGTAGATCATAATATAATTATAATTATTTTTATTTATTTAAAATTAATTCAATTGACATTAAGCATTGTTTTAAATTAATGTTCGAAGTGTTGTAATTATTTTCTTCGTTTTCATTTATTTCGATATACATATATATATATATATATATATATATATATATATATATATATATATATATAAGGAGAGTTTTGTAATTTCCTTGAAGCATTGTGTATATAACGTGTATGAATAGGTATTTGAAGGCTATCACAATGCGTTTAGTATAATACAGGAAAATAAAGAAGGTGTTGGGTATTACTTATTTATTATTCATTAATATTTCGAGATCAGAATCTTATCTTCGGAATTATAGGAGACCTTGATTTCACGTCCGTCCGCTGTTGGACCGTGCCTTTAAACGAATGGTCCTCTTTTGCTGCTACTGCTGTCGTTAATTGTAGTGAGTATGTGCGTCGGTGTACCTGTAAGTTGGCTAGTTCATGAATGTGTGTGTGTGTTTATGGTTTCAATGATATACATAACAGAAACAAATCAATCAATCATTGAGCATTTTTCCGACGAGATTAGAATCAAACTCACGTATAGTCTGAAAGTGTTTTATATCCCCGAAGAACTGATCGAAATAGCGGATCGCTTTGAAAATACTAACCAAATAGAAATTAAATATGTTCACCCAAACATTTGATATGAGTCTTTGTTCTATACATTTTTAAACAAATTATACTGACTTACATCCATAATATTTATCGGCTCGAAAAAGTAATCATTCAACCCAGTTAAAATACTATTTTAGTCTCTGATGTTTGCATTCGCATTAATGCAATTAAGAAAGACATTAATCTCGTTCCCCACGAAGCTAAGAGTTCAATAGTTGAACGGGAAATGTTTAAGACCTAAAACATTCATTACTAATGACGGAGTAACACTTCAAAATGTACTTTATTATAATTCTAATACATTTCAATTTATATTATATATATAACTTTACATTGTTTACATCGTTGAATAAATGTCTTTGTTTGAATAGTATGACGATGAACTACAGCTTGCAGCAAGGTCTCTGATCGGAAAATTGGAGATCTTGAAAAGCAATGGAACAACCTCTTTATTATGGTTGTTCTCAGGTCCATCCTGAACCGGGGTGGAAATATCTGTTATAGTCCTAGGTATAGGAAATAGTGAATCCAAACCAAAAAAAATATAAAAATACATTTTTATAGTAAAAATACCCGTAATATATTTTTATATAAAATATATTATTAACATTACATAGTCATAGTAAATTTATCAACAATACCTCTTTATTGTAAAACGACTCGCAATAAATTTTATAGTAGAATTACAAACTACGTTTTATGTTAAAATAAACAGCAATATATTTTATATTAGCTGTACCCGGTCACGCGTTGCTGTGGCTTAGTTTGGTTAAATGGAAAAAAAACGAAAAGAGAAAAGCGAAGGCGCACATTTAATTTCCCAATATTCTAGTTGTTCCATTGTCTGTACAGATATAGAGATTGTTTGGTTTGCATTTTTTTAAAATAGGATGTCGATAATAATTCGTTGAAAGAAAATGAATAGGATATTTTTTTTTAAAGCGAAGGGATTTTTCCTGTTTACTCCCGCCAAAACAGAAATAATAAGAAAAAATGCTTTGTTTAGCTTCAATTTGAAATTTTCCTGTTTTCTATGAAATAACAACGTTGTCTGTTTAGGCGTCCATGTTGAAATGAATTTTTTTTTTAGTTCGGCACTCATCGGCTCTAATCGACTTTGCAAAATATACATTTTTTTAATATTGTAATTAATATATTTTAATATAATGAATATAAAACACGCTCGTATTCGATTAAAATGCTATAGTAAGATTTCAAAACAATTGATGCAGCCGTTTTCTAGATTAGCGGATAGTAACAAACTAACAATTAGATTTTTATTTATATAGATTATAATAAATAACAATACATTTTATAGTAAAATGACTAACAGTAAATTTTATCTGTACATGAAGCCATACCATTGCTCTCAAAATGTAGTGAGTTGAGCCCATAAGTTATGTTAAAAATTTTGGCGGTAAATAACCCGTAGAGGTTGATATGTCACTAAAAATTAAACACGCATCTTAGTTTGAAAATACATATACGTATTTGTCGTGGACCCGGTTAAAGGTCCGGTAAAAATAACGCAAAAACAACGAAATAGGAAGATACGAATATATATTAAATACGGAAAGAATACAATACTTGGAACTTGGTTAGTAGGAAAAATTATACGAGTTAGTGTGGAATACTATGATTCGACCTTCGGCCTTAGAACTGAGACACGTAATGGTCATTAAGGTAGCAGTGTTTGTAGACTGACTCTCGACTGAGTTAGGCCTGCTCTAAGGGCGCTCGCCTCAGGCTACTTCTTTTCACCTCTTGTGAGGAGAGTTATAAGTAATGTTTGGAAGAGTTTATTCAGTCTGTTGATGATGCCGCCATGACAGCATTTCTTTTTGTCAAGTCTCCAGAGATAATTGATTAAAAACTGTCAAACTAGCTTTCATAAGGGCCCTTAAAAACAGACTCTCTGTATACTTAAAAAAATCTTTTTTGCATTTTTCTAAAATTTTAAAATTTATAAATTCCTGATGAATGAGCATGTATGAAAGGAAAAGCGTATTCATCAACCCCTGTCAATGAAGTAAAAATTCAATTCATACCTGATCAGCCATGCTGTATTTCGTTGTCTCATCTCTCATTATAAAGCTCTGATGTTCCTCCAGTCTTATTTTCAGAGGTGGTTGTTTTTCATCTTTATATTTTTTGCCACGTAAAATGGAGGTTATGAAGTAAACACAATTCTTGTTTATTTACTCCAATTATTAGATATTATCTTGACGAGAATTACGACGTAAAATTCAACTGCTTTTTAATATTGTCCTGATGTTTTATGGAGCGGATATTTCCTGAATTTTCTTGTAAGCAATTGGTGTAAGTCAGACACCTTGGGTTCATTTCCTGTTTCCTGCTGAAGATGTTTGTGTTATGTTTGCCGGGTCGTTGTTATTCCGAAGGGTATGCTTAATGTTGTACATTTCATGTTGGTATGTGTTTGGCTCCCTAATGCTGATCTTTACTCAGGGTTTCTTCGCACCTTATGTATAACAAGATGCAAAGTTGTTGTATTGGTCGGCGATGATGATCTTGTGATATATGAATATCTTGAATCTATTCAGTATGCAAGAGTGAAAAAAGGTAGTCATTAGATTTTGTGAAATAAAGTGAAAATATAGGACAAGAAAGATCACTGCAAAGTTAGACGTCTGAAAGAATCAATGGATATACCAGTCGATGAGTATCTCACAAGTAGACTTAGCATAGCAATAAATGCCAAATAGGAGCTAAAGAAAGATAAATGACAGAAGAATTTCAACAGCATTTGCATCAGCAGCGGCAACTTTAACAAAAAAGAGTATCACTAAGTCCAGAAAAGCATGACAAATATATTAACGTATTAATTCAAAACTATTTCCTTGTTAAGTGATTGTTTAAAAACAATTTCCCTCTCAAATGATTAATTGAAAACAAATTCTATTGTAATTAAATAATGCAAAAACATTTCCTTTTGAATTAATGAAAATCAATTTCTTTGCCAGTTGATTAACTGATTGTTGATTGTCAGTTGATTACTATTTTTTGTCAGTTGATTAACTTCCTTCAAATTCATTTTTAATACATAATTTCAATATTATTTCTCGGTTAATCGATTGATTAAAAATTAAATCATTCTCAATTTATTAATTTGAAACAAATAACTTGATAAATGATTAATTGAAAAAGAAAATTCCAGTCAATTAATAAATTCAATTTAATTTTCTATCAATTGATTAATTCCAAATAATTTCTCTGTCTGTTGATTAATTTAAAGGTATTTCCCTCTTAGTTGATTAATTCCAAACAATTTCCGTCTCAATTTATTAATTCCAAATAATTCTCCTCTCAGTTGATTAGTTTTAATAAATTCAAATATCCATTGATTGATTTAAAAGCCTTTACTTCACAGTTGATTCAAGTTAACTGATTAATTCAAAACAGTTTCCCTTTTAATTGATTACTTTGAAACAGTTTCCCTCTCAGTTGAATAATTCAAAACAACTTCCCTCTCAATTGATTAACTGAAAACAATTTACATCCAAATTGATTTATTCAAAACAATTTCCATCTCAGTTGATTAATGCCAAAAAAATTCAATCTCAATTGATTAATTAAAAACATTTTCCCACTCAATTGTTTAACTGAAAACAATTTCCCTCTTAATTGATTAATTCAAAACAATTTCCATCCCGGTTGATTAATTTTAGACAATTTCCATCTGAATTGATTAATTTCAAAAATTTCCCTATCAACTGATTATTAAAAAATCCCTCTCAATTGACTAATTCCAAATAATTTTTCTCTCAATTGATTAATTACAATAAATTTCTTTGTCCAAAGATTAATTTAAAATTATTAAGTTCTCAATTGATTAATTCTAAACAATTTCCCATTCAATTGATTAATTCCTAACAATTTCCCTCTCAATTGATTAGTTCAAAACATTTTCCCTCAAAATTGATTAATTCAAAACAATTTTCCCCTCAGTTGATTAATTCAAAATATTTTCCCTATCAATTGATTAATTTCAAACAATGGAGAAAAACAACTAAGAGCCATTTGAAATAGAAATAAAGAGCAAGAGTCGTTTATGTCTGTTTGAAATAAACCAGATAATTTTGCTTACATCAAATAGTAAATTTAATTATTTTGTTTTCAATTAAAACTAAAATAAAAGTTTCAAGAAAACGTTTTCATTTTTAAAAATTCTATTTGAAAGTTAGTTATCAAAAATTAGTAAAGGTACTTATTTTTAAGAAATCAGTGTGTTCAACAGGTTTTATTGATGTATCTTTGTAAATAAGGTTTTTTCAACAGTCAGATGTATTACTAGTATTTTTTTCTGAAATATATTGCTAGTAAAAAAAAATTCTTTCAATAATTATTGCAGGTAATATTTCCATTCACAAATATATTTCTGTTAATATTTTTTCCTTGAAAAATGCATTGCTGGTAATATGTATTCTTTGAAAAATATATCTCTGGTATTTCTTCCCTTGAAAAATGTACTACTGTTAAGAATTTTTCTATAGAAAATCCATTGGTAGTAATACTGGTAGTATTTTTTCTTAAAAAAAATTGATGGTAATATTTTTCCTCGAAAACAATAGCAATTAAGAAATGATTCAACGCACCTCACAACCTTTCAAACAGATTCTTTGCTATCGAATGAATTTTTTCGTCATACCCGAGTTGGTTTTTTTCTTAATGTTAAATTTACTAAGCGATAAAAAATGACAATAACCTAAGTTTGTATTTTTATGTTTTCGTCTACTGCATTTCCCTTGCTGATACTGTTTCCATTTTTTCTTTTAAAATCATGAGGCAGAATTTCGTGGCGATGTGGGAATTTTTCTCTTTAATTTTGCCTTATATCTATCTTATATATTTCTACGTCATTTTTTGACTGCTTAACGTGTGTTTTTCGCCTTACTAGGTCGAGCGGTTTCGAATATTACCACATATATATATATATTTACTTAAATATATTTTCCTATAATCTGAAATCATCGGTGATGTTCTTTAAATTGGAAAATTAGGTTTAATTTATTTCCCATGAAAAATGCAAATATATGTATTTCTGATAATTTCTATCGAGACAAATGTTGGTGATTGTTTACGGAAACATGGAGAAAAAATGAAACTCAATGAAGATTGAAGAACAATTAATTTTTTTTATTAGTGAATCCGAAATAATTTCCAAAATACTGAAAACTTACATCTCTCCTTGCTCTAGAATGTTGTCTGTGTGCCATATTTTCGTTATTCGATAAAATAAATATTTATTTCATTGATTTTCCGAAAAAAATAATTCAAATTTCTTCTCGCGAGAGTTCATCTGTATAAAAGTTATGACAACAACAACATAATAATATAATATATAATAATAATAATAATAATAATAATAATAATAATAATATATAATAATAATAATAATAATAATAATATATATATATATATATATATTAATAATAATAATAATAATAATAATAATAATAATAATATATATATATAACGATACATTCCCGCAACACCACTGAGTGAAGCAGCAGGCCTCTTGCAAAAGATTTATTGCATCCTTCTTTGGAAGAAGAGAAAAGAAAATTTAAACTGAAAAGACTAGGGCAGTCCCCAAATAGCTACTTCATGCATCTCAAATGCCCTGGTTGTTATAAAATTACAACAGTATTCAGTCATGCTCAGACCGTTGTCTTGTGCGTAGGATTCTCAACAGCTCTGTGTCAACCTACAGGTGAAAAAGCACGACTAACAGAGGGTTGTTCATTCCGAAGAAAACAGCATTGAATGATGTAAAAAAAAGAAAAAGAATGGATATCACATGTACCAAGATGCGTCCTTCATAAGGCATTTATATATATAATACCATTGATAAGACATGGCACTTGCCGAGCAGAAACCTTCATCATGTCAAAATACAACTACATCGCGAGAAATGCGAATAGATTTGGCAATCCCCTTTTATTCATAACCATGTGGTTAATACAAACAACGTTTTTTTTTGTTTTTTTTTTGTGGTGACAGTTGCAGGACTTTCAGATCTTCGGTCAAATTCAAAACTGTTTCTTTCCATCCTAAATTAAGCAGTCCACTTTTAGACTATAAACAAATTTGAAATGATATTCCATAATATAGCAAAGAATGTCCCTGTGTGTTAAAAGCCTTTTTCTGAATGTACTTTATAATCCCACGATACTAAATAATGTCTATTTTCAAGAGAAGTTGTTACTAGTTTCTTTTCAAATTTCTTTGAATAGTCAGATGCCAGTGTACTGGGAAATACACAACGCAAAATTTCACAGCACTAGTCAGCTTATGAACTTTTCACCACATCCTCATATCAAGAAAGTAACAATGCAGTTATTAATAAGATAAATTGACATTAATTTATACAATATTTCACAGTTTTAGGATCACTCGTTTATCGTCACCCTATGAACTTTTCGACCCTCCTTCGTGCCTGAAAAAACAAAACAATGCAATTATTAATAACAAGAGTTGAAAATTTGAACTTTTTAATTCAAGCGGCAAGAAAGAATATGAAATCTTGTATGTATGAATTTCAAATCTTCTTAATCTAAACATTTATAAATGGAACTTTGTCTCTGTGTCTGTGTGTCTGTGTGTGTGTCTGTTACCTATAGACACCGAAACGGCTGAATCGATTTTCTTGAAAATTTATGCAGTTGTACTATAAACGTCTGCGAGTGTTCTTAGCTAGGTTTTGTGTCGAGGTACCCCTGATAAATATCGAAAATCGATAATCGAAAAAATCGGGTTATAGAAGATACGATTTTAATCAAATTTGATACACTCATAGACAAAGACAAAAGAAACGATATTCAGAAATTTCAAGGTTGCAGTTCTTACAATAGTGCAGAAAATCGATAATGTATATATATAAGGCGAAATGTTTGTGTGTGTCTGTTTATCTGTCTGTATGTCCTTTATACAAATCCACAATTTTTATACGATTCCCACCGAAGTTCATACAAATATTCTTTAGGCTGAGTCTGAGCTCCAGAACCATGGATTAGTTTTAAAGCTTTCATTACACCCGAGCAACGCCGGGCTATACTGCTAGTCATAAATAAGAAGAGCTGAAATTAATGTATGCAAAATTTCTGAGTACTCCTTCATGAACTTTTTAGCACACCATCGAATTTTTTATATTGTTTTTAGTGGTCATTAGTATGTTTTATAGGATAAATAAAAAGCAACATCTTTATTTAAAACTAGCTGTATAGTCCGGCGTTGCACTTTTGTTTTAATTGTTATCTTGAAATGGTAAGGTCAAGTGCTCATTCATAAAGCTCCAGTATGAGGTTGCCGTGATGCGTAAGTTAAAAAAAAAACGCAAAGTAAGTATTGATTTTTGTTGTATTTGTAAAACGGGATTTATGCTTGATCAATTTTGCCAATTAACGGGAATGATGTATGTTTGGAAGAACGGGGGTGGACGGAAGCCTGTAATATGATGCGATGACTTTGGGACTGAGAAAAAGTGGATGCATTGTCGCTGCAACTTCGGAGAGGTTGGCACCTTGGAGAAATCAGGTAATCGTTATCATATATGATAAGGTAGAAGTTATAAAAAAATGTTTGTTGGAATACAACTAAGCGTTTCAGAGAAATAAACGATCACACAAAACAAAATTTTCCATTGATTTTTGCCGAACCCTGTGTGGCAACTCAAATTTTTGTTTGTATATTAAAGTATCAGACTTTGATCTACCAGTGACTCGATTTTGATTGAGTTTGATTGAATCGTCTTGGAGAAATGCATAAAAGTGCGCAAAAGACCAAATGAAATTTTGTTTGTAGTTGATTTTTGACGAACGCTGAACATTGATTCGAAAAGTTTTTGGGTACATCAAATATTCGGACCTTGATCTAGAAGTTACCTGATTTTGGTTGAATTTGCATAAAGCGTCTCTGAGGAGAAGAGTTAGTAAATTCTAAGCTTTTCGGTGATTTATGCCGTACCCAGTAAAACGATTCGAAAAAAATTTGCGTACCTCAAAGGTTCATGTAATGATCGACAAATGACCCAATTTTAGCTAAAATCGGACCAAAGGTTTTGGAGGAATAGAGTTTGTAAGAATGGAGACACACGAACACTCGGACAGACAGACAAACAGACATATCCATTTATATATATATATATAGATAATAACAAATGAGAAGGCCTTTAATAGAAAATGAACTAACAAAAATTAAGATATGCAAAATGTAGGCTTGATTTTTTGTTTTCAATAAATATACATTGCTTGTAATTCACAAAAATAAAATCAGACATTTTCTGTAGAACGGCATTTCGATAACTACTCGAATAGTCATAAAAACTTCACTTGCTACATTCTAAATATTAAAGAAAACGTTTTCTTTTACTTATTAATCCACAAGTGAGGAGAGAAGAAGTGGATTAATACCTTCCTAAAATGTCATAAATTAAATCCATGATTATAATCAGTTAAGTGCCATACGTGATCCACGCTTGGACGGTCATGTCTTGAAAGGGACACGACAGACAGGGGAAAAGATTTTTCCGCAGTAGGTTGCCATTATTTTTCTGCGGTAGACTTCTTGTCAAACAAGGCTATCGAACCCGATCTTTCCTGCTATTTAACCCATAGCTGGAGAGAGAAGCGACGGATTAATACCTTTTTGTCGCTTTTCTTTTTCCAGACTTGAGTGTAAGTGAATATAACGAACCTAACTTGGATTCGAAGTCTGCTCTCCGTTTAAAAAATTCGAGCCATTATTCATTACACCTCCCGCACATACAAGCTTACAGAGCCTGAAATTCATAAGCGATCACCCATCTAGTTACTGACTCGGCTCAATGTTGCTTAACTTGATCGTACGTGTACCGCTGCTTAAAAATTATAATTGCTGTAAAACCTAGAAATGTGAGGTTAGAAGAAAAAAGAAGAAAAAAGAAAGTATAAACGGGAAAAAAAGTTTAAATGAAGAAAAAAAAGAGTTAAAATAAAAGAAGCTTGAACAAAATCAGTCCTGACTTGGTATCTCGGCTTCAGTCGCATTCTCACCGTAATGGCGTGGCTTCTCTCGATCTTTCCTACAAATATGTTCATGGCAACTACTCTGATGAGCTTTTCTTTCCTGGTGACCCGACTACACAAATTTAAGCAAGCTACTACATTGGCATTCTGGTGCAGTGCATATCGACCCGGAACGACAAATCGGGGAGCCGAGTTCGAATTCCATTTGAATTCATTGCATTCACTTACGCACAAATACCCTTGGGAAATGTATTAATCCATCTCTTCCCTCCAGTTATGGGTTAATTAATAGTACAGATTTGGTACTATAGCCTTGGCTGGCAACCAGTCTACTGCAGAAAGCAATGGCAACCTACTGCGGGATAATCTTTAGAAATGTCTCTTTTCGAGACATGATCGCCCAAAGCGTGTCTCACGTATGGCATTTAACTGACTACATTGGCATCTAGCTCTTACGCATTTGAAATAGTTAAATGTAACTGTGACTTCTACAACAACAGTTACTTTTCTCGCACTTCACACCTGTGAAACTCTCTTCCGTGTACTTGTTTCCCTGATAGGTACAATGTCCAAAAATTTAAGTTTAAAGCCAATTTACATTTTCTAAAATCCAATGACCTTTTATCCTTCTTTCAATTACCACCGTGTCCAGTTTATTCTCTCACTGTAATTCCCGGGACACTAGTAACAGTCCGCCTAGCATAGAATGAAATGATTAAAAAGAAACGAGGTTGGCATCCAGTTATATAGCAGTCTTTAGCAACTATATATGCTAATATAATATGTTCGATTTTCATTGAGAGCCCCACATTTGTTCCAGACTAAGAATATATATATATATATATATATAGTGACGTAAATTAATAAGGATGTGCATTGTGGTGCAGTGGATATCGGCTCGCACAAATACACTCAGGAAAGGTATTAATATGTCTCTTCCCTCCAGGTATGGGTTAAATAATAGGACAGATTGGGTTCTGTAGTCTTAGCTGGCAACCAGTCTACCACAGAAAGCCGTGGCAACCTACTGTGGGATAATTTTCTGCCCAGTCAGTCATGTCTCTTTCGAAACATGATCGCTCAATGCGTGTATCACGTATGGCACTTAACTGAGTGAAATTAATAAATATGCATTCTAGGAGGGTGTACATGCGTATAGTATTATTAATCAGATGTTAATAAAACAGTTGGGCGAGGGCTTAGTCTAAGGTTTGTACAGGCATCCATTATTGAGGTTGAAGGTGAAATCTAAAAAAATTACGAATTTAGCGTTAGTTATGGTGGTAATGTTAAGATTATTGTCATTGAAAAATTTTATTAGATCCTTTCTGAGTTTACTCGTTATCTGTGGATTAGTTTTACTGAGGATTATCAATCCGTCCTCTCGGTAAAGTCCGGTTTTACAAAACTCGAAGATGTGCTTAAGATTCCAAAGCAAAAAGAGCCCTACCAAGTTGCAGGCCTCTGCAGCATCATAAGCCTCCATGGAGATGCATAAATCAAGGGCGACATAAACAATGACCTGTAAAATCCGTACATTAAGCACTCACCTACCCACACGTACATCAACAGGGAATCAAATCAACTTAAAAAATCACAAACAGCCTACACAAATCTATCCAACTTCGTTTAAGTACCAAATATAGCAATAAGGAAATTTTTGACAATTCTAAAATTAAATCATTAATGCTTTAGGAAAAAGTAAACAAAATACTAGTTTCGAATACTCCGTTAACAACGAGGTAGGCACAGAGATCCGAAGATGTATTGGGATGGTCAAAGATGCATTCCGAATCTCAGCAGAGTATTAATAAACTGCAAAAAATTGTTTGAAACAAAGAAAAGAAATATCTGATTTTTGGTATTTTTATCAAACTATTCATAAATACGTAAATCTAAAAAAAAAATCACTACTGAACTTTCCTTGTCTATTCTAATACTTGTAAAATCCAAAATATTAAAAAATGATCATACAAGGTTTTTATTTTATTTACATTTGCCTTTAGTCTGTGATTCCCATTAGAACCGCCATCTTTTCTTTACTCTCTTTTTCTTTGCAAGCAGCCCCATATATGCAGTGGCCATCTTCCTATTCTCCACCCCCACAACTAAACAACAAACCTGGCACTGAAAAAGAAATCGATTGCTGTGTTCCAGATTCTATTGACATGTGTGTCGTCCCACCGATGTTCACTTCGGTAGCTAAAGAACCTCAACATCCCCACAGCCGCCGACGTTGGAATCAGATTTTGTAGATTAAAGCGATCAAACGCTTCGGAAGAAAATGACGGTCGGATGATAACGAACTGGTGTAGAATCTACGCCGATTTCTGGATGGGGACGGCCTTTTGGGGACACGCACAAAATGCACACAGTTACACATACACACACTACAGCACACACACAAACATTGATACTTAAACGCACATATCGGTATACATCTTTCCCAATACTATCTAACGCATCGGAACACATCCAGATAAATAAATAAATAAATAAAACACTAACTTTTTGTCACAAACAACTCCAAAAATAGCAAGTTCGATTCTAGCTGAAAAACTGATACTTTCACTTTTTAGCTAGTTTACTCAAAATTTAGTAAATAATGAAGAAGGAGGGCTTTGTGTATTTAACACGCACATGGCATACTGAAGGCAAAAGGAAAAGTAGTAAAGGGAATAACCTATTTGTTTTTTTTAAATTGTTAACCAAAAACAAAGCCCAAGAGCCCATCAAGGTAGAGAATAATAAATAACATTGTTTTATAAACTTAAGAGGAGAGGATAAAAATCGTATATTATGATAATAGGTTATCTCTAGACTTAAAGAGGTAAAAATTGCAGCGACCAGGGAAGCATCAACTCGGGAATTTGTTCCACACAAAAAGGGTTCTTTGGAAGAATCTGTCCAAATTAAACCTACTTCTTATTAATTGGCTTTGTTTTACAGCTTATGAACATTTTTCAGGTTATTGGAAGCCAAAAATTATTTTCAGATTTTAAGAATTTTTATTTTCGATAATAATGATTTATAGATACAATTTATGTTGACCATGTCCACCATAGTTTATGAGTATAGAATACAGCGCAGTACGTAATCTGTTCCATGAAACAACGTCAAAATTAACACTTACGACTCAGACACTCTACTGAATCTGATTATATCGCCAATCCTCGGGAAAATATGGTCGACTTTATACACGTAGCATTGACTCATTTGAGCCTTTTGAGTGGTTAACCCTTCTATTGGTGATCTATCAAATGGGATAGCTCATGGCTAGCTCATTAGTATACAAGGGTACCCAAAAACTCTAATTTATATCAATAAACCCATTGCTGGGAGAGAAAAAGAGGGTTAATACCTTTTTAGAGGGTATTTATGCGTAAATGAGTACGACGAACAAGATTCGAAATTGGAACTCGATTTCCAATTTCGTGCCGATATCCATTACACAACACGCACACCCAAGTCTACAGAACCTGGTATTCCTACGCAGTCACCCATCTAAGTACAGACCAGGATCAACACTGCTTAATTTCGATGTTTGTATGGGTACCGGTCTTTTAACTTTATATGACGGTAAGCGTTTTTCTAATGCAATACGAAGAGAATAGGAATTAATTTGTTTCAGCTTAAGAGGCATGAAATGTTTTACCTGTGAAGTTTGTAATATGTCATGCTATTGAATGTATTTTATCAAAATATTTGCCATGGAATATAACAATAGAGTAACGAGAGGCTTCGAAACGAGTTTATTCAAATGGATAGCAGAGGAGAGTTTGAAAGAAGAGAAAATGAAAGGTAAAAACAGCTAGAAAAGATTAGAATCTACAGAGAGCCATGAACGTTAACATCTGAAAATGAAAGGGCATATAGAGGAAGAAGACGAGCAACGAAAACAAATAAGTGACAAGTTTTCTAACAGAGGATAGAAAATGTGACACCGAGATCCGAAGATGTAGTGGATGTCCAAAGATGTATTCCAAAGGCTAAGCAGAATGTTAAGAAACAGAAAATTTCGTTTCAAACAAACAAAAGACTCTTGAACTCATAAGTGATATCTGTCCTCTCATACGACAGTGACCGCTGGTTAATATCTCCAAAGATGAAAAACAAAGTTGAAACAACAGAAATTTCTGAGGCACGTAGTAAGGAAAGTGGGCTTGGAGAATCTTATACTCACAGGGTAGATAGAGGGACAGAGAAAATCAGCGCGTAACAAACTTGATGGGCTTGATCAAATGTATGGCAGAATAGAATTGTCTCCTTTTCTTTCTCTCTTTCTCTCTCTCTCTCTCTCTCTCTCTCTCTCTCTCTTTCCGCTGTATTCTCTCTGACAGCAAAATTAATGAATGGTTTGAACCAAAATTTCGTACAGTCATATATTTTTTTCTATTTCAACTTTCTCTCTTTCTATCGATCTATCTTTATACCTCTCCCTCCCACCAGATTCTACAGAAGGATGCTTAGGATACCATCGACCGAACATGTGACCAACGACAATGCTTTAGAGAAAATGGAATAAAAAATGAAAATTATTTTTAACATCAGGAAGAGGCAGTTGAAATGTCTAAGACACGTAATACAGAAGGAAAGCTTGGAGAATTAGATACTCACAAGACAGAAGAAAAGAGGACAGACAAAAGCAGCGTTTAACATACTTGATAGGTTTCATCAAATGGAAGTCAGAACAGAGTTTGGCTAAATGACAAACAAAATTTAAGAGCTACATGGAACTAGAAGATGTAGAGGGCTACGTCATGAAGGAACATAGCTCATAAAAAGAGGAGATAAATCATTTATGCTGATATTAGTTGCCAATTCTTAATTCAGTGAAGAATGTATGCATTCCATCAGTCGGTTTTTCGGTAGAGTGACATTTGCTTCTAAAGAAAATAACAGGTTTTTTGCTAAAATTAAAACGAGGCTATTAATTTTGCCTCGTTTTCAATTTTAGCCTCATTAATATCATTATAGAGAACGGTGTCTGACGTTGCCAAAGTCTTTTCTGTGACTCATCGAACTTCAACAAGGAAGAAATTGCTTCAATTATCGGCCTATCAGCTTTTTTGCCCGTAAAAGACGCACCCTTTTATAAAAATAATCAGTGTAAGGGAACGAATAAGAATATATCAATAAATATTGGTCGTTCAAACAAATACATTATTTTTTCATATAGCCGTTTATACATACGCCTCTATATACCAAAATATACGTACCTATATACACATATTTTAAAATCAATTTATTTTCAGTAAGGCGGTAATGCCACTACAACTAAAGGGACCACTCAAAGTGAAATAAAAGATACCCTCTACTCCTGGTAAACAGATCAGTAAGGTTGGTGGGAACGACGATAGATGAGTCTATCTACTCTTAATTCTTATTATATTATTATAAATTTATTATATCGTTTTGCAGACAATATTGATTTTATAGCGGGCAATAACATTGAGCTTCAAGACCTGAATAACCAACTTATTGAAAGAAATGGTTAATATGGAATAGAACTCAAGACAAAGACACTGTTTCCATATCTGGTCTGGTGTTCTTGCTATTCATCTCGGAGTTCACGACAAAATGTAAATAGTGATCTGCAATATAATCGGTCCTGACTTGGCATCTCGACTTTTTTCACTTTCTCACCGATGTGACGTAACTTCCCTCCGTCTTTTCTACAAATATTTTCAATGCAATTGCTCTGACTAATTTTTTTCCTGATAAGCATCCCACTTCAATTTAAGCCTCTAGATTGGCATCCAAAGTGCCATCTATTTACCATTGAAATAGTTAAATGTAACCGCGACTTCTCTAAAATATTTTCTTGCACTTTCCGTCTCTGGAACTTCCTTCCGTTTACTTGCTTCATAGATAGCTACAATCTCCAAAAACTAAAATTCAGTGTCACTTACTATCTTCTATATTCTTGAATCCCATTCATCTTTTATCCTTTGTTTATCACCCCCTAGACCCATTCATTTTTCTCACTGTAAACCCCTGCTCACTGGTGCCGCCTTGCTTTGGGTGTTATGATTAAAAAAAATTTGTTCCATTTAAAGTTTTTTCTTCTATTTCAGTCCCAGTAAACCTGTCGCGTCTTAGAGACTTTAGCTCCTTGCTTGGGGTAAAGTGATTAACAAAAATAATATAATAAACAATGAATTTTATAAAAAATAAATTAAAAAATAACAATCATTTCCTTTAAAAAAGCACATAACTTTCTCAGAGTAATGAAAAACACGCCCATTCATTAAGACATGTAGCTTTCAGGATTATGAAATTATAGCTGTAGATGGATAAAGAAGATAGACTCATGACTTTACCAAGGATAAAAGTTGTTTTAGCACATAACGAAAACCATATCGCTTGAAAATCTCCAACAGCAACAACACAATGGTCATTGTATGTAACTAGACGAGAAAATAATCATATAATTGCTCTTAATTTTTTACATTAATTTAAGCAAAATGTTTGAGAGAAAATATTTTCTGTGTGCCATAACCCTTGAGAAGTTCGGTGATTATGGCTCTTCACAATTTTTAGCCCTTTGTAATTCTTAGTACATTTTAGCCATTTGCTATCTCCCATAAACCTTGGTCCTCCATCCATTTATAAAAGCTCGTTAGGTAGGCTATACACTGTTTTCTCTGTCACTCTTACCTTTCATATGATCTGTGAAGGTAAGATTTTCCAAGCCCAATTCCTTTATTATATACCCTAGAAATTTAATCTCTCTCTTTCTGATGTTAAGTATAAATATTCATTTTGTTATTCATTTTCCCTAAAAATTCATAGTTGCTGAAATATTTGGGCCACGTATCCTAAGCATCCTTCTGTAGAAGCGTTTCTATTTATTTTCTTTTTTATTCATCTGTGAGGAGATTGTCCCGCGTTCCTTTTTCATATAGGAAGACTGACATTACGTAACATTTCAGGATTCTTTTCGATGTACCTAACAAAATTGTCATGTTTCTTAATAATTTGCTTAGTTTTTGGAAGGCTGCTTTCGCTATCACGATATGCTTTCAAACATTTCGCTATCATGATATGCGTCCAACATTCGAAAACGCTATAATATTTATAAGACTTTAGAAGTTTAATTTTTTGAAAAACTGTTTGGAGAAATCGATTTATAAATTTCAACCGACATGAAGATTAACCGTTCGGTAAATTAAGATTGAATTCTTCCTGTGTAGAAACGGCTTATTCACCATTAGAGCCAAATCGATCGCAACAGGCTAGATCGGAATTGGAACACAGCTCAGTAATTCAACTTTTCTGGTGATATCAATTATACCAACTGCATGCCGTTCCCCTCCTTGATGCTACCTCATTAGTCCAACAGAGAGTGCTCACAAGTTAACCGGACACCTGCAGGAAATTTGGTCCTCCAGGTCTGAAAATCCGAACGTCCTAATTCCAAACAATCATAAAATAAAAGTGAACATGGACCTGCCTGTTAAAGAAGCCATTTGTATTTACAAACATATGTATATGACTTCAAAAGAGTTAAAATGTAATTAAAATATTCTTTAGTTGAGTAGAAGTCTTTGAGTCATTGTTACATGTAAAAACTGTGTTACAGAAAGGTTTTGATCGTCAGCAAAGGTTCACTGACTGTCCAAGCTGTTTCTGTTAGAAATCATTCATTTGAAGTCGGCAATAAATGTTTTCTTTCAGCACGAAGGAAAAAGCTATGGAACCACATCTTTGAACAACTTGAAGACATTCATGTCTCTACTGATGAAAATCAAAATATGCTTATATTCATGAAATATTTTCCTAAAAGTTGGCACGAGAAAAATACGGCATTAATTTTCTCTGGTCAAATATTTCACATGGTGATGGTAATTTTTAAGAATAAACA
The DNA here is from genome assembly GCA_037127315.1 of Ascarosepion bandense. Classification (NCBI taxonomy): domain Eukaryota; kingdom Metazoa; phylum Mollusca; class Cephalopoda; order Sepiida; family Sepiidae; genus Ascarosepion; species Ascarosepion bandense. The sequence goes on from JBBBDQ010002224.1 coordinate 430,193, forward strand.
CTTTGATTTAAACAGAGTGTGTTGTAATTTGGAATCTTTTAGGCAATCTTTTGAGTATTGTCTGTTATTTAGTACAAAATAATGTCTGGGCCGGTTTTAAAATGGTATGCATGTGGGGATGTAATTGCGTTGGAAATAGCGTTTCTTTACTATACGCTAATGGTTTTGTATTATTTAAGGTAAAAAAAATGGTCCTAATTGCGAATTGAATATCATGAATGAAAGAATTGATTCTTCCACTTTTCTTTCTTTCTTTTTATATCTAGACCTTATAGATAATTGACTTTCTAAGCGCCGCTTAAATGTGGTACAAGGCCGAAAATATGGGCTACCTGGTGAGGATCGAACTCATTACTCAGTTGTAATAGTTTTTAGGGTCAAGCTTGCTAAATATTACACCACGTCGAGGTGCTCCCGGACCTGACCTAGTAAAATTCTTCGATAAATTTCACCAAAATTTAGTAAAAGTATATTTTAAAAATTTAATACCTGGGAAGTGCTCTAATAGAAGACAGAAAGTGCGACACAGAGATCCGAAGGCGAATTGGCATGGTGAAGGACACATTCCAGAAGCTGGGTAAAGTATTAGACAGACAAATTTCACTACAAACAAAGAAGTGAGTACTAGATGGCTGTGTGATCTCAGTTCTTCAATATGGCAGTGAATGTTGGACAATATCATCAAAGATGAAGGAAAAACTTGAAGTAACTGAAATGTGGTTCTACAGAAGGATACTCAGGATATCGTGGACCTAGCATGTGAGCAATGATGAGGTTTTGAAAAGGATGGAGACAAAAAGGAAATTAATATTGAGCATCAGGAAGAGACAACTGAAGTTCCTGGGACATGCAATGAGGTAGGATGGCTTGGAGAATCTGATACTGACAGGACAGATAGAGGGGAAAAGAGACAGAGGAAGGCAGCGGATAACATATTTGAAGAGCCTGAGCAAGTGGATGACAGAACGGGGGTTGCGTGGTGTTACAGGAGAATGTATGCTCAGAGCCACCAGGAATTGGGGGACGTGGAAGGCCATGATCGCCTACGCCCTGAAAAGACAAGGCACATAGAAAAATAAAGAATATCTCAATTATTGGATTTATAAATATATTCTCTTTTTCAGAATAGATGGTTTTATTTTTTAACCGATATTTTTATTAATTCAAGTGGTATGTCTTCGTGGATACTCGTGTTTGAAATTGACGTTCAATTTTTATTTTTAGATGTGTGTATTACGTTATCGGGTTGCGCAGTCCAAAAGTTTTAATTAAGAGAATTTGCTGTACATTTTTATAAAGATTTTTTAAGTTCTCAGTTATTTGGTGTTAACGTATTTTTCTTTCTGTTTCTTTTTTAATTCTTTCTCTCTTATAAATACAATCCTTCGTTTTCTGGCTCTTTTTCTTCATCTTTCTTTCTTTCTTTCTTTCTTTCTTTCTTTCTTTCTTTCCAAACGGCCGCATGAACAGAGCTGCAAATTCGCATAGATATATTGTTCCCTTCACTCTGTCTCTTCCCAGGCCTTGTCGACAAATAACAATTGAATGAACGGAGCCGAAAGTTGATACAGATAATTTTCTCCTTCTAAGTCCCTCTCTATTTCTCACTCTCTCTGTATCTCTATCTCACGCACTTTCTCTCTCTGTCTGTCTCTCTCTCTGTCTTGCCGTCGTATCCTCCCTCCTCAGAAGAGTATAGACTAGACGCTAAAATTACTGGATGATTTGAACCAAAATTTCGTACAGACATATGTTTTTTTTTTAATTTCAACTTTCTCTTTTTCTATCAATGTAGCTTTCTAGCTCTCCAGCCCCCAGCACACCTCTGACACCGCAGAAGTACCGGATAAACTTTTTTTTATTCTACCTTTCCTCTCTCTCTGATATCAATAGAAAAGCAAATGAATAATTTGTGCAGAAATTTATTTCACGCATATTGGTTTTTGTTATTCTAATTCTGAGTCCCTCTCTCTGTCTCTGTCTCTCTCTCTTTCTCTCTCTCTCTATATATATATATATGAGGTAGTGCAAAACTTATGCAAAATAATAAAAATGTGTTCGATGTATAACAACCTATTTAACATTTATACTACTAATAGTGTTCATTTTTAATGGTGTCTAGTGCCAAGATTGTTGCATTATTCAGGAGTTTACTGGTGGAAAGGCATTTTAGGCAAGCAGATTTTCTTTCGATATCAAGGTAAGGCTAGAGCTACGAATAATAAATATGATATTTGGTGGTCAACATTCTTAGCACAATTCTGAGTTTTGTGATAGATGCAATCAAGTGCAGATTTGAAAATTAAGAAAATGCATAGTAATTATATATATATATATATATATATATATATATTGTGTGTGTTATTTTACATATAGATATACACACAAGCACACACAGACACACGCTTATATTTTCTGGTGTTAATAAAACAGTGCTCAATCTAATATCAGAGAGCCATAAAATATAAGCACCTGATGTTTGTTGAGTGCACGAAACACCTAGCCGTGCCATAGACGTAGGATAATATCTATGTTCATTAATATATATATATATATTTTCTAAACATATGCTTTTAAATATAAGAGACAATGAATGTCTATTATGTTTAATCATGAGCCGTTCTAAACGTAGTATTTTGCTTTAATTTCAGTTAAAAATCAGACAGATTTTGGTCAACAATACGGCGATCCTTACTCATACACACAATAAGAGGAACCTGCAGATATTGGAGGTCATGTACATCAAATCAAAACAACCAACACTCAATAAAATCAACTTTAAAACAGGAAATAACATATTACATTGCATTTGACTACATGGTTTTGTTGTCATTTCGCGCTATCCCGCGGTGTGACGTCATAAAACCGCATCGCAAACTTAAGAACTGCGTTTATTATTTTTGGTAACTATTGCCGTTGCCAAGCGGAGTTTTATGTCAACACAAAAATAAAATCGTCGGTGATGGTGGATTTTATAATATTTCAGTTTAAACTACCTCTCTGAAGATGGCTCATGTGAGCCGAAAGCTTAGAAGAAAACCAATAAATAATTATCCAAATGTTGGAGAATTTTTGTCTTTATTTTCAACTGAAATTAAAGCAAAAATACGACGTTTAGAACGGCTCATGATTAAAGATAATAGACATTCATTGTCTCTTATATTTAATAGCATATGTTTAGAAAATTACTTGCTGCCTCGATATACTATATATATATATATATATATATATATATATATATATAAAACCGTTGAATAGCCATTTCTACGAAGACTTCCTCGCTTTTTCAGCAACGGCGAAACGAAAATTTTATTTATTCAAATTCAAATGACAAGAGATTTTATAACGGTAGAAGGCCATCAAAATCATCCATCCACAGGAAAATAAAATGGGGTGAGATTAATCATTTTTAATTTAAGTAAGTAAACAGGGAAGCAGACAGATACCTATGTATCATATTAGAAGACACCCGCTTCCCCTTATCTGATATGAAAGTTTAAGATTTGAAATTTAGCCATGTCAAGTGAATTGAAGAGGTAGGGGAACGTAAGGAAACAAGAAAAAAAGTAGAAAAAGGAAAATTGTTGTGGATTCTTGTTTAGAAAACCACACAATATAATAATAACACAAAACAGATATGAGGATATTTAACAAAAGATATACAACCTGTATACGGTTAGTAGTTTCAGGAATATTTGTTAGTAGGTGTCAAATATATACAAAGAAGTAATTCCGGGTAATAAGTTTATATTCTTGTTGACCAACAAGCGGCGGTTCAATTGCTCTGACAACCACTACAACTTTAACAACAACAACAATAACAACAACAACAACAACAAATCTCTGACACACTACAGACACCTTACAGACACCCCTTCTCTGTAGGCAGGATTATAAGTACACCATAGACGAGTCCATTGAATGAGTAAAAAAATAGTGACTCCCCCAACACCCCCTCCCTAGTTTCGTTTTGGGAGGAGCTAGCATTTTTTTTTTGGTTTGAGATTTAATTTTCTCAACGGCTTCCAAAGTACTTTTTCCAATCGCACCAAACTTTTTTTGAAAATGACGAGCTTGGCTCTTCATTCTTTCTTTGGTTTATGTGTGTCACTAGTTCGCCTGGTGTGCAAGTTTTTCCCGTAACTATCGGTGTGATAAATACGGTTTTTTAGCGATTTCTGTTGTGATTTTCTCAACGGCTTCTTGAAAGTACCGCTTTCATCATGCTTTTTATTTTTTTTGCAACAAGCATTAATGGGTAAATCCCATATATTAAATTTCTGCGTCCAATCCGTTCCTGCCAGTTTGTGTGTGTTTTTCGTTACGTAGATTTTTAGATTTCTGATTTTTCCTTTAAATTTTACATTTACAATAATTTCTCTTTCCAGTTTAATTCTTTTTCCTGTTACTGATTTTGCGATTTTTTTTTTTGTGTGTAGCATGGTCGGCCTATTTAACTTCCGCTATATTTGTAAGTTTATTAATGTAATGTCTGATCCTGAATCCAGTTGCAATTTAATTTTTTTTATTCAGAATTTCCATTTCAATGTATTTTCTCATATTTTCCTTGCTCTCATTATTATTTTCCAACTCAAGCAGATCTTACTCTGTTAGGTTTATTTTTATTTATACCGATGCTTTGTGGCCCATCTTACCACACTCTCGGCAGTTTTTTATTTAAAAAACAATTTTACGCCAATGCCATCCACCACATCTGAAACATGCAGAAATGGTGGGGGGGTTGTTTTTTATTGGATGCTTGTCAAACGTAGTTTTATATTTTTTCTCTTTGGCATTATAATTTTCTTCTGTCTGTGGGGAAGGTCAGTTAGTCAGTTAAGTGCCACACGCGATACACGCTTGGGCGATCATGTCTCGAAAGAGACATGACTGACTGGGCAGAGGATTATCTAGCAGTAGGTTGCCATTGCTTTCTGCGGTAGACTGATTACCGACCAAGGCTATAGAACCCAATCTGTCCTGCTATTTAACCCATAACTGGAAGGAATAGACGGATTAATACCTTTCCCAAGGGTATTTGCGCGTAACTGAACACAATGGATTCAACTGGAATTCGAACTCGGCTCCCCGGCTTCTCGTTCCGAGCCGATAAATTTCTTTTTACTTTCGAATGTGCGCAACTTCTGATTCTTCAATGTCCTTGCTAACTTTCTTTATGCTGAGGCATTTCTGGCAATCCTCTGCCAATTTTTGTAATGTTAGACCTGACTCGTTTTGCAGTTTCGTCAGCATGCGTTTTCTCATTTTGCTGTCTTTAGCTGCAACTAGTCCTTGGACAAATATGAGACACTTGTAATTATCTGGAGTAAGCTCCGACAATTTAAAATCGTCACAGTGTTTATTGACGGTAGCTTCGAATGTAGAGTAGTACTCGTTTTCGTCTTTTCTGAGATTAAGGCATTTCCACCTTTTATGAAACAACGAGATGTTTGGGGTAAATAACTCTGTGAGGCCTGTCAATGCCTCATCGAACGTTAGATCATTCGTTTTTTTAGGAAGAATATAGTCTACGAACTTAGTGTGTTCGTCTGTGCTTAATTTGTTTCTTTTCACTCCAATGTTGACAGTCGATATTAAAAAATATCCTCGTATCGTCTGTAATACTCTCCAAAATGTTTTTCTTTCTCAACTGAGTATTTAAAAATTTCAATCGCGTTCCACACCGCATGTTGTGAAAATGTCTCCCCCTGTGTTCTTATCCAGGGCTGTGTTTGTTAATTTCCATAACAGTTCTTGTAATTGTGTTTGTCTTTCCTCATTTGCTTTTTGCATTTCAATTTGGATTTCTTCAATTTGCTTTTGCATCTCCATTTGTCTGTTTTGCATTTCTATTTGTCTTTCTTCGTTAGCCTTTTGCATTTTCATTTGTCTCTTAACGGTTTCCAGCATTCCTTTTGAAAATCTTCCATTTTTCTGCTGTTTCGATTCCGCGAGGGATTTGATTTTTATCAATTACTTTCTAGCAGTTAATTCCGACAGTATTTCTCTATCTCTCGGTGTTAGTGTCGACAACGTGTTTGTGGTCGACTTGTTTGAATCAATTTGTAGCACACTTTGTTAAAGTGATTCGGGGGTTGGGGGAGAAAAAGTCGTCACGATTTTGTTGTGTGACTTGTGCTTGAATCTGTTTCGCCAATTTGATGTTGCCGACTCCTCTTATGTGATTTTCGGGGTCCTCGACGCTGATTTTCTTCTTAGTGTTATGCGTGAGTTCGTTCTTTTTTGTCGCCAATTTGCTCTTTGCGACTAATGCGACAACGTCTTTTTTCCTCCGTGTGCACTTGTTCAGAAATCCTTTTATGCCAAATTTTTGACTTTAGAACGTGTTTTCCTCTCCTCGTGAACTTGTTAGAATCCTCATCGTGAAATTGTTGTTTGGCGAGAATGTATTTTTCTCCGAGAGAACTTGTACGAATCCTTCGTAGCCAAATTGTTGTGGCGACTGACTTGAGTTTTTTCTCACCGCGTGAACTTGTACGAATCTTTCGTCACCAAATTGTTGTGGATTCTTGTTTAGAAAACTACACAATATAATAACACAAAACAGATATGCGAGGAAAAATGTAAGTATATTGAGAAAAAGATATACAAAGTGTACACGGTTAGTAGTATCAGGAATATTTGTTAGTAGGAGTCAAATATATACAAAGAAGTAATTCCGGGTAATAATTCTATATTCTTGTTGACCAACGAGCGGCGGTTCAACTGCTCTGACAAGCACCAACTCTAACAACAACAACAACAAATCTCTGACACACTAGAGACACCCTACTGACACCCGTTCTCTGTAGGCAGGATTATAAGTCCATTGAGTGTATAAAAAAGTGTGACTCCCCAACAAAAAGGAAAAAAGTAAAAAAGGGTGGAAGAGGTGGTTGACTGGGAAGTAAGCTAAAAAAACATTTTCCCATAGAAACAAAAGAAAACTGCTACCATCAGTGTTGAAAAAGCATTGAAAAATTTACCAAAGAGATTTTAGTTTAAATAAATAATGACTAGGACAAATTTCATTTAGACATGCAAATTTTTATATTTTGCTCTGTAATTAGAATATAATATTTGCAGCGAGCCCGCCATCTTGATCAATTTTAATATTAATGAAATTAATATTAATTAGGATCGGGATTTTCGGATTTACCTACCTGATTATCCTTTTGGATTTTATATATATATATATATTGTGTGTGTGTGTGTGTGTATTTAGGCAGCATTTTTTCATTGATGCATGTTTTTTTAGAAAATATAGACAAGTTTTGTCAACTTGTCTTGTGTCAATTTTTTTCATATCATCTGATAAACATTATAGCATTATCGTTGAAAGTGGAAGGAAAATTACAATATTGATACATGTTTTATATTTCATCATTTCTGAGCTTTTGGTTTGCGTCAGCCATTATCAAAGATGACAATTGTGTTGGTTGTAATAAGCAGTTCGTGGACGAACGATAGTAGTAGTCGTCTATTTTGTTTGTATGGAAACCTAACCTGAACAAAATTAACTACGAAATCTCCACAAACATTCTCATCTATCTACTACTAAGAAGGTTGGGTCACTATGTCGATCCAGGATGTTTTTACCGCCTGAATCCATCCTGCATATATACAAGTCAACCATCCATCCGTACATGGAGTACTACTGCCATTTATGGTCAGGCGCCCCTGCCGTTCTCCTCAGTGTATTTGACAGGCTTCAAAGGAGAGTCTGTAATCTGATAGGTACTGATCTGGCGGCTCGACTGCAGCTACTTCCCCACTGTCCAAATGTGGCCTCCCTTTGTTCTATAAATACTTTCATGGCTTCTGCTTGGACGAAGTTAAGTCACTGGTGCCTCCTCAACAGGTGTTTACTCGTGCAATCAGACTGGCAATTGGGTCCCACCCATTCACAGTTAGGTTAGCCAAATGCAGACGACAATTCTACTCCTGCAACTTCTTCTCTCGCACTTCCCGCCTATGGAACTTGCTCCCATATTCTTGCTTTCCTGACCGCTACAACCTTCAGAAATTGAATTGCAAAGTCAATACTCATCTACTAACCACTGGACTCTAGCTCTCTTCCCACCCTCGTATAACCTTCCCTTTCTCTCTACCTATGTATCTTTCATCGCACCTGCATTCTCAGCTTTCTATTGCTCCTTTCTAACTAGTTTGTACTCCTCACTCTTTTCTAATTAATCTTTTTACAGTTATGTAGCCCCCACCCCGCTCATCAGTGGCATTTCTGCCTTGCTCGGGGTGAAATGATTAAAAAAATAATGCCTATAATAGATAGCAGAAGCGATTTATTATCCGAATGGCTTTTCATACTTAATACTTCTCGCCTCTACTCTCGCGTGGTCATGTGAGACACAAATGGTTGTAGTGCAATTTCGCTTCCAGCACGCACACACGTGTTCGCCAATCTTCTATGCAAACAATAGTGCTCAATCGTCGGGCGAGTGTACACGTTTCGAACCATGATCAGACTAAAATTGTAATATTGGTGCCACGACACATGCGCATGAATGAAGAATGCATGGAATTTAAAATATTTTGTTTTTTTAATTCAATCTAGCCGATTTCATATAGATTCTTTTTCTTTCACCTTTGTTATTAGGTATCCCATTCAATGATAAAAGATCTTTTTTTTTATAATCGTGCTGCCCCAAGCAAAGTATTTTACTGCCAATGTTGTGCAGGGGGTTACATAGAAGGAATGTTATGAGGAGGAGTGAGAGGTTGTAGTGGGTGTCAGGAAAAGAATAGGAGAATGAAAAGAATACTGATGAAAGTTGGGTGGACGAAGAAAAAAGCATGAGAGAGAGAGGATGTAAGTTAGTGAGACAGGAGATAACTATTGACATTACATTTAAATTCTTGGAGATTGTAACTGTCGGGAAAGCAAGTATGCGGAAGGGAATTCCACAGTCGGGAAGTGCAAGAAACGAAGCTGTTGGAGTAGAATTTGCGTTTACAATTTATTGATTTCACAGTAAAAGGGTGGGGCCTAGTTGTTAATCTTGTGGCTCGAGGAAATTTGTATACAGCGGGTACGAGTGAGCTAAGTTCATCGGAGCAGAAACCGTGAAAGCATTTGTAGAAGAGACACAGGGGAGCCACACTGCGTCGGTGAAAAAGCGACTGTATCCTAGCTGCCAAGTCGGGATCAAGAATTGTGAAATATTGTAAGAGCTGAGGTGTAAATTGAAGTAGAAAATCTTGTATTTAAGCCACTCTCTAGTGAATTATTTTTCTTTTTTGTAGAATGTTTTATGTCAAAATTGTGGTCAGTCACATTATGTTGGGCGACCATCCTACTTGATGTGTTGTTTTATAAAAGGTCCCTGTTGTGTTCATGTAATCTTTCTTTAGATTCTTTGAGGTTTCTCCTTTGTATTTTTTGTGAAAATTATTAGTGATCGGGTAAATTTCTCCTTCAAGTTTTAGCTTATTGTTTTTGGTCAATATTGACAATAGACACGTTTTGCAGAACAATACATCAAAATAGAAATGATTCCCAGCATCACCCATTTATGCTCATGTGTAAACGCACCACCATAATAAGTTTATTCCGAATTCCTAAAGGACGAAATTCCATTTTGTCAGACGTTTTTTCACAATATTGCTTTCGGTATTGGTATTCTACAATCCACCAATATAGACACATCTGAAATAATATATATATATATCCGAGTGAATATAGAATGAGGAGAGAAAAAAGAAAAAATTCTCCGTCCAAAACATTAATTTAAAACAGTGCTCGATATATGATGTATAGAGCTGTGAAAATTTATTATAAATTATGTTTTAGAACATGTACATGTGCGTTGTGGTACAGTGGATATCGGCTCGGAACGAGAAGCCGGGGAGCCGAGTTCGAATTCCAGTTGAATCCACTGTATTCTCTTACGCGCAAATACCCTTGGGAAAGGTATTAATCCGTCTATTCCCTCCAGTTATGGGTTAAATAATAGGACAGATTGGGTTCTATAGCCTTGGTTGGCAGCCAGTCTACCGCAGAAAGCAATGGCAACCTACTGCGGGATAATCTTCTGCCCAGTCAGTCATGTCTCTTTCGAGACATGATCGCTCAAGCGTGTATCACGTATGGCACTTAACTGACTGACGTAATTTCTTCTATATATGTCCTCTTCTCTACAATCATATGGCTGTTTCAGCGTTTGGACTCAAACACATCATCGGGAGAAATAAAGGTTTGGAATCATTCTCTGTTTATATTTGGTTCGTTGTTGTCATGGGGGCTGGTTGGGGTTATTGGTAATTAAGTGAATGTATTTCTCGTTGTGACCGTTAGACTTTTGAAGAAGTCTAACGGTCAAAATTTAGAAATTTAGGTCGCGCAATAACTCGGGGATGGGAATGTGCGTTGTGGTACAGTGGATAACGGCTCGGAACGAGAAACCGGGGAGCCGAGTTCGAATTCCAGTTGAATCCATTGTATTCACTTACGCGCAAATACCCTTGGGAAAGGTATTAATCCGTCTATTCCTTCCAGTTATGGGTTAAATAACAGGACAGTTTGGGTTCTATAGCCTTGGTCGGTAACCAGTCTACCGCAGAAAGTAATGGCAACCTACTGTGGGATAATCTTCCGCCCAGTCAGTCATGTCTCTTTCGAGACATGATCGCCCAAGTGTGTATCACGTATGGCACTTAACTGAATGACTGAATAACTCATTTACAAATGGAAAACGTTTTACAATATAATTGTATTGAACACTTTTTAATACAAATGTACACTGGTCTAATCTTATTATGACCAGAAACTAAGTAATTAAAGTCAATATATTTATATATATATATATATATATATATATATAAACAGTCAATATATATATATATATATATATATATATATATATATATATATGTACGTTATCAACCCAACTCTATATATAGATATCATTAACAAATTTAATGCCCGCTATTGTGATTAGCTAAGGTCACTGGATCCCAATAGATGATAAATAAAATTTGGGATGTATTTAGATTGATTAAGTTACCGTAGAAAAGATCAAAGATCCATCTTGGCCACGTGACTTGATTGATTGGCTGCTTTTGACGTCCGCGAAATATTTATAATTGATGCATTCGTATCTTCCACGACCGCCACTGGCATCGCGTTGAATGTTATAACGAACACTGAAATGCAAGAAAGAGCGAGGTAATAAAAAATAATAATGCCCTACTTGGCGAGATACACAAACAACTCACCTGATTGATGGAAAAGGGTTTAGCAATGGAGTAAAACACGATCTTCGAAATACTCAATAACGAAGAATCACGAAAGAACGAGTCAGTTCTAAATGTTCGTAGAATAAGCTTAAAGAAAGAAAAAACGTCACTTTCCTTCTTTAAAACTACATATATATATATATATATTTATATATATATATAGAATGAAAATTGCGAGAAACCGGGAACGTTTTGTTTAAAGTGTAGATTTATTCTTGTTATTATTATTATTATTATGTCATTTTTTCATCATATTTCGATTTCTGCTTTGGTCTCACTACCAACCAAGTCTGCGGGGAGACCTAAGGCAGGTAGTGGCGTGTTGTTATGACTCCATTTCATGTTTTTCTATCTTCCCTATCATCCCCAGCATTACATAGATAAAGTTTCCTTAGTGTGTGGGCTGTACTTAATAAGACAATTTTTTGTATATTTCTTAAGCTGGGGTTTCCAGGGATTCTTTCAATGTGTTGTTTTGTTCCATTTTTTATCATTCTAAGTGCACCTACTATCACTGGCACAACTCTTGTTTTCAATTTCCAGATTTTTTCTATTTCAATTTTCAGGTCCTTATATTTTGACAGTTTTTTAAATTCCTTAATTGCTATGTTACAATCCGCTGGACAAGCCATATCAATTAATAGACAAGTTTTCTCCTTCTGGTTTTTAACAATAATGTCTGGCCTGTTTGCTTACTTGCTTTTTGTATGATACATTAAGTGTGCATAATGATATTTGTGACGCTAGACGTGTTTCGAGTCTAAAGTTGACTCTCCTCAGGCTAATATGTGAAGTCAAGTTTATTCGCCTGAAGAAAGTCAACTTTAGACTCGAGACACGTGTAACGTCACAAATACTATTATGGACACTTAATGTATCATAGATGAAACAAGTAATATAGATAATAATAATAATAACAATAATAAATCTACATTTTAAACAAAACGTTCACGGTTTCTCGCACTTTTATTCTTTTATTCTATATCACTTTCGGTCGTTGGAACAATCCTATTTCTGTTTTTAACATATATATATATATATATATATATATATATATATATATATATATAAAGAAATGTTTACATGTACAAAATTGGTGTATTTTTTTAAAAAGTGAAATTTATTGATAGTCTCTGAGGCCCTTTTGTCCAACATTTCATCAGGAAAAAAATCGTTGGACAAATGAATTAAACGAAAAGAGTAGTAACGACGAAAATGAAGAGCAAGAAGGAGGAAAACACGATAAAATAAATATACATATAAATATATATAATTATAACGAGGGGAGAGGAATTAACGTGTAAATAATTAGCGAGGGACAATTAAAATAAAATATCTCATAACAAATTCAGAGACTTTTAAAAATCCTTCTGCCGGCAGAGAGAAGTTTTTTGTAATGCTGATTCTAAAATCTTTGAATGGTTATTGGACACAGCTCCATGTATAATTTTGAACCACTCTTTCCTATAAATCCTAACACATGTTATATACTCTACTAGATGTTGAGCGATAGGCGAGTTCATATTTGTAGAGGAAAGACAATACATGTTACCTATTTTGCAAAGTCTTATTTTCGATAGTACATGCTGATTAATACTCGTTTCTAAATATAAGGTGGTATGCCTACATAACCAGCAACGCACTGGCAATAAAAATTCATATACCAAATTAATTAATTTGATGTAGGGCAAATCATACTTACGAAACGACAGAAACGCAGACTTAGTCTGAAAATACAACGCAGAACAACAGTCGGAAAACAAACAGAAACCGACAAAACCTTTGGAAAATTCTTATATAATTTGAGTTTCAAAAAAAAAATTATATGAACACATGAAAAATTATATAAAAACTTAATGATAATTACTTGCCGGTCAGTTTTAATGAAACGCACACACACACACACACACACACACACACACACACACACACACATATATATATATATAGTCATCCGCAGACAGATCTGTTTCGCTGTATCACAGCTTATCAGTACGGTTAGACTCCGATGGCTTTTAACCCAGGATTGAACCCCGACACAATTGGCGTCAGTCGGCGATTTTACCTCTGAGCTATGGACGCTCGGTAACATCTAATGAGCCAGAAGGACCTACCTAGGTTTCACCTAAACGGATCGTCGGGGAAAGCTGGCCGAACTCTTTTGACTGACGTTCACGTACTAAGCTCTTTCTTTTTTTCAACCATTTTTCCCTTCTTGCCATAGTTTTCGAGGAAGGTTTTTCGACACGAGTATGATTTTTACAATCTCACTTATATATATATATATATATAACACGAAACTCTGGCGTAGGTTAAGATATAATTTGCTTGAGAAATTATTAATTTACTATTTTTGCTATAGTTGACTTTCGAGAACTTTCTTGAAATGCATTAAACAGATAAGTATAAACGAAAGAACGGACAAATATGAATGGGCTGATGAAATTAACTGACAGATATCTAGACCTATATGGTGGTTCTAAGCTTTCGGCTCACACGAGCCATCTTCAGAGAGGTTATAAGGACGGTAACACAAAAACATCCACCATCAGCGACGACCTTATCCCGTGTTGACATAAAACCCCGCTAATTTTTTGGGAGAATTAATAATTAATAATTGGAGAAGTTTTTGCCTTATTTTCAACTGAAATTAAAGCCAAAATACGACGTTTAGAACGGCTCATGATTAAATATAATGGATATTCATTGTCTCTTATATTTAATAGCATATGTTTAGAAAATTATTTGTTGCCTCATTATACTATATATAGCAAATAATTTTCTATATATATATATATATATTCTATATATATATATATATATATAAAACCGAATTCTACCTATCTATCTATCTGATAAAATACATAGATAGATAGATAAATAGATAGGTAGATGAAATGAGAGAAGCTGATGAAAAGAAAAAATCCCAAAAATAGTCAGATGGCAATGGCAAAGGAAAGAGTTTGGTGTTCTGACTTCATCAGCTTTGCAACATTTCTCACTTTTCCGTACAAGTCTGTCTTTGATGTGGTCTTGCAAATAAATAACATCTGATAGAACAAACGGCTTTTGTGTCCTCTACAAACACAGGCGGCATTCTTCGTTCCATCAACGTTATATGATCCTCTTTTCTGACCAAAGACTAATTTCTCGTGTTTCCTTTCGTGTTGTGTATGCATTCTCTTTCGCTCGGTACACGAAAAACAAAATAAATAAATAAATAAAAAACATTGATTCTCAGCGCGAAACGCCGTCTTATGATTCAGCCATATTTTATTAGTTTTTCTACACTTCTGAAGAACAGATAGAGTTATGTCCCTTATCGATTTTTTGCCCTCCTTTTCCATAATAATTTACAGGACTATCCAAGGCTATAAATCTCTGTCGTTGGCTACTGAGTAAATATTTAATATCACTGACCATGTCTAATTCGGGAAGTTCTATGTTCAATGAGTGTGCAATATTCGGAGTCTTGTGACATAATTATCACTGGAAAAATATTAAAAATGACTTTAGAGACAATTACAATACTAATTATAGATTTATGCAATGACATCAACGGATAAAAATAGAGTTGCAACAAACAACAAGAAGTAAGCTCAAAATTAAAAGATTAGATATACACAATCTTACATTTGTTTCCATGAAGTAGCCATTTATTGTATTTAGTTTAGCATATATATCTACGAAATAAAAGCCATTTACACAAAACATAATATTTAAAAGAACAAACAGTGTAAAAAACTTTGGAAATGGCTAGTGTTTGTGGAAAGTGTATAGACATGACATGTTTAGAATATGAACCGGAAATCAGAAAAACGATTAGAAACCTCTAAGAAATCAGAAAAAAATGATTAGAAATTTCTGAAATATAAATAAAAAATAATTAACTTCGGACTTTGCTTGTTTTTAATGTAAAAGAAATTGCATCTCATATAAGTACAATATATATATATATATATATATATATATATATATATATATACATATATACTACTTGGGATCAAATATAGATTAAGTATGCATCGTAATCCGATAGAATGCTAAGATAAAGAACAAATAATAAACATTAAATACTCTAAAATGTTCACTTCATAAAAGAATAAAAATGAAAAATATTAGATTCATATTTTTTCTTTATCTCATATATATATATATATATATTAATAAAATATATTTTTGTTATTAACCTAATCGAAAAGGGTAACCTCATGTTCCTAAAATATATTTTGTTAAAAATTAAATAATACAAAACAAACAGTTATCAATAATGATTTTCCTAACTAGACATTTGACAAGCAAATCAAATTTCATTTAAACCATGAAAACTTTCGCAATATAAAATATACTCAGAAACTTAATCTTAACAGCGAGGTTCACATATGTTACCAAAATGAAATGCACAAAAATTACAAAAACAACAAAACAGCACTAAAAAAAAAACATCATACACAATATGCAGGGTGTAAACGATAAATTGGCAGTAATTTCAATCCGCAATTTAGGTTTTTAAAGCGCCATTATCAATCAGAAATGTTAGTTGCTATACTCTTTTAGAGTCTGAAGTCCAGATTAGCCACCTAAAAATACTAACAAAATGAGTGCCAGTGTAGAATTTAGCCATAGAATGGTTATTGCTGAATTGTTCCCCGCCGGGCATAAGACGTCTGACATTATCAGAGACATTGGCTATGCTCCTAGGACTGTTTATCGTGTTGTAGCAAACTTAAGGGAAGATAAAGACATGCAAAGGAAGGCTCACAGTCCGAGAAGTGATAAAATCCGCACCAGAACGTTTTTCAGTGGCTTGAAACGAGCCATTGCAGCAAATCCATCACAGTCAATGGCTGA
The DNA here is from genome assembly GCA_037127315.1 of Ascarosepion bandense. Classification (NCBI taxonomy): domain Eukaryota; kingdom Metazoa; phylum Mollusca; class Cephalopoda; order Sepiida; family Sepiidae; genus Ascarosepion; species Ascarosepion bandense. The sequence goes on from JBBBDQ010002224.1 coordinate 446,300, forward strand.
CCTGGCGAAAAAGCGGAATGTGACCAAAATGACCATTTCTAATGCAGTACGGAAAGATCTTGGGATGAAGTCATATTGCAGGCGACGTCGTAACATTCTTACAGCGAAATCTAAGACCATTCGAAAAGAGAAAAGCCCCTTGCTACTCAATCACCTGAAGCACCATGGTGGTGCCGTTCGCATTTTTGTGGACGAGAAAAAGTTCGTGGTAGACGAAGTCGCCAACCGCAGAAACTCGAGAGTTATCGCCATTGACCCTTCTTGTGTTCCTCCAGTCATGCAAAGTAAACACCCTGCCTCTGTCATGGTGTTTGGAGCTGTTACCAACGATGGGAAAGTCATGCCCCCTCACTTCATTGAAGTGGGCCTGAAGATCAACACGGCGGAATATCTGAAGATTCTGGAGGAAATTCTCTTACCCTGGATTAAGAAGAACTATGATCCAAACTAAATGATGTTCATCCAGAACACTGTACCTGTTCATGGGTCAAAAATAGTGCAGACCTTCTTGAAGAGTGAGTTGCCACTTTTTGTGCCCTCAAATATCTGACCTTCTAGTTCGCCAGCTTTGAACCCCTGCGACTATTGGTTATCGGGCGATGTTGAGAAAATCTCTAATGCTCGCCCCTGAAGACCTCTATAAAGCGAGCATTCCGCGCTATCAAGAAAGAGTCAGCTGTCGTGCTTTTAGGGCTCGCATTCAGCAAGTTGTGGACGCAAATGGTGGACGAATAGAATAAAACGTTTGTATTTAATAAAACAGTAAAATAAACATACACAAATTTTGAATGTCTTTAAATGTCCCTTCTTTATTAAGGTTTAAAGTCTGAGATCTCAAACTGCCAATTTATCGTTTACACCCTGTATAAAACCAGTCAATAATAATAAATACATCAGATATATTATTTACAACATAAAAATTCATAACTAGCAATTTAATTATGAAGAATGATATGCCACCATCTTCTTTACCTTGATATAAATCGAACGTTGTATAATAATGTATCAGCCCACTTGGAGAATTTTACTCTGTCATCAAAAATCACAAAACGTCTAACACAGGATACACCATATGATTCACCAGTCACCTCCAAGACCAGAGTGCTACATAATAAGTTATTAATAAGCAGAGTAAGAGCCACAGTAATATTATACAGTTGCTTATTTACAAGAAAACATATCTTCAACATTCTAAAAAGTAATACTTTGAAATCTAATGCAAAACAATATTTATTATTTACCAATTTATAAAGAAAGAAATATGTAAACAAAATCTATTCGTAAATGTATAAGTATTTACTAATTATTAAAATTATTAAAATATGTAAACAAACACAAAGAGAGAACCTTATTATTTAGTACTAGTTTTGTAGTACCCCCTTACTAGAGGTCAGAAATAATACTACCTAAACATATTAACTTTGTCTTCTTCTCCCTCCTCTTCTCCAGGTGCTTCCACCTAAGTCACGAACTACTATCCCAGAAATCCCTTCATCTCTCACTCCCTCTCTTTCTCTCTCACTGGCCCTACTGACCAACAACTTGTAGCAATTCAGTTTTTTAGTTCCTCAAAAAAATTCACACCAGCCACACGTGCTACTCCCGCAAGCGGACAATTTAGCCAGCTACGAGGGACTCACACAAGAATGTAAACGAAGTTAAATAAAGTTTTTTTTTAATAGGTTAATATTTGCATCTCTTAATTATTATCCAAAACATACAAGGTACGAATATTACAGTATCATAGCCCGCCGTTATCCGTGTAACTCAGAATATTTTTTAATTAGATGATTAATGCAGCGTGTTGTGATTTCTGAGCGTTTGTAGTCGCCGCCTCACTTTAAAACTCAGTTATATAAAAAATAATTATATAAAAAATTTTTGTTTAAAAATTGTTCAAAAATTCCATTGAAAAAATCTATTTGTTTTTGTTTAGTTTAAACGTGATATTTTATGTGAAATTCTAAACAACATTGCATTTGTTTTTCTTTCAAAATTACGGGGGAAAATATTTACATTATTTGCTGACTAAATGAATTTCAGATATTTTCAAAGAATTTTTAAAAATTATAGATATTTAATTTTAGAGGAAAAAGTTACATTAATGCCACACGAATTACAGAGAGTTGATTTCCTGCATGAAATATTTTGAGAAAAAAAAGCTTTTGTTTTAAGTTTTATTTTCTGAAGTATGAAACACTAAATCTGAAAACTTAAATTATTAAATTAACCATTAGCACCTTTTTTTACATCTTTTGTTTTTGTTTGAAAAAACACTTTTTAAAAAAAATATTTCTTTTGTTTCAAATTTACGGGGAAAATTATTCACATTTTCTTGTTGACCAAATGAATTTTTAAAACGTCGAAATAAAAATTAAATATAAAGGCTCATTTTTTTTAGTCACGTTTAACACGTGTGATTTGATTTCTGTGACGTAATCTAGCAACCGTCTTAGATCTTAGATGTTTTACGGAGCAAATGTAAACAGTCAGCTCCATTAGCCAAAAAGTGCGAAAGGGAAAATTGCTGAACTTAAACTCAAAAATTATGTGTCGACTTGTCTTCCCTGTAGATATGTGTCCCTATAATGTTTGAATGGCGTAGCTTAAAAAATGTAGGCGTGTATAGGGATCAGTCACACACAAACTCACAGATTGCCTTTTATATATATACAAATTTTATAAAACTCGAATTAATTGTAAATTAGTCGTTGCTTTGCCAAACATTCCAATAAAAAATATAATACATAAATAGTGTAAATAAACAATCTGATAAATGAATATTGTTTATTAATTTTGTTGTCAATTGTCAAGAACAAATAAAATGTATAAATTCACTTTTATATGTTCAGGTTTTATTCCAAGTCTAATCAACGGATTTTGAAGCAGTAAATATTTGCTGAGGAGTGAAGATTGTTCAAGGGAAAACTCGTCTTTTTCAAACTCCATAGTTTTGATGACATGAAGGACCAAATTTGGCAAAATTTTTCATCTAAATTGGTAATTAATCAGTGAGAATTAAATTTATTAATAATTTAATTTACATAATTGTCAATAGTTTATTATAGTCATTTCGTCTAAAATATCCGACACGTAAATCCGTCTTCATTGGAATTCCTTTGACATCTCGATCACTACGAATAAACATTTTCCCTGTAAGCTACGATTGGTCATCTGCATTTTTTGCTGTTTGTTTCCAGTCATACTTCAATGCAAAGTGGACGCGGTGCAATGGTTGGTACCTTCTCTCGCTTGATCGCTGAATATTGAGTTTGATCTTCACTGGGTTCCCTATACTTTCGGCTTTGGACCACATAAAAAGGTGAAAAGCAAAAGAGACTACAGGCAAGTAACATGAGACTGAAAATGATAAAAAGAGAATGACAAAAAATGTGAGGGAAACAATTTGAAGAAACAAACTAAAAATATAAGAGATCAAATTCAAAGAGAAAAGCAAATGAAAGAGAAAGACAATGAGAAAAAAAGAAGGAGGAGAAAGAAAATTAAAAGAAAGAAAAAAGACCAAAGAAAGAAAGGAAGAAAGAAAAAAGAAGCGAAGAAGGAGGGAAATAAAGAAATATGAGACCAAAGAAAGAAAGAAAGAAAGAAAGTAGAAACCAAGGAAAGAATGAAAGAAAGAGGGATAGAAATATGAGACCGAAGAAAAAAAGAAAGAAATATGAGACCAAAGAAAAAAAGAAAGAAAGAAGAGAAGAAGGAATGAAAAAAGAAGTATGAGACCAAAGAAAGAAAGAAAGAAAGAAGGAAAGAAGGAAAGAAAGAAAGAAAGAAAAAGGGAAGAAGGAAGACAATAAAGAAACATGAGACCAAGGAAAGGAAGAAAGAAAGAAAGAAAGAAAGATAGAAATATAAGACTGAAGAAATAAAAAAAGAAAGAAAGAAAGAAAGAAAGAAAAAAATACGAGATAGAAGAAAAAAGAAAGAAAGAAAAAAAAAGGAATATGAAACCAAGGAAAGAAAAAGAAAGAAGGGAAGACAGAAAGAAATATAATACCGAGGAAAGAAAGAGAGCAAGAAAAAAAAGTAAGATATGACCAAAGAAAGAAAGAAAGAAAGAAAGAAAGAAGGGAAAGAAGAAAGAAAGATTAGTGAAAAAAAAGAAAAGAGCATGCAGATAATTAGAGAATTAAAAGAAAGGACAAAGTTATAATGAAGACGAAAAAAACACCATTAGAAAAATGAACGAAAAATAAGGAATCAAAGAAAAAAACTATATAAAGATGAGTAGTATGAGTAAGGATTATTGTATTATTGACTAGAATAATACAATAATCTTTACTCATACACACAGTAAAAAGAACCTTCAGATATTGGAAGCCATGTACATTAAATCTAAACAACCCACACTTAATAAAATCACGTTTAAATCTGGCCATAACACATTACATTGCATTTGAATACATGCTTCTGTTGTCATTTCGCGCTATCACGCGGTGTGACGTCATAGAACCGCATTCACAAATTTGCGAACAGCGTTTGTTATTTTTGGTAACTATTGCCGTTGCTTAGCGGAGTTTTATGTCAACACAAAATGAAATCGTCGGTGATGGTGGATGTTATTGTGTTACCGTCTTAATAACCTATCTGAAGATGGTTCATGTGAGCCGAAAGCTTAGAACCAAATTAATAAAAAATTATCCAAATGTTGGAGAATTTTTGTCTTTATTTTCAACTGAAATTAAAGTCAAAATACGACGTTTAGAACGGCTCATGATTAAGCATAATAGACATTCATTGTCTCTTATATTTAACAGTATATGTTTAGAAATAAAAAGTACATATATATAAAGCGAAACCCAACATATCATATAATGAAGGCAAGGTGGATGAATATATATATATGAAAGAATTGTAGACTTTGAAAAAATAGTAGCTACTCCAGCATCTTCGCATCGTTCATTCAGTAATGAATTAGAACACTCTTAGTTACCGGCGTGTGTTTACATGCTATATCACACGGTAAAAGTTTGCTTCCTTCTACCGAGCACGCGTAGAATCGCCGACTGATGTCAGTTCGGTCGGGTTTCAATCCTGAAAGCAATCAAATATCTAGCAGTACTGATGAGCTGAGATACAGCGAAACAGATCTGTCTGTCGACTATATATATATATATATATATATATATATATATATATATATTCTTTGTGCCACAATATTTAATTACAGCAAGCAATAAGCGAAATTTTGATGACATTCCATACACTAAAAAGTAAAATAACGGGTTTCGTCCCAGATCTTCTTAAGTTTAATTTCTGGAAAATTTATTATTAGAAATTAAAAGAAAATTCTAATGGGAGGGGGTGCAAAAATTTGCAAAAGAACGAGAGTCCAACCACAATCAAACATAACAAGCAATCTCTCTTTTTGCAGAGAGAAGGCTTGCGAAATTTGATGTAAATGGACTCCAGGGCTTTTAGATGATACAAGGAGGGCGACTTGGATAATATTGAAAAACAGTCTGCACTCAATACAGCAACACATTCCCTGCTAGTTTTAGCATTCTCTACCTTTTAGTCGCATCCACAACTACATTCAAATTTATAAACGACAGAATTAATATGGTGTGGGGGTAAAACATCCTTGTGAATGGAAGAAAGAATTTAAAAATATTAATCGAACATTATCAAAATATAACATTTGCTAATAGAAGGTGAAATCCACCTTGCTAAAGATACACCTTTTGTACCTATGTAAGGAAAACGCAAAGAAATCAGACATTTTTTAACAAGATGCGGCTTAGCCTCACGAAATTTATTAATGACATCACGCATAATGGATTTCATAGTTGTGGATGCGACTACATAAGTAGAATATCTCAGAGTTTCGATTTTACAATTAAACAGCATTTGCCCGACCCCACCCCAATTTCAAATCCGTCCGCAAGCAGCAGTCAACTAGTAAATACAATCAGGTCATCTATAGCACATCATGTCATCAAAATTCCGCTTATCCCTTGCTGACACACACACACACACACACACACACACACACACACACACACACACATATATATATATATATATACACTAGCAGTATAGCCTGGCGTTGCTCGGGTGTAATGAAAGCTTTAAAACAAATATGGTCCTGGAGCTCTGACTCTTTGGACGTTGGCACGAAAGACTAAAAAGTAATAGTTGTTTCCAGGTAAAGCGAAACCGTAGAGTGAAAGAAAAATGAATAGATGTAAGTAAAATTTTAACTTCCTGGTATTGATATCAAATAAGTTTTTTTCATCGTAAACTGAATTTTGAAGGCTAAATAAGTCCTCTGAGTAAATGGTATCATGGCTGAGACTAAGAACTACAATTATACCTACTTAGAGCCAAACCCGAAGCAAAAACTAAAATAAAAGGGTAGAAAAAATACAGACATGCAGGCAGATAAACAGACACACACACAAATATCTTGCCTTTTATATATATATATATATATATATATATATATATATATATATATATATATATATAATCGATTTTCTGCACTATTGTAAGAAATGCAACCTTGAAACTTCTGAACCTCGTTTCTTATGTCTTTGTCTATGAGTGTAACAAATTTGATTAAAATCGGACCACTCCTTCTACAAACCGATTTTTTCGATTATCAATTTTCGATATTTATCAGGGTACCTCGACACAAAACCTAGATTAGAACATTCGCAGACACTTATAGTACAATTTTGTAAATTTTCAAGAAAATCTGTTCAGCCGTTTCGGAGTCTATAGGTAACGGACACACACACACACATACACACACACACCGACAAAGTTCCATTTATAAATAAGTTTATAAGTTTACATATATACTAGCAGTATAGAGCGGTGTTGCTCGGATGTAATGAAAGGTTTAAAACTAATCCATGGTCCTGGAGCCCGGACTCTTTGGACATTGGCACGAAAGACTAAAACGCAATAGTTGTTTCCAGTTAAAGCGAAACCGTAGACTGAAAAGAAAAATGAATGGATGTAAGTCAAATTTTGATTTTCTGGTATCGATATCAAATAATTTTTTTCGTCGTCAACTGAATTTCGAAGGCTAAATAAGTCCTCTGAGTAAATGGTATCATGACTGAGACTAAGAACTACAATTATACCTACTTAGAGCCAAACCCGAAGCAAAAACTAAAATAAAAGGGCTTAAAAAATACAGACATACAGGCAGATAAACACACACATACACATAAACATCTTCTTGACTTTTATATATATATATATATATATATATATATATATATATATTATCGATGTTCTGCACTATTGTAAGAAATGCAATCTTGAAACTTCAGAACATCGTTTCTTATGTTATTGTCTATGAGTGTAACAAATTTGATTAAAATCGGACCACTCCTTCAATAACCCGATTTTTTCGATTATCAATTTTCGATATTTATCAGGGTACCTCGACACAAAACTTAGCTAAGAACACTTGAAGACACTTATAGTACAATTTTGTAAATTTTCAAAAAAATCTGTTCAGCCGTTTCGGAGTCTATACGTAACAGACACACACACATACCGACACACAGACAAAGATCCATTTATAAATAAGTTTATATATATAAGTTTCTTACCTATAAACAATCTCGCTTTTCCACATCCATGTATCTACAGATTTATACGTTCATAGGTGTATATACAAGAACAATGCCAACATATATGTAAGCATAAGTGTCTACCTATACACACACAAAGAGGGGGCTGATATTAAATTACATACATAATACAGCAGTATTATACATATACAAGCATATATATCAAATACATAGGGGACGTTATACACATATACAAGCGTAAATATCAAATACATAAGGGACGTTATGCACATATACAAGCGTATATATCAAATACGTAGGTGACGTTAACCACAATTTCTTCAATATGCAAGAATTATCGAATGATAATGTACACAAATAGAGACGTGAAGCCACAGGTGTAATATAGTTAGATTATTTGAATTCGAATAGCAACATATATATTCATCAGTTTACAGATCAACAAAGAAAGATACTATCTATTCCGTACATAATACAAATTAGTTGTATACATATATTGGCATATATATCTATTACACAGCAGATTTTTCACTTTTATTTCTTCAATACGTAAAAGCCTCTAACAAATTTTAGGCGAACCATCGTCAGCTTCCGTCTTTATTTAACAAATTCGTGTAAAATCATTTGTTAAATAAAGACGGAAGCAGGCGATGGTTCGCTTGAAATAGGCCTATACTTCCGATTCACCATGAAATAACGTGGCTGTCTTATTTTTTCTTATATTTGCTCTATTTGTATTTATATGCATATATGCTTAGAGCTCTCTTAGAGAGTTATCCTACCACTGTATGTACAAGATACTCCTTTGGATTCTTCTATACCCACACTGCATGCTGATATATATATATATATATATATATATATATATATATATATATAATATGCTTGTGTTTTCTGTGTGTGTATGTGCGTGTATATATAAATATATGTCTGTTTTTGTGTTATATATATATATATATATATATATATATATATATAATATGCTTGTGTTTTCTGTGTGTGTATGTGCGTGTATATATAAATATATGTCTGTTTTTGTGTATATATATATATATATATATATATATAATATGCTTGTGTTTTCTGTGTGTGTATGTGCGTGTATATATAAATATATGTCTGTTTTTGTGTATATATATATATATATATAATATGCTTGTGTTTTGTGTGTGTGTATGTGCGTGTATATATAAATATATGTCTGTTTTTGTGTGTGTATATATATATATATATATATATATATATAATATGCTTGTGTTTTCTGTGTGTGTATGTGCGTGTATATATAAATATATGTCTGTTTTTGTGTATATATATATATATATATAATATGCTTGTGTTTTCTGTGTGTGTATGTGCGTGTATATATAAATATATGTCTGTTTTTGTGTATATATATATATATATATATATATATATATATATAGATTGATACATATATACATTTCCTTCTTGTTCCAACGTTCTTTAAATCGATTCCCAAATGAAGAATTTCAGAATGATGACATTAATTATTCTATTAAATTGTCGCTAATATGATACCATTTGCCAGGAATAATTTGTAATTTTTTCTCGGTGTAAAAATAACTTCATCATAGTTCCTTTCATTGTCTGCAAACAAATTCCCAATTATCCAAGATTAACTGGCTGAAAATCACAAAGGGAATCTTTTAAAAAATATTATTCGATTTTGTTCAAGAGAAATTAGAATTTAGCTGTCATATTTGCACTTAATTAATTCTAAGGCACGTAAAATGGATTTAAAGTCGATTGTAATAGGTTGGATAGTGATAGGTTGGGATGTTTGAAAACTGCTCAAGGTTGGCACTGAGCAGGTAGCAAAATCATTCGAAATTCCTTCTTTTCTTGCATGTGAAACCTTAATTTAGTCCAGGTGCTAAGCGATGAAAATGATGGCTAACGAATCTTTGAACTTTTATTGGTAATCATACTCCTAGGCGAACCGCCTATTGATGGTGATTTTATAAGCTTATCTTAAACGTGACAAAAAGCCGAAAGTATGAGGTACCCAGTGAGGATCAAACTAACTCTACAGTCCTATTTGTATACATTTATGAGATGATATATTTCAATTATTAGGTAATAAAAATAATTACTGCTGTAAGTGTATTTCGAAAAAACATTTTTACAAAGCATTTGCGGGATATATTAAGTGAATTTTGGTATACGTAATAATTAATGTGAGCTCTCTAATAATTTTTAACTTATTTTCAGATAGAAATATTCTTGAAGCATAAAAGCCCTTAATTATGAATATGACAAAACATGATCTTCGTTTACTTTTTTTGCTTGAGTTCAAACTCTGGTGCAGTGCCTCCCAAACTTCTGTGAATATCAACAGAGTATGAAGAAATGGATATCCAAGAAATCGGACAGTACAAAGGAGGTTCCAGAAATTCCGTACTGCTGCTGACAATTTTGAAGACGGAAAACGTAGAGGACGGTTATGCAGTCTTGAAAACGAACAACTGCAAGAAATTGTTGAACAAAACTCATGTCAAAGTGTCAGAGAAATCTCTCAGACGCTTGGTGTCAGCACTGCAAGAGTCACACGTCATTTGCAGAGTATTGGCAAGGTGGAAAAGCTCGATAAATGGGTTCCTCATGATCTCAGTGAAAATGAAATGTGTGCTCGATGCTCTTTCTGTGTAATACTAATGATCCATTTCTTGACCGATTCCTTACAACACAGTTGACACAGTGCCTATAATACATGAAATTCTACAGAAAATAGCAAAGGAAAGTGAGAAAAGAAAGGACATACACTTCAAGAAAACTGAATGCATATTAATCAGCAAAAAGAGGACCTAAAATAACAACTACAGCTCATGGATACAAAAACTAAACAGGTACAGAAATTTAAATCTCTGGGAAGTGTTTTACCAGAGAATGCAAAGTACGACACTGAGATCCAAAATTGCATTGGCATGTTCAAAGATGCATTTCAAAAGCTAAGCAGAGTTTTTCAGAGACAGAAAAATCTCGTTAAAAACAAAGAAATGACTACTGAATTGTTATGTGATATCTTTTATCCTATATGAAAGCGAATGCTGAAAAATCTCCTAAATAATGAAGGAATGATTTCAAGCAATAGAAATGTGGTTCTACAGAAGGCTGCTGAGGATACCATGGATCGAACATGTGAGCAACGACAATGTTTTTGAGAGGATGTAAACGAAAAAAATATATTTAGCATCAGGAAGAGACAGCTGAGGTTTCTGGAACATGTAATGAGGAAGGAGGGTTTAGAGAATCCAATATTCACGGGACCAATAAAGAAACAGTGGAAAGCAGCGCGAAACATGATGGGTTTGAGCAGGTGGATGGGATGGCGGGGTGGGTTTTTGGGACAGATACCAAGAGGAAAGGGTAATGAGTGACAAGGAACAGGGGCAAGTGAAAATCCATGATCGCCTAAGTTCTGAAAGAACACGATACATAAAGAAGAAGTAAAAACCCCTGCGCCGTAGTGTCGGTTCCGCCTTGCTTGGGATAAAACGATTAAAAAAACCTAGCGACCTCTTGCGGACTCCAGTATTTCGGGAAAGACCGGTTTAAAAACATTGCTACAGTTTCTAATAAATGTCTTAGTAAATACATACGTTCAGATAAAAGAATATACAAACAAAAAATATATCTTTTATGAGATAATATACTCCACGAACTAGTTGTTCAAAATCGTAATAAATTGGGCACCTCGAGGTGGTGTAATGGTTAGCCAGCTTCTCTCGCTAGAATTATTACAATTGAGTAGTGAGTTCGGTCCTCACTTGGTGTCCGTTAATTTTCGACCTTGTGTCACATATAAGCTACGCTTAGTAAATCATCGTAATAAGTTTGGCCATATAAGTTAAGTTTTTTTTATTGATTCGTTGTTAACGGCTTACCACCAACCTGCAGGTTAATTGAAGTCAGAAAACATTTTAGACTGTAACATTTTTGGTGGAAGATAATGAAGATTTTGTGGTATATCTTCCGAATTAACCCAAGCATGAATCTCTTCAAGACGTAGGTGATCATGGCCTTCCACGTCTACCTGTCCCTGGTATCTCTTAGCACGCGTTTTCCTGTTACACCACCCAGACCACGCTTTTCCATTCACCTGCTCAGGCCGATCAAATATGTTATCCGCCGCTTTCTTCTGTCTCCCTTTCCTTCCATCGGACCTGTGAGTGTCATATTCTCCAAGCCTTCCTTTCTCATTACATGTCCCAGGAACTTTAGCTGTCTTTTCCTGATGCTCAGTATTAATTTCCTTTCCGGTTCCATCATATGTTCTATCCATAATATACGCAACATCCTTCTGTAGAACCACATTTCAGTTGCTTCAAACTTTTCCTTCATCTTTGATGATATTGTCCAGCATTCGCTGCCATATTAAAGAACTGTTATCACATAGCGATCCAGTACTGTCTTCTTTGTTTCTAGCGACATATTCCTGTCTTTTAATACTCTGGTCAGTTTCTGGAATGCGTCCTTCGCCACGCCAATTCCCCTTCGGATCTCAGTGTCGCACTTTTCGTCTTCTGTTAGAACACTTCCCAACTACTTAAATGTTTGTACCTGCTTGATTTTATTACAATGGTGAAAATGGTCTGTTTTGAGCCAGAAAAATAATTGATTTTAACGCTACATTAACACTACCACAAGCTTACACATCTACCTAGATAAAATACAAATTGTCTATAACGTTCCAATGACTTTCTTTGATAAGAAAAGAATGCCGGGAATACTCGGGATCAAACTGCAAAGTTTTAGAGAAAATGGAAACAAAAAGAACATCAGGAAGAGACAGTTGAAATTTCTAGAGTACATAACGAGGAAAGAGGGCTTGGAAAATTGATACTCACAAGACAGAGTGAAGGATATAAGGACAGGAGAAAACAGCCGGTAGCCTAGCTAGCAAGCTTTAGTAAATTATACTTCTTCTATATGCCGTGTTCCTTCAGGACATAAGCGATCATAGCCCTCCACTTCTCTCTGTCCCTTGTCGCTGTTAATACCGCTTCTTCTGTTATCTCACTCAATAATCGTTTAGCCATCCGTCTGCTCAAGTCTATTAATGTCATGCGTTGCTTTCCCTTGTCTCGCTTCTTCTCTATCCGTGAGTATCGGGTTTTCCAAGCCCTCCTTCCTCATTTCATGTTCCAAATACTTCAGCTGACTTTTTCTGATGTTAAGCATGTTTTCTTCTTGTGTTCATCCTTCCCAAAACTTCATCGTTGCTCACGTGTTCCGTCCATGGTATCTTCAGCATCCTTCTGTAAAACAAATTTCTGTTATTCCCTTCATCTTTGATGAGATTGTCCAGCATTCGCTGTCATAGTGAAAGACAGACATCACATAACAATCCAGTAATCTTTTCTTTGTTTCTATCGATTTCTTTCTATCTTTTAATACTGTGCTCAACTTCTAGAAAGCATCTTTGGCTATGCCAATACTTTTTCGGATTTCCGTATTGCACTTTCCGTCTTCTATTAAAACACAGGTGTTTAAATTTCTGTACCTGTTTGATTTTAGCATTCCCAACTTGTTATTGGTATTTTCGGTTCCTTCTTTTACTGATTACCATGCATTCTGTTTTCTGAATGTTTATATCTAGTCCTTTCTTTCCACCTTCTTTAACTGTTTTCTGTGGAAGGTACTGTGTTTGTTTTCTGTATCTAATTTATTCACTGTCTCATCTGGTTATCATATATTGTTCCGATTGTGGTCGCCAATGACTAATTCTGGCAGGATATCTAGAGCACTCAGAATTGACTCATTGTATTGGTTGAAAAGATCTGGTGAGAAGACATAATCTTATCTTGTACCCCTTTATATATTTGCTGAACTCGTTTCCTGCTCGTATGCAGGCAGTTTGCTGCGGGTAGTTATTATTGATAACTCAAAGGTCTTTCCGGAATTTGCGACGTACTTTGTCGATAGACTTTGCGTAGTCGATGAAACACAGGTACACGTCATTCTGCGTTTCTATTGCCCTTTCTGATAGCATTCTAAGCATAAATTTTTTGTTCCTTGTCCCAATGTCTTTGACGAAATGGTAATGTTCTTGTCCTGCTTCCGGTTTGATTCCGCTACGAGCCTTATTAATCAGAATTTGGATGATGAGGTTATGGATGACATAAAAAGGTTTAGGAGAGATAACGAAAAGTTAAACTTTCTTAAAAAGCTACAAATGGCAGGAAATTGAGGAGAGCCATGATCGCTAATTTACTGAAGGCACAGAAGACAAATGAGAGGGAATAAATGAATGTTGGAACAAGGTTTAAAAAAGATAACAAGAAAACAACATTTATTAAGAGCTACAAAGGAGAGGAAATTGTGGAGAGCCATGATTACCAACGGAAGGGACACGTCGGATAGAAAAAGAAGAAAGAGCCTGCGTAAACAGGTGGTGGAAAAACGTTTAGGAGAGATAACAAAAAGACAATATTTATTAACAGCTACAAAGAGCAGGAAATTGTGGAGAGCCATGATCGTCAGGGTTCTGGAGGGAGACTTCATAGAAGAAGTATATTGTCTTTATTTCAACAGTTATTTTTAGCATTTATTATGAATATTTCAGGATTTTTTTGGAGGGGATTAATTCATTTGATAGCTTTTATCTATTACATGTGTAATCGTTTTATAGCGTATCTCTTACAAGTAGCTTGACATTTAACCAAATCTAAGGTGAATTCGAACTTCTGTCTTCTTTTGTTTTTTTAATTCTATTATCTGTAATCTTTTTTTTTTTTTATCTATACCCAGAATTGTTGAGAGGAAATATAATTTGTGATAAAAGATTTTAGATGTAAGAAAATACTACTTTATATTTGTTAATAATTCTCAGCGTTCTTCGAAGTAAAAAAAGTGTTTCTGTTGTTATATCAGCGTTACATATTGATCATTTCTACAGCTTTTTTCAGTTATACAAACCGTGCAAAAATATCTAGTAATGCCTTAATCGTGTAAAATATACTAGAAGATTTGCGACATTGGTAAAAAATGTTACAATATTGGTTACAAGGCAAATAACGTAACAGGTTATGATACTTAAATGTTGAGGTTTACAGCCTTTGTGGATTCTGTTTGAATGGTCATTCTGTTTTTGATTCTATGGTCACGGGGCTGATAATGCAACGGGTTGTAATATTTAAATTCCGAGGGTTTCAATCTTCATTTTATCCTTTTAGAAGGATAATCTATCAGGGCACTGAACAATGTGCCAGTGTTAAATAACATTAATAAGTATGTCATGCGTTGCTTTCCCTTGTCTCGCTTCTTCTCTATATTAATATTAATGTGAGCGATGTTAACAAAGCAGAATTAAAGGTAAATTTGTCGTTACTAATCACTCTTTTCTGATTCAAGATTCAAAACTTTTCATTTGTCCTCGTGAGACTTATCATCATAATGTTTTTAATCATTTTATCCCAAGCAAGGTGAGACCGCCATTAGTGCACAGGGGTTTACAGTGAAAGAAAGAACAGGTTATTTTGGGTATTGAAGAGAGGACAAAAGATGTACGGGATTCAAGCAGGTAGAAGATTGCAACTAACGTTGTATTTAAAGTTTTGAGGACTGTAACTATCAGGAAGCAAGTAAACGGAGGGGAGTTCGGAGGGAAATGAGAGAAAAGAAACTGTTCGAATAGAAGCGAGGGTTATATTTAACTATTTTAACGGGAAAATGTTGGGACCTGATGACAATCTAGTAGCGCACTTAAATTCATGTGGTCGGGGTATCAGCGAAAAAACTTGTCAGAGCAGTTGACATGAATGCATTTGCAGATGGAAGCGACTTCACATCGGTGAGAAAGTAAATGAAGTCGAGATGCAAAGTCAGTACCGATTATATTGCAGATCTTTCTTTGGGTTTTGTCTAGAACCTCGAGATGAACAGCAGGAGTATCAGATGGATTGTGATGAGAACCCCAAGATGAATAGCAGGAGCACCCAACCAAATATGGCAACAGTATTCAATGCACGGACGAATGGCAGATTTATAAATGTGCAAATCTACTATTTCAATATTGTCATCCGCAGACAGATCTGATTCGCCGTATCACAGCTCATCAGTACGGTTAGACTCCGATTGCTTTTTTACCCAGGACTGAAACCCGACCGAAATGGCGTCAGTCGGCGACTCTACGCCCTGGCTATGGGCGTTCGGTGGAAGTAGGCAGACATTTTAATGCATATCAATATACACGCCCAATAGCTAGAGCGCTATATATATATATATATATATATATATATATATGACAATATGTACGCTCTCACACCCTGATTGAGCACTCTGGAAGGATGGTAGACTTTGAAAAACAGTAGCTACTCTCTACTCTGGCATGTACGCATCGTTCATTCAGTAAAATAAATTAGATCACTCTGGCTATTGGGCGCTTATAATGATAATATATGCGCTAAAAGGTTTGCCTTCTTCCACCGAATGCTCATAGCCCAGAGGTAGAATCGCCGACTGACGCCAATTCGGTCGGGTTTCAATCCTGGGTTAAGAAGCAATCGGAGTCTAACCGTACTGATGAGCTGTGATACAGCGAAACAGATCTGCCTGCGGATGACAATATATATATATATATATATATATATATATAAAAGCATGCACACAGATATATATATATGTACATATACATACAAACATATATATACATACATACACATACACATTAGCAAGTAAAACAAAATATCAACATGTCAAATAGTACAAAAACACATTTACACCTATTTACATAATAATACGTAGACAAACCCATGCACCCAAGAATATATTCTAATATAAAAAAAGTGAATATATATAATTCATGAATCCAATATACCAATAAATATTATTAAATAATTTATAGATAGTTCCTTGTGTTCTTAACAATGTAATATTGTTTTTCTCCTTCTGAAGCAAATCCCTTAATTTATTAAATTATGTTTTCTATCTATTTTTCTTATTTCCCATATATATTAAATGTTTTATAGTTTTTTATTATTATCATTCTTCTTTTTATTATTATTATTACTATTATGTTGTCATTTTTCATCATATTTCCATTTCTGCTATGGTCGCACTACCTACCAAGTCTGCGGGAAGACATAAGGCAGGTCGTGGCATGTTGTTATGGCTCCATTTCATGTTTTTTATATCTCCCCTAACATCCCCAGCGTTACATAGACAAAGTTCTCAGTGTGTGGGCTGTACTTAACAAGACATTTTTTGTATATCTCTTAAGTTGGGGTTTCCATGGATTCATTCAATGTGTTGTTTTGTTCCATTTTTTATCATTCCAAGTGCACCTACTATCACTGGTATGATTCTTGTTTTCAATTTCCACATTTTTTCTATTTCAATTTCCAGGTCTTTATATTTTGACAGTTTTTCGAATTCCATCGACAAGCCATATCAATTAATAAACAAGATTTTTCGTTTTGGTTTTTAACAATAATGTCCGGCCTATTTGCTTCAATTTTTCTGTCTGTGTAGATGGTGTAATCCCATAGCATGGTGATATCTTCTATTTCTGTAATCGAAGCTGGGTGATGTTTATACCAGTGTTTGTTTACAGATTTTGCACATTGTCCAATGTAAATATCGTCCCACTCTATCGTGACGATTTTTATATTCATTTGGGGCAAGTACAGAACATCCTGAGATTAAATGGTCTATTGTTTCTTCGTATTTTTCACAGAACGACATTATTATGTATAATATTTGCCTGAAAGTTCCTAGTGAACAGACTTTGGTATTGCGCTGCAAGAATAAAGCCTTCAGTCTCAGACTTTAATCCAGATGCACGCAACCATCGATGAGTATTAACTTTATCAGCATTGGATTTAATGGCACGTTCTGGATATTAGCCATGCAGAGGTTTGTCTTGCCAGCGTTGTTTCATCTATTCAAGAGCTTTATCCTTGGATTTCATTTTCATATTTTTTGTCGCAATAGTTGGTTCTTGGCTTCTGTTTTGTTTTTTTACAGAATCTACCAAATGTTAATCTTGTTTGTATTTACTGCCTTGTTTTATTATTGAATATTTTTCTGTTTTCATGTTGTTTGATTAATTGTATCATCCAGTTCTTTGTTGTTTCTGTGTATGTTAGTAAGCCAAAACTTGTTGTCTTGTATGACAATTCTAGCTGAATAAGACCTCTTCCACCTTCTTTACGGGGTATGTATAGACGGTCTACATCAGTGATGCATCTTATGATTAGAAAGAAGCTTTCTTGTTTTTCTTCTTCTTATTATTATTATTATTATTTACTATTATTTATTATGGTATATCATTTTTTTATTAATTGTAATGCTGCAATATGATTCTTTCATACACATACATTCATATATGATTCTCTCACTTTATTTAGAATAGAAAATCGTTCCATCATTTGACATGTGCATATCATCTTACTGACTCATAAACGCACATATTCACACTTGATTTCTCTCAACGCATACATTCATAACTGATTTCTATTATTTTTATTAAAAAGACGCGTTGGCACACACAGTTAAATAGAAACAAGTTTTTTCTACAATTAATATTCATCCATTGCTTTATCACATGTGACACGTATCTGACCAATGAAACTATAACTCAATCAACGTACTGTCTCTTGGATTTTTAAATCAATCGTCTTTAATAAATCTCTGAAGAAGCTTATTATAAGTGAAACATGTTAGATAAATGATATTTTCCTACTTGTTCCTTACTTATTTTATTCAGATACACACACACACACACACACACACACACATATATATATATATATATATATATATATGTGTGTGTGTGTGTGTGTAATGAATTATTTTGAACATTATTTTTACCGATACTCGTATTTAAGTAGATATTCTGTTTTTAATTAAACAGTATTTTATATTTATATCTACCGGCCTGATTATTTTACGATAAATTTTATTGCGAAAATGTGTGCTATCCAGCAGGATTCGAACCTCCGACTCCTATTTACATAGGTGAAGCTACCATTTGATTTGGTACTGTCTTAACCACTCGACCATGAATAGCCTCTTGATCAGACGAGGTTTTTATCATGCTTATATATATATCATTAAGTTAAGTACCATACGTGATACACGCTTTGGGCGATCATGTCTCGAAAGAAACATAACTGACTGCGCAGAAGATTATCCCGCAATAGGTTGCCATTGCTTTCTGCGGTAGACCGGTTGCCACATAAGGCTATAGAACCCAATCTCTCCTGCTTTTTAACCCATAACTGGAGGGAAGATACGGATTACGGATTTGTGCGTAAGTGAATGCCATGAATCTAACTGGAATTCGAACTCAGCTCCCCGATTTTTCGTTCCAAGTCGATATCCACTGCACCTCAACGCACATCCATATATATATATATATATATAGTCATCCGAAGACAGTGCTGTTTCGCTGTATCACAATTCATCAGTACGGTTTGGCATTTGATAGTTTCTAGCCAGGATTGAAACCCGATCGAATTGATATTAGTCGGCGATTCTACTTCTAATCTATGGGCGTTCGTTGGAGGACGGTAGATTTTAGCGTGCCATATAGACGATGTAAATACACACCAGTAGCATATATAAAATAAATTGTGATGTAATGTTCTCGGTTTCATCCTTTTGAGATATTTCGGGAAGTGGGTCGCATCTAGAGATTTTCAGCCCCGTCTTCCACGATTTATAGGCTCGGTCTGCGCAGATCGATATGGACTGCGGCGCATAAGCTTTTCCATATGCATCCTCCGCGAGACGTCTTTTTAACGTCGGCGGTTGCTTTGATCTTTTCAATAGAATTTGTAATATCAAATGCGTCGCCAGCCTCGGGCGTCTGTTATGAAACTTTAAAATCAACATGGCTAATGTAATCCTCTCAGAGATGGAATACTCAGCACTTTCTGATACGTTGCTTTACAAGAATTGTTCTCTGCTTTTACAACACAGATCCCCGTCTTTCGTTTTTACCATTTTTGGTGAGAGGGGAAATGGCATACGATTTTTATTTTTTTTTCCATGAATTTCTTACACACACACACACACACACACACACACACACACACACATAATATCGGACTTTTTTTTTCATTTCTCAAAGAAACCGATGTCGTATTTTGAAAGTGAAGTTTTGATATTTTAATTATCCGTTTATTCTTACATATTTTGGTGTTCATTATATGATATATTTTTTTATGTTTTGTGAGATTATCATGCATTTATAAACTTTAATTATGAAAATACATATTTGTTTATTTACTTAAGACAAATCGTGATGTCCATCGTTTGTTTCACTTTTCTTTTTAAAAATTACTGTTATTTAGCAAGTTTATTTTATTAAGCATGTCTCACTAAGAAGTATTATATTAATGTTGTGGGATCTCTCCCTTTTTGTATATGACAATGGACTCGACAGAGTGTACATATAATCCTGCCATAAAGGGAACAGTGATCTCGAATCACGGTTGTAGTTGCAGAACCGTGGAGAGTAATCGTAGAGATCCATTGCAGTAATCGAAGTATTCCGAGAGATACCGAAGTTACCCAGAGATCAGACGAGCCCTGAGCTCCGCTCAGCTTGAATAAGTTACCCGGAATAAGTTACCCGGACATACTATTTCCAACGACTTCACTTGAAGACTTATATATATTTATTTCTGCTAATAGAATTGCTGTATCGACTAACCCGAGTTCCAGTTTATATATTCTTCTTCTTCTATGTGCCCTGTCCTCTCAGGGCCTAGGCGATCATGGCCTTCAAATTTTCCTTATACCTGGTGGCTCTGAGCACGCCTTCACCTGTTACACCATGCAATCCTCGTTCCGTCATCCACCTGATTAGGTCCTTCAAATATGTTATCCGTTGCTTTCCCCTGTCTCTTTTTTCCTCTATCTGGCCTGTTAGTTTCAGGTTCTCTAAGCCCTATTTCTTCATTGCATGTCACAGGAACTTCAGCTGTCTCTTCCTGATGCTCAGTATTAATTTCCTTTTTGTTTCCATCATTTGTAAGACCTCATCATTGCTCACATGCTCGATCGATAATATTCGCAGCATCCTTCTGTAGAACCACATTTCAGTTGCTTCAAACTTTTCCTTCATCTTTGATGATATTGACCAGCATTCACTGCCATATTGAAGGACGGACAGCACGTAGCAATCCAGTATTCTCTTCCTTGTTTCTAGTGAAATTGTCCTGTTTCTTAATGCCTTACTCAAATTCTGGAATGCTTCTTTTGCCATGACAATTCGCCTTCGGATCTCTGTGTCACACTTTCCGTCTTCTGTTAGAACACTTCCCAGGTATTTAAACTTTTGTACCTGCTTTATTCTAGTATCCCCGACCTGGATTTGGCATATATTCACCCCGAGAAAGGCGGTAATGCCACTGATGTGCATGGGGCTACATAAGAGAAAAAGATTAGGAGATTGAAGAGAAGGACGAACCAGTTAGAAAGGAGCAAGAGAAGGATGGAAAAGTGGAGTGAAAGGAAAGGCTATACAGGGCGGTGTGGAAAGAATTAGGGTCAAGTAGTTAAGAGATGAGTATTGACCTTGCATTTAAATTCCTTGAGGTTGTAGCCGTCAGGAAAGCAAGAATAAGGAAGCGAGTTCCACAGGCGGGAAGTGCGAAAAAAGAAGCTGAAGGAGTAGAATTGTCATCTGCATTTGGTTGATCTAACTGTGAATGGATGAGACACCGATGCCAGTCTGGTTGCACGAGTAAACACCTGTTGCGGAGGCACCAATGACTTAAGTTCGTTGGAGCAGAAGCCATGGAATTATTTATAGAACTGACACAGGGAAGCCACATCTCGTCGGTGGGAAAGTGGCTGTAGTCGAGCCGCCAAGTCGCCACCTATCACAATACTGATTCTCTTTTGGAGCCTGTCTAGAACAAGGAGATGAACAGCAGAGGCACCAGATCATATATGGCAGCAGTACCCCATGCACGGACGAATGGTTGATTTGTATATATGCAGGATGGTTTCAGGTGTGAAAAACATCCTGGCCCGACACAGTGACCCAACCTTCCTAGCAGTGGATTTAGCTATTGACTCAATGTAGTGGTTCCATTTGAGATCAGAAGAGAGGAGGCGCAGATTATTGCTCTCGGGGAGACTCGCTTGGTCCATGCTTATGGGAGGCAGGTTGCCTATGATGATTGACAGACAGCAACTTGTTCTTAGACGCATTGAAATTTACGAGCCACTTCTTACCCCAATTGACCACGGAGTGTAGATCCCTTTCAAGATCAGCAGCGAGATTATGTTTGTCTGTCACGCCGGGATTCTTTCTGATGCTGGAGTAAATTGTGGTGTCATCTGTGTAGATACCTACCTGACAACCTTCATTATGCGGTTATGTAGGAAAGATTGGATTAAACAAGCAATCGTCCGGTAATACCGTAACCCCGTAGCTTGCATAGAAGGTCAGCGTGCCAAAATCTGTCAAAAGCCTTAGAGATGTCCAGAGCAACAGCACGAGCCTCGCTGGACCCATCGAGGGCCTGGCGCATGTACTCCGTAATGGTCGTTAGCATGGCGTTCTTGAACCTGGCAAAGCGGAAGCCATACTGCCTGTCGGAGAAGAGTTTATGGGGAGTAAGATGCTGAACTATTTCATCATTAATAATGGCCTCAAAAACCTTCCCGAAAATTGGTAGAAGGCTGATAGGGCGATAGTTGGATGAGTTTGAGAGTTCACCAGAGTTCTTAAATGCAGAAACGACAGAAGAGGACTTCCAGCATGCAGGAAAACAAGAAGCAGAGAGGCAGTAGTTATAGAGTTTAGAGAGGACAGAGAAGAGTTCAGGGAGCACATTTCTTAAGGACAATTACTAGGATTCCATCACCACCGCTCGCCTTGTGTGGATCAAATTTTGATGTTACACGGGATACTACCGTCGGAGTAATGTGTATATCGTACAGTTTAGCCTCAGTTCTAATAGGGAAGTCGAGTGGGTGTACTCCAGATGAGTCAAATGTGGTGTTGGATGAGAATCTACGAGTAAAGCACTCAGCCTTGTCCGCTGATGATGTGAGGACCTGAAATTCATTGATTAAAGGAGGGATAGAGGATTTTCTATTGTTCAGCACCCGTTTGCATATCCGCCAATAACAAACTGATAACCACGCAAGAAAACCGAATGCATGGTCATCAGTTTGTATATTACGTTCAATATAACTTATATTTTCTATCTCAATATCTGTTTTTGTTGTTTATTATTTTGTGCGGTTCCTCATCCGAAATCCACAACAATTAAGAACATTCAATACCCTTTATTTGTTAAATTACTTATTCTTAGTTACTTTGTATCTAAGAATAATGTTTTCTCTTTTTATGAGCGAGGACTTAACGTGAGAAATTTTAGGAAAATCATTTACGAATTGTAATGTTTGTTTGTTTATCTCTGACGACAGATTTCCTTCCCTATTATTTGTAATTCGAATATTTCTTCTTTTTTTTTTTTTGACAACATTTGCCTATAATCTTATTTTTTATGCATTTTTATATATTGACTGTAGATAACATTTTTATTTGGAAGAGGATATATTCAAATTTATCGGAAGAATGTTTTGAGTAATAACGTTTATTTTAATTAATGCTTCTAAATAGTCAATTTTAACAAGAAAATTAATAATAATAAATTGCTGTTCTCATAATATTGATAATAAGGTTATACTTTTATTTTATTATTTATTGATTTTTCTCCATAGTTTTGGTTAACTGTTGTTAAAAACTTTCTTATCTGAAATCACTTATTTATTTATATTAAATTTTCTGCCGTTTAATATACTGGAATTTTCAAGTAAAAATGTTATGTGAGTCGCCGATTTAACTGCCAAATAAGTTAATATTTTTGGAAGGATAGAAGTAATTTACTTAACTGGTAGTGAAACTAATTTGACCTCTTTGGGTGTTTATTTTGTTTTTTAGTTTTTTGTGTGTTTTTGGTTTTTTCAGAGGTATCACTCTGCCGGGGTTTTTATCCTTTATTAAATCAATAATGGATTTCCCGATTTATAAAAAGTTAATTCTTTTTTTTCGTCGAAAGGAGTTGATAGGCTTTACTACCATCCAATCCATACTTCCCCGCCTTGTATTGAACAGGAGTAGAGGCTCATTTCTTTGTTTCTTGTTTAGAAACGGGTTTCCAGTTTATTTCCTCTTCTCAAGCATCACTAGTGGTGCTGTCATGATTTTTTTTGTATGTGATTTGTATAGATGGTGGCGATGTCTATTCGTAATGCGGATACTAGGTTGTCAGTTTTCTCGTTTCAACTTTCCGGCTGGTAGTTGGAAGCCCGAACTTTGTTTAGTGTCTTGAGAGGTTACTCCGATCAAAGTCGAATAATATCAGGGTTCTTGTAGTACTATGTCGGGCATGGATAGGTGTCTCTGTATGCAACTCTAGTGAGCAACTTTGAGGCTGTAATCTGCGCTAGTTTCCTTTCCACACATGTTGCATTTGACGACTGACTTCTGCTGTTACGTAAGGATCCTCCTCACCAAAATAACTAAAAAAAGAAACACGACCATAATCAATAGAATATACAAAACTAAAGCAGTCAAACAGAATCATCTAAACCCTTCAACATTTCTTTTTCTAACATCCGTGGTATTCGAACCAACTTTTGCAGTGTGGAATCGTTCTTCAGCGAAAAGTCCCCTGACATTATAGCTTCTGTGAAACTAACCTTATTCTGTAATACTCCCCTTTCTTGATTCCTGGTTACCTTCCTTTCTTTAAGAAAGACCTTAATGTTCACATGTATTTCTTGGGAGTTTATGTCCATGAACATTTTCCTCTAGTTATGGAGTTCTCTCTTGAATCTCCAGATCATTCTTACATGGTATCCTTTCTTTCTTTACCATTTCCCTTTTCCCGAATAAAAAGTTCCTTGCTAGAATCTCAGATAAGCCTATTTGCTTTCTCTCGTTCGCTAATAGATTTGTGTTCGGTGAATTAAGTACACATCATACTAAGTGGCTAAAACATTCTGTCACTAATAATGATGGAGATCAAACTCTATTACTCAGTTTCCTACAGAAGTGGTTCATGTCCCCACGCGTTTCTCCAGTAACCTTGAAGGACATGCTCCCTTCTAGATCCCTTATTTACATCGATCCCTAACTCATGTCATGCTATGTACCTCTGCTCTTTTGGCAACTCTGCCCATGCGGTGATACCTGTAAAAATCTCTTTCTACTCGCTCCTTGTCCAGGAACCTTTTACAACAGAATATCTTCCTGTAATCAACATGCGAATTTGGGACATGTTCCGTGATTTCTTTTGTCACGTCACTTGGAACAAAGTTTTAGTTTTCCTGTTCGAGACTGCGCCTCTGATGTCTCCTCCTGGGCGAATTCCGGTATCGATGCAGTGAATCAAGCAAGAAAATTACAAGTTAAATATTATTCATCTCATTAGTTCTCGCTTGTAAACTCAGTTGCTATTGACCACAGGAATCACTTTCAACAGACGTCTCTATGTCTCTGATCGTAATTAATTCAGTACGTGATGCAAAGTTCGATTTTAGAGTACTGTCGACTTTGCAAGAGTGTGTTGATCTATTCAATTTAATTCGAAGTGCTCGCATCTACCGGAAAAAAGGTTAAATGCTTTGCTTGCAAATACTCTTTTAATTGTATTCGTCTGAAGTACCCACACGCGATTTCCCACCGAGAACAGAGCCTCAACTGATTGATGGTTGCATAACTCTGTCTCTGGTTTCGGACATCATTTCTAAATTAGACTCCTATATAGCAAGCGGAGGTGATGGAATTCCAGCCAGCGTCATAAAAATATGTGCCCTTCAGCTGGCTCCAGTTCTCTTCAAAAACTACAATTATTGCCTCTCGACTTCTTGACTACCCGCTTGTTGAAAATTCTCAGCTGTAGTTATTGTTTTTAAGAACTCTGACGAACCATTTGGCCCCGTTAACTATTTACCTATTAGCCGCTTACCGTTCTTCGGGTTTCTTTCGAGGTTATAATCAATGCTGAAGAAGTTAAGCTTTTCACCCCTCACGACCTATTCTCTGGCAAACAATATGGCTTCAGCTTCTCAGTCTACGGCTGGTGAACTGACGGTCATCACTGAATAGATATACCAGGCTCTTGATCATAATGGCGAAGATCTAGCTGTTGCTCTAGATATCTCAAAAGCGTTTGACAGAGCTTCGCATGCTGGCCTCCTGTGTAAGATCCAGAACTAAGATATTTTTAAACGATTGTTTGATTTAATCTAATCGTCTCTATCGAATCGTGGAATCAAGATCGATTTGACTGGGTAAGCTTCCACATCCCTTCACACAATTTATGGTGTCCCTCAACGCTCTATCTTTGTTCTCTGCTGCTTCTAGCCTACTTCAATAATCTTCCTGATGGCTTCACTTACCAAATAGGCACATATGCAGATAATACCAATATTTACTACCGTCTCAATAGGAAAACAAAATAAATGTGGCTGCTACTCTTGAAACGAAAATCCAGTGTTTAACTGGCTCAGAAAATGGCTTGTAAATGTTAATGCCACCAAAACAAAACTGCTATCCTTTAACTCCCATAGAGAAACAATACAGCTAGCTATCAGAATGATTGATGCAAGTCTCCTTGAGAGCAAAACACAGCGCCTCCTTGGCCTCATTCTCTCAACTGGTCTGAAGTGGAACGACTACATTGAATCTATAGCTGCATCTATTGCTAGGAAGTTTTGGTTTTTGTGTTGTGCCAGGATGTTTTTCTCTTCAGAATACATTTTAAACGTTTATAAATAAACCATTTGTTTTTGCATTGATTACTGTTGCCATAACTGGTTGGGTGTTTCTGCTCTTCATCTCAAGGTTCTAAACAAAATCCAAAGTAGGATCTGCAGTGTAATTGGTCTTGGCATCTTGCCGTCAGCCACTTTCTCAACGACGTGACACGGCTCCCCTACATAAACGTGCTACTAGATTGGCATTTAGGTTCCATCCATTTACCATTGAAAAAATTAAATGTAACTGACTCTTCTACTCGATCAATGTATTTTTTTTTTTGCATTTCCAGCCTGTGAGACTCTCTTCCATTTACATGCTTCTCTGATAAAATCTCCAAACATTAATGCAATGTCATTTGCCGTCTTGTCATTATCTGTAACTCCCTGTGTACTCGTGGCGGTTCCGTTTTACTTGGGGTGAACAGATTATATATATATATATATATATATATATATATATATATATATATATTTTTTTTTTAATTCAGATACTTCAATCCAAGGGAAAAAAGCAGGAAGGTAAATTCCAAAAAACCCGATCCTAATTAATATTAAAAATTTTATTTTAATATTAAAAAATGATACAGGAAGAGAGCTCCATGTAATAAAATATTACAGAGCAAATATATATAAAATATTATATTTTTATTAATAATTATGCCTTTTTAAGTAAAGGCCTTTTTCTAATACTTCAACGTTTTGGGGAAATTAGGTTTTTGAATTTGTCCAGCGTCTGTAATATTTAAAAAAAATTTTTCTTTAGTTTCTTTCTTTTTCCCTCCCTTCCTTCTTTTATCTCTCTTACCACCTTTTTTCCGTGTTGCTTAAACTTACGTCGATTTAACACGGCTGTCTGTTAATTTTTAGTTACATTCTCCCTTTTTTTTTGCGAACCCAGACGATGTCAAGTTTTTCTTTTCTTATTTATTTGATTTTATTCTATCTTTTTCTTTTTCGTTTTCTTTTTCTTTTTCTTTCCCTTTATTTTTATTTTTATTTTATTTTATTTTATTTTTTAATTTCTTTGCAATCTATTTAAAAAGGAAAAGTAGACTAATTTTTCTCCAGTTTCTGAAAGGATTTTTCTGTTGCTGAGGTGATGTGTTGTCCCCCGTGGGGATCTTCATATCGAAATGGCCATTCAACATCTTTAAATTAATCCTTTTTTAATATATATATATGTATATATATATATATATATATATATATATGTGTGTGTGTGTGTGTTATGCTACAACATCATGGGAAATATTGAAAAAATAACCAAGCACAGCAGAAAATACTTGAGAAAACCAATCGCAGCAATAAAAATCTACAAGACAATACGAACAAATGTAACTGCCGAAAAAAAGAACAACTGTCAACTTAATAACAAATGTCTAACCAACAACATGACGAATTCCATTTAGCAAAGATCTAACATCTAAATCAAGAAAATTACGTTTGGATTATTTTGCTTTTTGTTTTCATCACATTTAATGTTAAATATCCGACATAGTAATAATAGAAAGGTTATAAGGATGTGGACGCAAATTTACTGTGGATGATCCAGCAACTAAATCATTTTCTAAATATTTTTTTTTCTTAGTGAATTGGTAACGCATGTAATAATCTTCTGTTATCACAATGTTGGATATATAATAACAAAGATGATAGAAAAAAAAAGAGAAAGACAGGGAATCTAAATGAATTCTGCTAAATTATAAACCCAACTGGCACATAAAAATTAATTCTCAAATTCTCAGAGTATTTCTTTCGTTCCTGTGCATGCGCGTTCACATCAATGTAAAGATAGATTTAATCCGATTAATTCCTGAAGGACGAAAAGCGTCTCACATAAACATGACAATATATATATATATATATATATATATATATATATATATATATATATATAATAAATTATATTTTAGAATATGTACAATTTTTTTATATATCCAGTACAAATCATACATTTGTTTCGACATTGAAACTACAATATCTCAATATGGTGTGGACAGGAATGGAAAGCCTCTTTAGAAAGTAACATTTATTTCATAGAAATATTTATTTTCAAACGTAATCTCTTTTTCTTTTCAATGCACTTATTTTGGAATATTTATGACATAAACTTAAAATCATGAAGTAAAATCATAATATCAATATTTGGCAGTTAGTGGTGTGTACGAATGTGTGTGTTTATTTTATTATTTTTTGCCACATATCTATCTATCTATCTATTTATCTATCTATCTATCTATTCATTTTTTAAAAGTTTTATACGAACTTATGCAAAATAATATTTCATATAAATTCATAACATCGTAATTCTGACAATAAATTACTTTCTTTGGATTTCCAAAGTCTTTTGTCATCTTTCGGTCAAATCTTGTAAGAACGCATCCAATTTTGATTGCATTGACTGTTCTAGGGCCTGTTTTTATTTTCTGTTTTCAAATCTGCCATGTGATTTGCTCAATCTCATATTATTCTGAACATGACAGATCTGGAAAATCTGATTTCTGTTCCACGATCGTTTGTTGCGTCGAATATGTAACATGAGGAATATTTTACTTGCTTTCAAAGCAAATTAGTTTTATTCGTTCCATTTTATAAACTAATTGAATTCTTCAATTCAAATATTTTGACAAGTTTGCGTATGTTTTACGATACGTCATCCTTTAAAAAGTGACTTCTTTAACCTCATGATTATTTTTTAAAATCATTTAATTCCACACAAGGTATAACTACCATTGTTGCGCAGGGGGTTACAAAGAGAGAAAGAGAGAGAGAGAGGGATATATATATATATATATATATATATATATATATATATATATATATAGCTACAATCTCCAAAGGTTTAAATTTAACGTCAATTGCCATCTTCTATCTACTTAATTTCCATCTATCTGTTACCCTTTCTTCAACATCCCTTATACCTTATATATATATATATATATATATATATATATATATAAAAGGTGTAAGGGATGTTGAAGAAAGGGTAACAGATAGATGGAAATTAAGTAGATAGAAGATGGCAATTGACGTTAAATTTAAACCTTTGGAGATTGTAGCTATCAAGGAAGCAAGTAGTTACACAAACGGGAAGTGCGAGAGAAACAGCTGTTAGAGTAGAAGAGACACTTAATTTTAGCACTTTGTTGCATATTGGTTACAAATGTATCCTTTCTCTCAAATAATTTATTATTATTCTGTATTATTTTAGAAAAAGTTTGCAATATTAAACAATATGCAACAAAGGATTAATTATTTCGACGGTAAATAGGTTGAACTTTGATGACAATCTTGTAGCACGCATAAATGTAGTCGAGAAAGCAGGGGAAAAACTCATCAGAGCAGTTGCCATGGAAATATTTGTAGAAAAGACAGAGGGAAGTCACATCGAATCGGTGAGAAAGTGAGTGAAGGCGAGTTGCTATATTAGGATTAATTAACTTGCAGATCCTTCATTAGAATTTCTCATGATGAATAGCAGGAGCACCCTGTATGGGCATGTAAGAAGTTTGATAGACTCTCTATTATTTATTTATTTTTTTCATAATCATTTCAGCCTAAGCAAGAAAGGACCGCAACTGGTGTACGGGAAGTTTTTTTTTAATTATATCACTTCGAGCAAGGCGATAACACCACGGATGTGCAGGGGGCTACATAAGAGTAAAAGCACTAAATAGAAGAGAGTAAAGAGAAGGAAAAACGATTTAGAAAGGTGCAAGAGAAGGAAGAGGACACAGGTGTGATGACAGTTGCAGAGGTGGAGAGAAAGGAAAGGATATACAGGGTGGTGAGGAAAGAACTAGGGTCAAGTGGTTAGGTGATGAATATTGACCTTGCATTTGAATTCCTGGAGATTGTAGCCGTCAGGAAAGCAAGAATAAGGAAGCGAGTTCCACAGGCGGGAAGTGCGAGGAAAGAAGCTGTAGGAGTAGAATTGTCGTCTGCATTTGGTTAATCTCACTGTGAATGGGTGAGACCCAGTTACCAGTCTGGTTGCTCGAGTAAACACCTGTTGCAGAGGCACCAGTGACTTAAGTTCGTTGGAGCAGAAGCCATGAAAGTATTTATAGAACAGACAAAGGGAAACCACATCTCGTCGGTGGGGAAGTGGCTGTAGTCGAGCCGCCAAGTCGGTATATATCACATTACTGATTCTCTTTTGGAGCCTGTCAAGAACACTGAGGTGAACAGCGGGGTCGAGTTACAATGAAAAAAAAAACAAGGTACAGTGGATGTCGAAGAAAAGAAAGAAGGCTGGGAATTAAAAAGATAGAAGATGGGAATTGACGTTGCATTTAAACTTTTGGAGAGTAAACGGAAACGATTTTCACAAACAGGAAGAGCGAGAAAAGACACTTTTAGATTAGAATAGGCGGTTGAATTTAAGTATTTCGGTGGTAAAAGGGTGAGAACTTGATGCCATTTTAGTAACACGTCTAAATACATGGATCTGGGAACCAGCGAAAAGATGCTTGTTCATGCTACGTTCTCTGTCTTTGAGCTGAACATCTCGATTTGAACTCTCGTTAAACGTATTTACATTAAAATCAAATAAACCATTGTCTTTTGACTTATTTTGAACTTTTCTCATATATATTTAACGAGAGATCAAATACAAAGTATGTTACATGTCAGTCGGACTGCCAAGTATTAGAGCGGGCTGACTCAACTCAACTCAACTCAACACAACTCAACTCAACCCCGAGAGGCATATTCTTCCGGTATTCATAGTAATAGGAAGAGTTCATTATAGTCCAAAAAGGGAAGGTCCTATAACATAGTGGAAGGACTGTTATTACATAATAAATCAGTGGCCATTTTAATAGTTTTAGTTTAATGGCCATTCACACTACAATCATTTTACTCATTATACATGAATCGTCGTTAAATCTAGGGTGAACAAATTCATATGGACTGCGTATCAGGGAAAATAGCTGGTCAGAGCATTTGACATGAAAATATTTATAGAAAAGAAAGAGGAAAACCACGTCACGTCGGTGAGAAAGTGACTGAATTTGGCTTGCCAAGTGAGGACCGATAAATATTGCAGGTTCTTATTGAGATTTTGTCGGGAATCTCGAGATATATTGCAGGAGCACCTGACCAGATATGCCAACAGTATGTTCGTACGAACCGTAGATGCACAAAAAAGCCCAGGGGTAAAGATTAGCAGTTTTATCTCGCTTAATCAGTTACCACTAAATAGGAAGTTCGAGTGTTACAGGTTGAGGTGGAAACTGTGTACACAGATCGATTTCAATACACAGACGTAATTGTTCTAGTGAGACAATTTTCCTAATCGTAACAGTCAGTCAGTTAAGTGCCATACGTGATACACGCTTGGGCGATCATTTCTCAAAAGAGACATGACTGACTGGGCAGAAGATTATCCCGCAGTAGATTGCCATTGCTTTCTGCGGTAGACTGGTTGCCGGCCAAGGCTATAGAACCCAATCTTTCCTGTTATTTAACCCATAACTGGAAGGAAGAGACGGATTAATACCTTTGCCAAGGGTATTTGCGCGTAAATGAATGCGATGAATTCAACTGGAATTCGAACTCGGCTCCCCGATTTCTCGTTCCGAGCCGATATCCACTGGACCACAACTCTACACCCAAAATGCCGTAGTGATTATCTATGTTGCGCTTAGATGTAACACAAGGCCGCAAGTATTCGGCACCAGTGAGGCTTGAACTTACAATTTAGTTGTAATTTATCTATTGAGGCGAGTTTGCTAACCACTACGCCACGTAAAAATGCCTTGAATTTAGTTGTGGCTAATTGATTTATTTTACAGTAGATCTCAAACGTTACATTCACAAATTCTAATCAACCCTTTTTGAAAGAAAAAAAATTGTCAAAACATGACATCAAAGAGTATGTCGAAAAAGTGCTGAAGGCGAATCTAGAATAATTCTGGTTCTGTGATTCTCAAAAAAAAAAAAGATGATAAAAGAGAGAATAATAAAAATCTAGGTATTAGTTGCAGTCCTAGCAGCAGCTTAATTACCATTAGTATTTACTATCGGCATAGCACTTTAAACTAGTTTAATTTTTTGACTTGTAACCACTGGGTACGCCTGTCGATGGCATGGAGAGTGTATTATCAGCTTCATCAGTTGTTGATTTAATTGGCGGTGTAATCGAACAGGCTAATCGCAATCATAATAGTTTTAAGAGAGGACTGTGTTGCAAGTAAATGCGAACCGCTGTGTCCGTTTCTACCAAAGACGAACCAAATAAATAAATATTGCCGTCAGTGAAGAACGCAGGTGAGGTGATAGGTGCTGATGTAACCATAGTAGCAGTGCTCAGATATCGCAAGTGAGAGACAGTAATGGAATTGCGAAAAGCCGTCATGGAAGTAGGCAACTTGGAAAAGAGTGAAAGATGAAGAAGAAAGAAACAGGCTCATTAGAAGCAGTAAAATCGGAAAACAGAAAAGATTTTATTTTGTTTCCAACAAAAGGAAATGCTATGACCTGAATATAATAATTAAAAAACGATGAATGACATAGGCGATTTTCAGGTATTAATATTTCAAAAAGACAATTATTCATAAAACCAGGAAATATTGAAAGATGAGTCAACAGCAGTTATCTCCACTTCTGTATTGCCTATACAATAACATACCCTTCTATATTATTTATATAAATACCTACGCTTTTATATTAGCTACACAATTACTTACACATCTATACTATTTCCACATAGATCCACTTATATATTCAGTCAGTTAAGTGCCATACATGAAAGAGTTTGGGCGATCATGTCTCGAAATAGACATGACTGACTGGGCAGAAGATTATCCCGCAGTAGGTTGCCATTGCTTTCTGCGGTAGACTGGTTGCCGGCCAAGGCTATAGAACCCAATCTGTCCTGTTATTTAACCCATAACTGGAAGGAAGAGACGGATTAATACCTTTGCCAAGGGTATTTGCGCGTAAATGAATGCGATGAATTCAACTGGAATTCGAACTCGGCTCCCCGATTTCTCGTTCCGAGCCAATATCTACTGGACAACAACGCACATCTATACTTATATATTACATACATAATTAACGCCGTTTCTACATTACCTACAAAATTAAGTTCGCTTCTATAATATCTACACAGTTACCCAAACTTTTATTTTATCTATCTATATGAACAGACTGACATAATGTTGTAGACCCAGGAATGGTCCGGAAAAAAAAAAAAAACACAAACTCGAGTTTTAGTGAAACATATATATTTAACTAGAGAACAAATACAAAGTGTGTTACACGTCAGTTGGACAATCAAGTATTAGATCGGTGTGACTCAATTCAACTCAACTCAACCCCGAGAGGCATATTCTTCCGGTATTCATAATAATAGGAAGAGTTCATTATAGTTCAAAAAGGGTAGGTCCCATAATCGATAGATAGATAGATAGATAGATAGATAGAAAATGAACAGAATGAGATAGATAGATAGATAGATAGATAGATAGATAGATAGATAGATAGATAGATAGATAGATATGAACAGACTCAAACAGTGTTGTAGACCCAGGCAATGTCCGGAAGAAAAACACGAACTCGGGTATTAGGGAAACATATACATTTAACGAGAAAACAAATACAAAGTGTTCCTACGTTACCTACAATATTACCTTATCTTCTATATTATCTTTACAGTTACCCATACTTCTATTTTCCTAACTACTATTTATATTTATCTACTTCTTCTTTTTTGTGCCCTGTCGTTTCAGGACGTAGGCGATCATGTCTTTCCACGTCTCCCTATCGCTGGTGGCTCTTAGCACACTTTCTCCTGTTACAGCACGCAACCCCCGTTCTGTTACCCACCTGCTCAGGCACTCCAAACATGTTATTCACTGCTTTCCTCTGTCTCATTTTCCCTCTATCTGGCCTGTTAGTATCAGGTTCTCTAAGCCCTCCTTCCTCATTGCATGTCCCAGGAACTTTAGCTGACTCTTCCTAATGCTCAGTATTAATTTCCTTTTAGTTTTCTTCCTTTCCAAAACCTCATCATTGCTCATATGCTCGGTCCATAATATCCGCAGCATCCTTCTGTAGAACCACATTTCAATTGCTTCCAGTTTTTCCTTCATCTTTGGTGATATTGTCCAGCATTCACTGCCATATTGAAGAACTGACATCCCATAGCAATGCAGTACTCTCTTCTTTGTTTCTAGCGAAATTTTGCTGTCTCTTAATACTCCACTCATCTTATGGAATGCCAATTCACATTCGGATCTCTGTGTCGCCCTTTCCGTCTTCTGTTTAAAAACTTCCCAGGTATTTAAATTTTTGTAGCTGCTTGATTTCACTATTTCCCACTTCTATTTGGCATTTTGGGCTGCTTGTTTTGTTTTTTTTTTTTGCTGATGACCATGCATTCGGTTTTCTTGCAGTTTATTTGTAGTCCTTTCTTGTCACTCTCTTCAGCTACCTTCTGTAGGAGGTCTTGTAGTTTCCTTTCCATATCTGCTATCAGCACTGTGTCATTTGCGGACCTTATCTTGTTCAAATTGTGACCTCCGATGACAAATCTATAACACCTAGGGTCCTCAGAATAGTCTCCTTGTACAAGTTGAATAAATCCGATGAAAAGACACATCCTTGTCTTACGCCCCTTTCTATCTTTGTATATCTGCTGAATACGTTACCTTCCCGTATGCAAGCGGTTTGCTGCCAGTAGAGATTCTTGATTACTCTTGTATTTTTTCCAAATATGTCGAGGCTGCTGAGCATTTCCATGAAATGTTTGTGGTATATTTTGTTGAACATCTTTGCATAATCAATAAAGTATAGGTACAAGTCTTTCTTCATTTGTTTCCCTTTCGAAGAGCATCCTAATCATAAACATGGCGTTCCTTGTTTTAGTGCCTTTGACGAACCCGCACTGCTCTTGTCCTATTTCTGGTCGTATTCTTCTTCTCACTCCATTCATCAGGATTCAGACGAACAGTTTTGTAATGTGGTTCATTTACTTACACCTCTATATTACCTAGAGAATTACTTACAAGTCTATATTAGCTACACAATTACCTAAACTTATATATTACCCAACAAATTACCTCCGCTTCTTTATTACCTACAGAAAACTGACGCTTCTATTTTCTTACATATTAAAGAGAAATATATTTATTCCAAAATTCTATGTTTAACAAAATACTACTTTAAATATTAAATCAGATTTTATCATGAAAATTAGATATTTCACAAAATATGGTATTATTCAAATAATTCTGGCAATCTGTTTTATGATCAATATATCGTGTAGATTTCAGATTATATATATATATATATATATATATATATATATATATATATATATAACACCAAATGAGCCAGACGAACCTAGGTTTCTCCTGACTATCCGTTTAGGAAAAACCTACGTAGGTTTGTCTGGCTCATTAGGTGTTATTTAGTTGGCTCTACCATTGTATTCAGCGCTTTCTGTTAGATGGTTACTCGTGTCTGTTTTTTTCTTTGGGCTTCGTGCTGATTTCGGTCCGAACACGTTTGACTGACTTTCATGCCCTAGGCTCTTTTTTTACTTCGTTCGACAGATTTTGAGGAAGGTTTACGAGACGAGTATAATCATAATCATATATATATATATATATATATATATATATATATACTAGCAGCATTGCTCGGGTGTAATAAAAGCTTTAAAACTAATCCATGGTCCTGGAGCTCAGACTCTTTGGACGTTGGCACGAAAGACTAAAAAACAATAGTTGTTTCCAGTTAAAGCGAAACCGTAGATTTTGATTTCCTGCTATCGATATCAAATTTTCTGCACTATTGTAAGAACTGCAACCTTGAAACTTCTGAATATCATTTCTTACGTCTTTATCTATGAGTGTATGAAATTTGATTAAAATCGGACCACTTCTTCTATAACCCGATTCTTTCGATTATCGATTTTCGATTATCGATTTTTGATATTTATCGGGGGTACCTCGACACAAAATCTAGCTAAGAACACTCGCAGACGCATATAGTACAACTGTAGCCGTTTCGTAGTAACGGATACACCCACACACACAGAGGAAAAGTTCCATTTATAAATAAGTTTAGATATATATATATATATACATATATATATGAGTTGAATATATGAGTCGAAATCCAACAAGATGAATATAAAAAATAAAAAACAAGTAGGAGAAAAGCGTCGTTAAGCAAACATATTTCACTTTAAAATGTTTCTTCATAGATTCCTTAAAGACGATTGATTTTAAAACCATTTGAAAATCTAAAACAAATATGTTGATTTCGGTATGATTTGATTGAAAAAAGCAATGGATGAATATTAAATGTAGAAGAAAAACTTGTGCTAGATTAAGTGTGTTTGCTATACCTTATTTTTCTATTCTACCTCTATACTATATTTTAAAAAAGGATGAATAATAATTTTTCTTATCTGTTATTTAGGTTTGATTTGCAGACGTCTATTTCTGAAAAAGTCTCGGTCGAAAGGTACGTTAAATTTTGATCTGGTATATAGGCTTGATAAAAACCTCGTTTAGACTGGAGGCTATTCGTGGTCGAGAGGTCTAAGACATTACCAGATCAAATGGTAGCTTCCCCTATATAGATAGGGGTTGCAGGTTCGTAATAAAAATTTATCGTAAATAATCAGGCCGGTAGAAATAAATATATAAGACTGTTTCATTAAAAGCAGAATATCTACTTAAATACGAGTATCGATAAAAAATAATGTTCAAACAATTCATTTCATATATATGTATGTATCGCTTTGAATGCAGCCGAGAAGGAAATTTTTTTTTTCAGCATTCTTAAAATATTTTGTTTTTCTTCAATAATTATGAAAATTGTTTGCATTCATTATGATGCAAAAATTTTAATAATTTCCACTGCTGTTATTTTTCCTAATGTTTTGACAGTAAAGTAGTTAATTTATCTTGTGTTATTGGCTCACATGAAAGCTTAGAAACAGCATTTATTGATATTGTCCAACATTCACTGCCATAGTGAAGAACTGATATCACATAGCAATCTAGTACTCTCTTCTTTGTTTCTAGTGAAAGTTTCCTGTGTCATAATACTTTACTTAGCTTCTGGAACGCGTCTTTCGCAATGCCAATTCGCCTTTGGATCTCTATGTCGCCGTTTCCGTCTTCAGTTATAACACTTCCCATATATTTGAATTTTTGTACCTGCTTGATTTGAATATCACCCACCTGTATTTAGCATTTTGGTATACTCTTTTTCTTTGTGACCATGTACTACACCTAGCCGAATTGCACTTAGGGAACAATCGCTAACTGACTAACTTTACTCAGCTTCTAGAAAGCGTCTTTCGCCATGCCAATTCGCCTTTGGATTTCTGTGTCGAACATTCCGTCTTCAGTCATAACACTTCCCAGATATCTAAATTTTCGTACCTGCATGATTTTAACACCCCCACCTTTTTTTCGCACTTTGGGCTGCTCTTTTTGCTGATGACCATGCAGTCGGTTTTCTTGAAGTTTATTTATAATCCCTTTATTTATAATCTCTCTCTTCAGCTATCTTCTGTAGGAGGTCCTACTGTTTTTCCCGTGCCTGCAATCAACACTGTGTCGTCAACGTATTTTATGTTGTTCAGATTTTACCTCCGATGACAAATTCAGGCATAACATCTAGGGTCCTCAAAATATTATCAATATATACAAGTTAATTAGATCCGGTGAAAATACACATTCCTGTCTTACGCCTCTTTCTACCTTTGTATAACTACCTGAATTTGTTCCCAGTATAGGTTTTTAATTACTCTGATGTCTTTCCCAAATATGTCGAGCCTGCTGAGAATCTCCATCAATTCTTTGTGGTGTATTTTGTCGAACGCTTGTGTATAGTCAATAAAGCACGGGTATAGGTCCTTCTTCATTTGTATTGCCCTTTCAGAGAGCATCCTAATCATAAATATAGCGTTCTTTGTCCCAGTGTCTTTGACGGACCCGCACTGTTCTTGTCCTATCTCTGGCCTGATTCTACTTTTTGCTATATTCATCAGTAATCGAACGATCAGTTTTGTAATATTAAGCTGATAGTTCGGTGTAGTTCACACTCGTTTACACCTGGCTTTTAGGCAATGCTATGAAAATGGATTTGCATAGGTCGTCTGGCATTATATCACTATTATAAATTTCATTTATTATGTCCTTAATTTTTTCTATGCTGAATTCTTTCAGGGCTAACAGCAGCTCTATTACGACGCCGTCTGCTTTGTTTCTATTCAGTTTGGCCATTGCAGCTTTCACTTCGGACTTTAATATTTCCGGTCCGTACTCATCTTTGCGTATTATCGGTTGCTCTCACTTGTCGTGGAAAAGATCTTCTACATATTCTTCTCATCGTTCGAGTATTTCCTTTTTCTCCAGTCTGTACTAAATAAGCACTCATTCTACTCTGTGTATCATTAACCTCGACGATACAACACATCAACAGAAAGAGTTAAGTCATAGTCATGAGAGTTGTCTAATTAGTTGTAGTTAGGTCGAAATTAACAGAATAAAGATATTTTATCGTCTATTAACTATGATGTAATTTGGAAGTCAATTATTTTTTTGTTTATGAGAAAAAGCAATTCGTGCAGTCGATGTGTCGTCTGGTGTATCTCAAGTTGCAATATTGACAGAGTTGTAGAATTCACTATCGCAATAAAAACTGGTTTTCGTAATTGAAGAAAAACGACTTCATTGATTTTTCTCCGGCGATGTCTAGTGCCTTTTAGTCTCCGGCAGTGAAAAAGTCGAAAGTCTAAATTGAAAAGGGTTTGCAAATGAATGACGTGCAAGGACTCTGGTAAAAGCTATAGGAATCCACTGCGTAGCAAACGACAACAAAAGAGGTCACGTAGACATCTCAGGGCATGTTCGAGATGAGAGTTTTTAAGCTTTTTTTTTTTCTGTTTTGTGCCAGAAAAAAAAAACACATAAATGTGTATAATATTTGAATGCGTTTGGACATTGAACTCTTTTCAATCTATTGCTTTACCCAGAAGAATCTTGTCTCTAACTATTTTATATTTCAGTAGTGATGCATAGAAAACATCTCACCATCGGGAAAGAACGACAGCAGATGAAACGGTCTATCAATAAAACAAGAAAAATAAGTGAATTACTCTGGACAAAAAAATAAATCAGAAAATATAAATAAACATTCACACGGTCTCTTAAAATTTATATATAGGGAAAGTGTAACAGCAAGTGAGTGAGAGCCTTATTCAAAATTTAATGTGTGAAATCTAAATTTATGCCTAAAATTCCGTTTCGAATATATATATATATCATTTGCTAATTGCTTTTTCATAACTTTTATTAATTTCTCTGTGGATGACGTTATGGTATAGAACCACATTGACGAAATAATGTTTTCCCGTCTTACAAGATTTGATAATTAACTTAACAGATTTTTATCGTAGACATGTCTTTTCGTATTACTTGAAGCTCATTGGTGACGTTCATAACTTTGGTTTTATTAATCCCCGAGAATAAGGCCAATAGTATTAAAAAGTACGACTTTTGAATATTTGTTTTTTAATTTAAATTTAATATTTTTCATCTTCATGTAATTTTTGTCTATTAATATTACGGTATTGATAAATTAAGAAGTAGTACCCTAACATTGCAAGATTTAACTTCCAGAAACATAGTGTGAATTTAAAGATAAAAACACCATGAAAATGCCGATATCAAATCTCACTAAAATATATATCTGCGCCTCAAAATTTTCAAATATCTTCTTTCCTAAAAGAAATTCTTTTTTCCAAGTCAACATACATTACTATTTAAAACAATTTAAACATTTAAAAAATGTTTCAATGCGAAATCTTCTAGTATTTAAAATCGATAATATATAAATTAATCTCAAACAAAAATAAAATATAAAAAATAATTACTTTATAAACAAGATAATTCAACAACAGCAACACTGACTCGCTTTCATTATTTATTAGAAATTAAATGACGTAACTGAGCATTTGCATAATTTAGCATGATTCTCACTTAGACTGAAATATATTTATAAGTGTTCTTAGTTTTTCTTCTTCTTCTATGTGCCCTGTCCCTTCAGGACGTAGGCGATGATGGCTTCCCATATTTCCCTATCCCTGGTGGCTCTGAGCACGCCTTCTCCTGTTACACCATGCAACCCTCGTATATATATATGTGTGTGTGTGTGTGTGTGTGTGTGTGTGTGTGTGTGTTTGTGTGTTACTCCTCAGAAATGAATTTAGTTCTTTCGCTGAATGGCGTGTGCATATACTGCTTATATGCTACACGTTAAAATCTTCCTCCTCTGATGACATAAAATCGGTCGAATTGCGAACCCGACAAGAAGCAAGTGAATGTGTCTAACACTGATGAGCTTTGATACAGCGAAACAGGCTTGTATGTGAATGACTAATATATATATATATATATATATATATATATATATATATAAATTCTACCTCTGTAGTACGAAGCTGAGTTTCATGTAATCCGCAATCATCAGGTGCATATTAGTAACAGATTGCTTCTAGATTTTTATTTTTATTTTTCGTACTAGTTTATTAAACAAAAGAAATGAATTAATGATTACATGCAAACATAGAAATAAATAGCTGCTTAAATACTTAAACCCTGACCAACTTATACGCACCTTTTCAGTTTTTTATTTACTTATTTATTCATCTATTTATTTCTTACCTATTGTTCATTAACATTGATTTTTTTACTCTTATCTGTTATTGTTTTTAATATTTTACCAGTACCTTCGTCTACAGGAAATAAACAAATGTGACCTCACTTATATATATAAAAATCGGCCAAATATATATATATATATATATATATAGCCAGCATATCTTCATTTAAA